>OY744533.1:98726802-98761802 GCA_963556195.1 Sepiola atlantica | reverse complement strand
TGTGTTCGGTCTTCGTCGATTTTCCTGTCAACTTAGCTCAAGGTCACTTTCCGCACAATGCTGCTCTTAACAGTGTTGGTAAGCACAGTTTGGAGGAAGCCAGGTTTTCTTCACAACTGAACCATCGGGCATCGATCAAGGTGACCGTGAATATCTTGACAGTATTACCATTATTCTCTTCCTAGAACGCTACTTACATTCTCCCTCATTTGTATTTTCGGTTCTTGTTGCTTAAAAGTCTGGAAAAAAAAATTTCTGTCTTATCATAATAGAGAGGTAATTAAGGGGCAATAACTCTATTCAACTGCTGATATTACATCAAAAGTAATTATCTGGAAATTAATTATTAGTAAATGAACGTAAAAGAATACAGTAATGGTAACTTTTAGAATTTATTTTGATTAAATTTGATTTTAGTAATGAATGAAATCACTGAACGAAATTCAGCAAGGAAAATTTAAATAGTTTTTTGTGTTGAATATAATTTCGGACGTAAAATACAGCACATCTTCAAACTTGAATAAATTCAAATCCATTATCGCAATTTAATATAACATCAAACTTGTCAGATAATACATAGAAATTCAGACTCAAAATTCCAATTCAGAGTTATTGCCCCTTAATTACCTCTCTATTATGATAAGACAGAAAAAAATTTTTTTCAGACTTTTAAGCAACAAGAACCGTATTTTCTTCAGTTGACCTAGAAATAATTCCTTAAATGGATAGGGGTGTCTAAACTTACAAAATATGCAGCCCCAGAAAACAGATATATTTTCCAACCAGTATCTGTCCAGACTTAAAGCATTCGTGGTCTGAAAGCACTTTAATTTCTGTGTGACCTTGGTCGGAAGGTAGCCATTTTGTAGAAATGAGGGAGTTCGAATGTGTGTGTGTGTGTGCGTGTGTGTGTGTAAGAGAGCGGAAAATAAAATGGTCGCTTCGTTTTATAGGTCAGATTTCTTTTCTTCACTTTTTTGCATCGTTTACAGCATAACACTATTACAAAAGAAAAGATATATCTGAAGAAGGCCGGAGGCTACAGCGGCCGAAACGTTGTGATGATAACACTCAAGATGAGAACAGTAGTCCGAATAATCGAAATCATACAAATTATCAATCCTCATCTCTAAAATTCAGAAACAAAAGAGATTTACTTAAAAAAATTGATTTTCCTCAATTTATCAACATTGCGCCATTGTGTAAAACAAACACATTTTAGATAACATTCATTTGCCATGTGCTATTTTTCAGCAAATAATAAAATTCCATTCACTTTTTTAATGGATATAAATTTGAACTTCATGTCCATTTCTATGATAACGGCATCGTTATTAAATTATCGACTAATACGTTTACTTCTTTGTTTTTATTTAATTTAAATTTGCTAATTCTTGCTTTAATCAAATTTTATTTTTTTTGTGTAGAGAAATCATTTGAATGGCGAGGCTATTGAGGTTATTTAGAAGTTTTGTTACCTTGCTGATACAATTGGAACACAGGGTGGAGCAGGTGCTAGTGTAATTGGAAGAATTAGGAGTGGATGGAATTAGTTCAGGGAACTTCTGCCATTACTAACCAGCAGAGCGTTACCATTGTCCATTTGTTTGTTATGCCTCCTTGGGCATCTCTCCTTTAACTATCTTCTCAATTCAACTGTTTAAAAAATAACAAAATAAATTAAATTCTTAGTACAGTATCGATATCCAGATCAAATTCTGTCAAATATTTCATTTGACAACTCCCAAAAGTGCCGCCTCAATTTCTCCCTCCTACCACTTTCTCTGAATTCATCCAACCTCATTTTAAACTGATCCACGCTATTGCTGTTCTTAATCCAATCTGGCAACTTTTTCCAAAAACATATAACTCTGTGAGCAAAAAAACTTAACTGGTTAACAGATCTAGTTTTTGAAAACTGCCTTGACAATAACCTTCCAGATCTAGGAGAAATACTAAAAAGATGCCCACCATCAAAGGAAAAGTTTATTAGGCATGTATATGCAGTATGATGATGCATAAAGATTAAATCTGGTCAGTGATGGTTGAGGACATGCGTTGCATGGGGGAGAACTGATATGAGAGTTATATGACGGATGTGTGATGTGAGTTTTAAAGACAGGCTTAGATCTGATGACCTCAGAGGAAGATTAAATCTGAACAGTATATGTGTGCAAAATAAGAGACGTCATTGCAATGGTTACATTGAAAGAATGGATGAGAGTTCTTGGGTTAGTAGATGTAGAACAGTTGAGGTAGCAGGGTCAGTTGGTAGTGGAAGGCCAAGGAAAACATGGGAGGAAGTAATAAGGATGGACTTGAGATAAAGAGGGAAATATAAAGACCTGACCAGAGATAGGTTTGTTTGAAAGTCAATTCCTAAAAGTAGGCATTTAAAAAACAGACGTTCAACCAAATATGATGATCATGTTCGTAATATAACTTTGATAATATAAAAAATAATAAAAACAAGGTAAACTACCATTGAAAGTAATGAATCCCGGGCAACGCCGGGTAGACGCAACTGGTATAAATATAAAAGACAAAAACATTTGTCGATCTGTTCGCTCTCTCCACGTTTCCCATCTGATGCAGACCTATAACCGATAGCAAATTTGATTCAGTGTAGCCTAAAGATTGTTTCTAGTAAATAAAAATTAAGACTAACGTCCCCCTCCCCACCATGATTTCCATTGATTCTCAATCTAAAAGCTCTCTGAATTTGTAACCAATCAAAAGATCGACTTTGAAACTTCTTGGTCTTTCTCTCTCATCAAATCTTTCCTGGAGTTCATACATTAGATCCATTGCTCTTTCTGCTTCTCGTAAAGTCGGTTCTCTCTATCGCTCCAAACACTTTCTCACACCTGAGGCTATTCTCTATCTCTACAAATCTACTATCAGACCATGTATGGAGTACTCTTGTCATATTTCGACTGGTGAATCTCTGTCCCATTTGAGGGTTCTTGATAAGGTGCAGAAACGTATCTGTAATTTAATTGGCCCCCACCCTTTCTCTGCACCCTCTCTCTCACAGACATGATGTTGCTAGTCTTTTCTATAAGTACTATTATGGCATGTGTTCTTCGGAATTATGTGAGCTATTCCCCGCTTCTTTTGTTCCAGCTCCTTTGACTCGTTAGCCTAGTGGTCTCCATTAATTCGTTGTTTTGATACCTCATTGTAATACAGCTTCCTATTCCAGTAGCTTCTTTCCAAGAACTGCAGGCTTGTGGAACTCTCTTCCTGCTGATTTTTCTTCCTACTTATAACCTTGGTCTTTTCAAGACTAAGGTCAATAGACATCTCCTGTCTTTGCGATAATCATATTTGTTCTTGTTAGCTCCTTACATCAAGTGGTGTCATGCCTTGTCTGGATCGATTTCCATAAAAAATTAAAAGAAAAAGACTAACGTCACTCCCACCACGATTTCGATCGATTCTCAATCTAAAAGCTGGTCTCTGACTTTATAACCAATCAAAAACGAAAGATCATTCTCTCTTTTAAACTAAAAAATTCTTTCCTTTTATTTTAGTATCGAGAACATGTTACTAACTACTATATATGTTACACATCTATTTCTTATGCACTTGAATGGATATTTGGTGTTTTTTTTACATTAGGACCCGCACTAAAAGGTCCTCGGTGTCGGTACTTTCCGGATGTTTACGTAAAACGCCGGACAGTGCTGAATGAAAAATCCGTTGACATACCTGCATTCAAAAAATCACAAACGAGGCAGGATTTACAAGCGGGGGAAAAAAAAACATGCAAAAAATTTTGTATGAAATAAATATTTATTTTTTTAACAAAGAAATAAGTGATTCAAATAAATGTTTTGATTAAAAAGTTAATCAAGTAAATTTTTTTTGTTGTAATTTTACGAAAATTATTTATTTATTTATTTTGTATGAAATAAATATTTTTTTTTTTAAAGAAATAAGTGATTCAAATAAATGTTTTGATTAAAAAGTTAATCAAGTAAATGTTTTTTTTTTAATTTTACGAAAATTATTTATTTATTTATTTTGTATGAAATAAATATTTATTTTTTTAACAAAGAAATAAGTGATTCAAATAAATGTTTTGATTAAAAAGTTAATCAAGTAAATGTTTTTTTTTTTAATTTTACGAAAATTATTTATTTATTCATTTTTTACTGATTATTACTGTTGCTTTCGTTAGGGTTTGGACAGGTTTAGGGTAAGGTTAGGAATTTTGGTTTGGGCAAAGTTAGGAATTAGGGTTAGGAATTAGAGTTTAGGCAGGCTCGTTTGCAGACGTCAAAAATTCAATTATCAAGTTGAGATGTCGTCTGCTTATCCGTTTCAAGCAGTTATTCATTTTCTCGCAGTTTCTTTGACTAACCACTTCGAGACGTTCTGGCATTCCGTCATTTTACGTAAAATGCTGGAAATCACTGACGCCGAAGGACTTTTAACGCGAGTCCCAATCTAACAAAGTAGCGAATATTTTATTTTAGCCATGCATATAACACACAATGTTTTGAACTCTTATTTATTAAATGTTATTCTTGTCAGTAAATTATAATTCTGAATACTCTATGTTATTTGCGCTCATTATTCCACCCATACAGTGCAGCCACTACGAATGATGAGATCCAAGATGACGGTTCAACACGTGGAGTTTGGATAAAGCCACTAAGACGATCACAAGAGAAAAAAAGTATCTAACTCATTCGTAGTGACTAAATAAAACAAGACAAAAAAAAGAAAAAAAAACTTACTTTCTGTTAATATTTTGAGTGGTTCCGACCATTCTGAGAAATCAGTATCATTTTTGTGGAAGCGAAGCCGGACAATGTATTCCGTGCATGGCTTCAAGTTTTCCAAAGCTGTACTGTCTGCATAACCTCTGCAATTAACCAAAAAATGGTAATCAAAGAGATTCCTATCAATACAGATATCCTTACTATTGTTAAAGTTGAAAGAGGAGACACAATTACGACCAATATACAGGGTGGGCCAAAATAAGGGTCCTATCTTTAAATTTGAATAACTTGAATTTGAATAACTTCCACAAAATAAAAGTTAAACTCACCAAACTTTATGTGTGTGTAAACTGACCCTTCTGAGATTTTTTGAAATAAACAAAACAAATTTTAGCCGAAAAACACTTCTTAAAACTTACAAAAACTAAAGTATTGTTTTTTACACTGTTTTGAGTTTTTTAAGCAAAAATAATGTTTTCTTAATGAGGGTACGTTCCTTAGGGCTAATACGGCTCATGCTTGCTTCGGAAGGGGTCCTTTACTTATTCTAAAAAAAAAAAAAAAAATCAATAAATAAAAAAGTTATGAATTTTAAAAATAGGACCCTTATTTTTGCCCACCCTGTACTAGTACGTAATAGTATGCTTGCAAGTATAAAAGCCAACGCAAAAATATAAGTCAATGTTTAATATTACCAATAATGAAAGACTAGCGGGACCCCTTGGAAATTCCACGGCGCTTTCTACATCAATCTGTAATAATTTACTGTTAATAATGATATTCTGTTTAAATTAATAAATGTCTGTCAAGGTCAATACTATTAAGAAAGAATTACTCTTTCTTCTGCTTTCGGTAAAAATATTTCTTTATTTAAAATTTAAAATTTAATTCTTCTTGAAACAATAAACATTCTCTGTCTTTTTGACATAATAATGATTGTCAGCTAAATATTCTTCGAATCAGTAAACGAATGCCATTTTTTGAAATGTGTTTATTTAAAATTGTACCGTTTTAGTTGACCTGACGACATAATTTCATTTTAGAACAATTCATTTTAAAATTGGTAAAGTCGGAATTGGTTACCTTAGCGACATCAGACTAATCACCATCTTTGCTGATAGAATGATCTCATTTCTTCAAATGTGTGTGAAAGGCACGAAATGTCTTAGCATATTATTATATAGATTGTTACAATGATGATGATGATGGTGATGGTGATGTTGATGATGATGATGATGGTTGTGATGATGGTTGTGATGATGATGATGATGATGATAATGATGATGGTGATGGTTGTAATGATGGTGATGATGATGATGATGATGATGGTTGTGATGATGATGATGATGATGATGATAATGATGATGGTTGTGATGATGATGATGGTGATGATGATAATGATGATGGTTGTGATGATGATGATGATGATGATGATGATGATGATGATGATGGTTGTAATGATGGTGATGATGATGATGGTGATGATGATGATGATGATGATGATGATGGTGATGATGATGATGATGATCCATAATGTCAAGGGACGTCGTTAGGGAGTCTGGCAGATATTCGTACGACTTTCCTCGACCTCACACGATCATTAGCAATTCGCACCACTTTTTCTACTGATAACCCTGTTCATTCAAGCACGCTGTCCATCCATTTCTTTCTCGGGCGTCCTGGTCTGCGAGAACTATGTACCCAACCTCGTAGTATGGTGTTCGCTAGAGTTTCATGTCGTAATACATGGCTGAACCATGGTAGTTTGCGACGTTTGATCGTAATAATTGCTGGCTCGTTGGGTCCCGCTAAATGTTCAGCTAAGTTTTTAACGCAGACATTAGTTTTATAAGCGTGCCACGGTATGTTTAGAATCTTTCTCAATGCCTTCATGTCGAATGCGTGAATCCACCTTTCCTCATCTTTCAGGGTAATCCAGCCCTCACATAGTATAAGATATTACTAACGATTCATATAACCGTAATTTCGTTTTCACCGTTATCTGGCGACTTTTCCATATAGTTTTCAGACGGTTCATACAAGACGTAACAATGTCAATTCTCGTCTGGATCTCTTTCTCAGATGCACCATCTGCTGTTAGAATGGCGCCCAGATATTTGAATTTATTGCCGTTCTCTAGTTGTTTACCGTTCATCCATGTTTCATTGACATTAGTCTCTCTCTGCTGTTGACCAATATCTTACTCTTGTTATAGCAGAAAAATAATGGTCCTTTTTAAATTTCGGCAATCGTACATAGATTCAGGTCAGGAGTAACAAATGGTAATAAATCCATAAACGTGTTCTGGTAAACATGTTCTGGTAAACATGTTTCACAAGAGTTACAAAAGTAAACATGTCATTTTAGTTATGCTGAGATGCTCGTTTATAACGAAAACGAATCCCATAACCCCAACCCATAATTCATAATTCAATTTGACATGTGTGAATAAGTCTATAAACTTCAAACAGGAAGTGTACAGTATAAAAGTATAAAACTTAGATAATGTATTGTCGCGGTTGCGGTTGTCTGTGGTGTGTACCAACCATTATACACACCTGCTGTTGTTGTCGTCGCTAACCCAGGTTCTTATGGTCTGTGGATACAATCACTCGGAAACCGATGTTTAGTTTTTTTTATAAAGAATTTATTAATACGCACAACTTGGAACATTACCAAACTGGGTGAGAGATCTTTGGACTTTAACAAGTGTAGACTATCCTTCAGAGAAAGAGAAACAGACAGACAGACAGACAGACAGACAGACAAACAGACAGACAGAAATACGAATGGAAAGACAGATAGATAGCTGGTCTTGTTACACCTAGCTATATTGGGCATGATCGCCCCCCCCCCCCCCTGACTGGGGCTCTTCGTTTTGTGTCCGCCTGCTTGATTTGTCAGTCGAAAAGTGGAAGATCTCCCTTCTCCAGAAAGTCACATAGTTCCACCAACTACCGTTAACTAAAGGTTAAATTCTAACCTCTCATCCATCAATCACTCCCCCATTCGTAATGTTACACTATAATAAAGATTTTGTGTCTGTATGTTTATAACCAAAACTTGGAATACTATTTAAAAGGAACATGGTCGTAAAAAACTAATACCAGTTATTTTAATTTAACCGCATTAGTAATCTTATTATAAGATTGGGTGTGTGTCTGTTACCGAAACTATGTCACTACTTACGTCATAATAGTTTACATCTTATTTCAAATGATTTTATTTTTAAATTTTTATTAAGTAATACTCTTATATATAAAACAGAGATAGAGATTTTATCCTATTTTATTGACAGAAATAGGGTTATTAACACAAATAGATTAAAAACATCTGTTTTGTCACTGATTTCGGCCACATATTGGTCCACATTTTCAAAAGGCAAATATTATTCGTTCAATCAATTTTTCCGATATTTTTATTTAGTCCTGCCTGATATTTTCTTTTTAATTTTCAGCGGAAGTTAGCAGACTTTTCACTCCTTATCTGTGACTCTCCCCATCGACACCGGTACAAAGATTTAATAGGATAAATTTTTATATGCACCGGTCTCAGCCTCAATCTCTGATTGGACAAAATCTTTAAATTCATTTGCTACAGAAAAATTAATATATCGTCCGATTTGTTTTGTTTATGTCATTTGTAAATATGTATTTACTGTTTTACTAATATACAAATAAGATATATATTTACATGCTTTAAAAATAACAAAATACAAACAGCTTTCTTTTCAAAATTTACTTTGCTATTTTTATTAGGTATACTGTCCTGGGTTGTCCTAGGAGGTGCACCCTCCCAGGCCTTGCCTCCCCTCTTTGGGGGGAGTAAGTTTATTGCTTACTGCCTGAGGAGCCCTGACCAGGGAATGCCGACGGGGCTGACCAGGCTATTTTTGCTAGACCAGAGTGCTCCTTCTTTAGGGGCGCTGGCTTGACTCATCCCCCACTTTCTGACCTTGTGTCACATATTCCTGCAGTGGGAAGCGATTTAATACCTGGTACCGAACCACACAGAAAGAATAAAAAATGTTTGAATTTGTTTTTTATTGTGATTTTATTGACTATTATCGTCTGCAGGGTGTTTTATTTTGATAAATGGTCATTACCGGACGGTCTCTTCAGGTTTCAGTGTCCGTTAAAATGGCTGTTTCCACAGTTAACGCAGTAGGTGACGAAGTAAAAGTAATTGTCGGAGCTATTAATGAGGCGGAGTGGCAGTCCACGATTGGAACTATTCTTCTACTTCACTTGAAAATTATAAAGTTTTTTTTTTAATGGAAATCGCTCCAGACAAGGCATGAAGCCACTTGATGTAAGGAGCTAAAAAAAATAAAAAAGAAATACTACTTCAAGATCAAAAACTAGTCAACAAAAAGTGTTAGATGAATAGATTCCGCCAAGAAAACAGCAATTCTTCCTCCTTTGTCAGAAACATCGCTCATGGAATGTGAGGACTAAAGGACAAAGTAAGGGAGGCGAGAGTTACGAAGTTGCCGAAAGTAAACCTAAGGTCCACTTTCTACTCTCCAAAAATGTTTAATAATTCATTTGTTTGCAATTCATAAAACAAAACAAAGTTACATTAAAAACAAATTCTCTGATAAATTAATTTAATTTTTATTATTTGGATGTTCTTATCTCGGATGTTATTCTCACAACGTTTCGGCCGATGTAATATCCGACCTTTTTCAGGTGCATCTAGTCGGACTCCGGAATCTTTATGCCAAACTCGGGAATCTGTACTGAATTTCAAACTTGACTTTTTATTTAATCCACGTGAGTAGTTTGTTCTCGTTCCATCAGCCATGACCGGGTAGAAGTCTTAAGTAATTCGTAATTATATCGCCTGTATTGATGATTGAACCCTTTTTTTTTTTTTTTTTTACTTCAACTTACCCCAAAGAAGGGGGCACATTGCCACAGAAAGGTAACGGGCTACTATAAATTTAGAGTCATATCCACATGGGCATCCTAAGTGGGGAGTTGTGCAGCGAGATGTTTATTCACATTACAACCTAGCACTTTATCCGTTGTGCCACAAGCCCATATAGACGATTCTAGTATGAATTTTGGGAGACTTAAACCTATTCTTGTTCTAGATGTGTAGTCTTACTACTTATTAGAACTTATATATACATATATATATATATATATAGTGGGTTAACTCTGATGAGTCACAGTACGACGAAACGCATGTCAGCAGATAACTATTTTATATATATATATATATATATATATATATATATATATATATAGAGAGAGAGAGAGAGAGAGAGAGAGAGAGAGAGAGAGAGAGAGAGTAAGTTATGAAAATATATTTATGGCAACTAAGCTACACAAAGGCTCCCGCGATTAATCCTCAAGGGGAATCTCCAGGCTAAGATGAAACGCGGGAGCTTCTGTGTAGCTTAGTTGCCATAAATATATTTTCATAACTTACTACATAGCTCTACTTATGTATGGAGCACTGTTGAAGTAAATACTGAAAATTGATATATAGAAAATTATATCTCCTTATAAAATTTTTATGTGGATACATGAAATTTGAGACACTAACTGGTCTAGCCGCACTGATGAGCTGTGAAACAGCGAAACAGTCTGTATGTGGATGACTATAAAAAGCTCCCTCCGGGTAGAGCTTATTTATTTATTATCAACGGCCATTAGCTTTAAGGCAATGCTCATTAGGTAAAAACTGATTCGAGCTCAGGCAATTGCAATGTTTACATTTCGTTACATTGAGATATTTCTTACATTCATGATGGCGTAGGGGTTAGCATCGCCGACTGTCAGCTCGATGGTTGCGTTTTGATCCCGGCTTGAGACACTAACTGGTCTAGCCGCACTGATGAGCTGTGAAACAGCGAAACAGTCTGTATGTGGATGACTATATATATATATATATATATATATATATTGGTTCTTAGTAAAAATATATATTTAAGTATATACGCTTTATAATATCCGAAAGTGTTCCAAATTTCAAGCTCAATGAAGTTGTATTACAAGCTTCAGAGCATATATATATATTATAGTTGCATTCCAATAACCATAGGAACAATCAATCCATAACTTTCATCTGTTCTTTCAATTTCTTTATCTTCATATATCGGCGAACAACGGCGATATATGAAGATAAATAAATTGAAAGAACAGATGAAAGTTATGGATTGATTATTCCTATGGTTATTGGAATGCAACTATAATATATATATATATATACATATATTTAAAAAATTCTGAAACATAAATCAATTTTAATTCCACAGTTACTTTCACTTGGTCATCTGATGTGTTACCCACTTTTCCGTGATTGTCCACATTCTCCATCCCATTTGATGGAAAAACATGGGAGGAAGCGATAAGGGTGGATTTGAGAGAAAGAGGAATAAATGAAAACCTGGTCAGAGATAATAGGTTAGTTTGAAAGTCAAATTCTAAAAGCCGTCCAACGTATGCCAGCATGTAAAATGGACGTTAAACGATGATGATGATGATGATGATGATGGTGGTGATGGTGGTGGTGGTGATGGTGATGGTGATGATGGTGGTGGTGATGATGGTGGTGGTGGTGATGGTGGTGGTGGTAGTGGTGATGGTGGTGGTGGTGGTGATGATGATGATGATGATGGTGGTGGTGATGGTGGTGGTGGTGATGATGATGGTGATGATGATGATGATGGTGGTGGTGATGACGACGACGACGACGACGATGATGATGATGATGACCCCCCTCTTCTGGCAAACTATTTGATATTTGTGTGTAAAGCGTGCATGTATTTTGTCTAGTATTGGTAAGAATACAATTGACAATAAGGTGATACTCTCTTTCGAGAGAAAAACTTGCTGGGCCATTAGCTGATACGATCATGTGAGCAGGTGATATTGGATTTCTCCAGCCTCAAATGACGAAGTAAATGCAAACCTTCAACGTGCAGAAATAGAGACAACATTATTAAGTGTCAAAGTTGAATAAACTCCGCAGCGTAATATCTAAAGATTGGAATCTCATATAATAAAATGCTCCATATATTTTTTGTTTTTTGTAACACCCCATTAAGTCAAACGTGGCGAAGAGTAGCGAGAATTGCAATATGAGTAGACGTAACCGTAATCCGTTGGGCCACAACCATTATGACTATTTATTCTACTTTGATTTCATTTGAAAATTCATAAACTGCGACATATCTCTTAGGAGAGTTTGAATTACCTACTGGAGAGTTTGAATTACATACGGGAGAGTTTGAATTACCTACTAGACACTATCCTCGAGTGTCTTTGGTCTCTCTATACAAGGGTTTGTCAGGACAACCTGACATATGGATACTTCCCCCTACAAGTAAACCATGACCAAATATTCGAAATAACATAGTATTCAAAGCACAAATAAGATCCCCTCGACACGGCTATACACTGACTTATACGAGGAATGGTGCACCTTCTCCAAGTAATGTAACCGGAAGTAACAGCCCTTAGTTCAATACTCCACCAGATTAGATAAATTCTTGTCCTGGAATCCGGTAATTCAAGAAACCACAAGAAAGATGTAACATAACATAATATTTTTGAGTTGTAATTAAACCGATAACAACGTTTAAACATCAGACGTAACACGTTTTCAAGTCCAAAGTAAACAAATTCTTGTTAAGTCGTCCTCTTAAATAATCAAATTCTGCCCAACTTCCACCATCATTGCCAATCATCCAGGTGTTGTCTCACCGTCTATCTGATACTCTTGTTAACCTTTATCCTCGAGTGGCCTTTGGGCCTTGATAAATGGCGACTCCTTAGTAAAAAATAAAACTATTGGAAAACAAAACCACCAATGTGTTAATGGTGTCTAATCACCAACAGAGAATATTATAACTTATTTATCTGTCCATCAATTTCAACGACATTTTCAGCATTTCTCAATAAATGATATATTTTATACAAGTTTTAATATCACAGAAATATTATATATAAAGTAAAGTTAGTTTTTCCTATTTTAGTGACCATTATAGCTTCTATCCAAAAGTATATATGCAAATCTACTTCGGCATCGATTTAGACCATTTTCTGCTGCATGTTTTTTTTTTGTTGAAAATATGCATTTGTTTTGTTTGCTTTCAATAATTTTTATATTTTATCTGGCTCAACATCTTCTCCGAAGATAATCATCCATACTGCATCTGAACCGTCTCCATCTTTTTTAATGTACATAGGGTTAGTGATAGGGTTAGAGCTAGGGTTAATGGAGCACATGTACTTTTTTTTTCATTCATATCAAATATTACCAGTGTTTTACTTAAAATCCCACAAAGGAAAAGAAAAAATGTTGATCGTCTGCCATGAGTGTTATTCATAAATTTAATTCTTACAGAACACGACAATTAACATTTATAGCTAAGTAAAAAAAATAAGTAAAAATATTTCTATGGAGTTCAAAGGTGGAAGCATGAATTTCCAGGATTCTTTGATTTTGCCGGGCAATTCCCATGCATAAGTTGCGCTAGTTTTCAATAAAGTGACCTAATGGTTAGAGTGTTCACTAATGGGCTGGGAGACCGGGGTTCAATCCTCGATCGAGTCATACCAAAACCTCAGAAAATGGTATGTGATGCCTCCTTGCTAAATTCTCAACATTATAACGTCAGGATCAAGGGTAAGTGGAGCGATTCACGGGAAAGAATGGCACCCCTCCCTCCCTACATCTCAGTGTAGTAACGAAAAGAGAGTCTTCAGGCTGCCGTCGACTACGGTCGATCCACGTTTTTATTTAGAAGTTTTATGAAATGTAAGTTTTATGAAATGTAAGTTTTATGAAATGTAAGCTTTATTAAATGTAAGTATTATGAAATGTAAGTTTTCTGAAATGTAAGTTTTCTGAAATGTAAGATTAGTGCACATATACAACAGTAGCAAATATGTTGTTACTGTTAAAAATGGCTCTATGTAAATAATTTCAGACAATGTAAGAGGATAAATAATAAAACTTGGGTGGCCTCCACAGCGTTGTTAAAATTATCCCTTTCATGGCCCCCATTAGACTTGAGGAGAGGGGTGGGGGCAGATGTATGTAGTGCCGGTTCTGCCAACATTTATAGAACCTAGAGTGATGTATTCAGTGAAAATCAGTAAATATCTCCATTACTTACATGTACACCGTCTGCCACGTCTCGTCTTCGGGTTGCAATTTTTCAATGCAAGTGTAAACCTTTTCTGTGCCGTTGAGAAACGCACATTTGTAGTCGAATAAAGAATCAGCCCAGCTCAGGTGTGCAGAATGGTGGGTGGAGGATTCAACCTGGGGTTGCTCAGCTTGACCAATAGCTATATATATATATATAAAAATAAATATATTAAGAAAAAAAAAATATTCGACTGCGTGGGGAAGGATGTACACTGGGAACGATGCAAACAACTCCATTTTTAGCATGCAGACAAATTATACAGACACAAACCGAAGATAGTACTGGAAAACGAAAATCAGAAAAACTTTCTGGAACATGGAAGTAGAAACAGATAAACTCACCCAAGCAAGGAGACCGGATGTCATGCTAGTTAACAAGAAGGAAAACAAAACTGTCAAATTGTAGATTTGACCGTCCTAGCAGACGACAGCGTAAATATCAAAGAGATGGAAAAACGAAGCAAATACATGGAACTTGCCAGAGAACTGAAAGGAATATGGAACATGAAGAAAGTCAATATAATACCAATAATCTTAGTAGCACTAGGAACAATCCCGAAAATCCCTGGGGAAAAAAGACTAAGAGAAGGCTGAGACTATACAATGGACGGCAATGATGAAAACAGTTGAAATCTTAAGGAAAATCCTCGAATGCAGAAACCAGCCCACATAAACTATGAACATTAGCCAGGCACATGGAGGTTGCAACAGAAATAGAACAAAAACATGGAAGGGACACCATACATGAACTGAAACGGCAAGAAATCTTATAAATTGTCCCCCCCCCCCTGCCCGCTAAAAAAAGGCATCAACCTCGGCTGAGACCACATAAAATAGTCGTGAAGGGTCAAGGAGGATGGAAAGACCGATGAAGAGAGCACTAACCAGACCTCCACTGAGACCGTGGGTAGGGTTATTGCCACCAAAATCCCAGAGAAGGCCAATGGTCATTGTCAGCGAGAAATCAATGGTAAGCGGCTTTTGCAATAACAGAAAGTCATTTGCAATAGTTATCGAAAGAGGTGGCGAGTACTGCAAATCTGGGGAGAATTGTTGTCACTCAGACTCCAGGGAACACCATCGATTATTATCTGAGTAATCTCGGATGGTGACCTGTGTGAGAACTCCTCCTACTACTACTACTACTAATAATAATAATAATCTACACAAAGACAAATGGTATCAATACAAACCAGATGCAATATTGAAAAATGAAATACAAAATCTTCTGTATATATATATATATATATATATATATATATATATATATATATATATATATATATATATATATATATATATATATATACAGGGTGATTCATAAGTCACTTCACTTAGCTAGTTAAAATGATTACCATATGAAGCACAAACATACTATGAACTTTTGATAATTGTTATCTTACTCTCTAATTACTGCTATTTGTTATTTTAAATTTGTTCGTTTATATATTTGTTTCCATATATATTTATTTAATAATCAATCAAATATGCTACAAAGAGTCGTAAATTCCTTGCAAAAAAGAATGGAGCTATGCATGCAGAACGAAGGTGGACATTTTGAAAATTTGCTGTAATTTAAAACTCCCATAAATGAATTTGTTGAATAAACTTTCTGTTTTGTATGACCGTATTTTTTTAACTTTAGAATTTCAAAAATAAATAGCTAAGTGACTTATGAATTACCCTATATATATATATATATATATATATATATATATATATATATATATATATATATATATATATATATTTTTTCAAGACACTTTAATCCAAGAACTTTTTACTCATTGTGATTTTTTCTGATGATTTTGTAATGTTGCAGAGACGATATTGACATAAAAATGTTGTTTGGCACAAGACAAATGAAACGGACCGTAAAAATATATCTCACACAAATGTTATGTTTTTTGGAAACGTGAAAAAATAAAAATAAAAATAATAAAATAAAAACATGGTTATTAGAATATAAAATGAACCTGACTTATATATGCTCTGTTGTTACTTATTGACAATCATCGAGCTGAATCAATAAAATAAAAAGGAACTGATAGTATATGCTAATACATAAATTGTCATTAATAATTATATATATATAGTCATCCACAGACTGTTTCGCTGTATCACAACTGTTCAGTGCGGTTAGATGGAATGTTCTTTACGTTCCCTGCTGATTGTGCGTTATTTCATATTTTGCTTTTTTAATTTTTTTTATCTGTCATTGTTTATCTATTTCAAGTACTAACTTTTTTTTTAAATGGAAATCGCTCAAGACAAGGCAGGAAGTCACTTGATGTAACGAGCTAAAAACGATAGAGATATATCAGAACAAACATCTTCAATTTATCGAAACCACTAAAAAAAAAAAAAGACAGTACTGTTTATTTGTTATTTTATTTACCTTTTCTCCAGGAAGTTAGACACAAGGTCAAGTGTGGGTTTTGATGGAAATGTTTCTGAGGAACGAACTGGATTCGAACCCTGCACACCCACGTCCTCAGTCCGCACTTAGCCACCGTGCCATCCCCACCCAGTACTGCTTATTTGGTCTGCCTCTTTAAGCATCTCTTGTATATTCAATCATCTCATGATGAACACTTAAAAAAAAAAACTCTCACAGGGTATAAAGACAACCGGGACCCGTGAAAATTCCACAGTTGTTGGCGTCATCTATTTTATTTTGCTATCATGCTTAAACATATTTCCATTTTATGGACGTCCGACAGAAGACCCCACCATATTGTTGTACCATCTATCTCTCTATCTCTCTCTCTATATATATATTTGTTTATCTATCTATCTATCTATCTATCTTTCTATCTATTTGTCTATCTATCTATGCTCATATCTATCTATCCATCTATCTATCTTTCCATCTATCTATCCATCTACCTATATACCTACCTATCTATCTATCTTTCTATCTATCTTTCTATCTATTTGTCTATCTATCTATCTATTTGTCTATCTATCTATCCATCTATCCATCTATCTATCTATCCATCCATCTATCTATCTACCTATATACCTACCTATCTATCTACCTATTTGTCTATCTATCTATCTTTCTATCTATTTGTCTATCTATCTATCTATCTATCTATCTATGTTCATATCTATCTATCTATCTATCCATCCCGGCAGTAATTATCATTTCCTATACTGAAGATTGCGTAAGCATGAAACACACGTGTCTGTAAGTAAAAATAATAAATATTTATATATATAAAATTATTGTTGGGCTTCTAAGAGAATTAATATTAAGTTGTCAATCTGTGCATAATGCGAAGTTCCTGCTTCTGCCGTTGAACACTATTATGACTAAGCTTACTGCGTATGTCCGCCGATTCGACATTATACAGAATATAAATTCACTTCTTTCCCATGTTAATCGATGGTCGCCTAGGGGTTGAATACCAGGCTGCAGTGACTTTGCAACTAAGTTCGAATCTTTCGACCGGCAGTAATTAGCATCTTAGGTAAAAATAATAAATATTTATGAAAAAAAATATTGGTATACCGTCACCTCTCAAATGTCTTTTCATATACCGTCACCTCTCAAATGATTTTCCATATACCGTCACCTCTCAAATGATTTTCCATATACCGTCACTTCTCAAATGATTTTTCATATACCGTCACCTCTCAAATGATTTTTCATATACCGTCACCTCTCAAATGATTTTTCATATACCGTCACCTCTCAAATGATTTTTCATATACCGTCACCTCTCAAATGATTTTTCATATACAGTCACCTCTCAAATGATTTTTCATATACAGTCACCTCTCAAATGATTTTTCATATACCGTCACCTCTCAAATGATTTTTCATATACCGTCACCTCTCAAATGATTTTTCATATACCGTCACTTCTCAAATGATTTTTCATATACCGTCACCTCTCAAATGATTTTTCATATACCGTCACCTCTCAAATGATTTTTCATATACCGTCACCTCTCAAATGATTTTTCATATACTGTCACCTCTCAAATGATTTTTCATATACAGTCACCTCTCAAATGATTTTTCATATACCGTCACCTCTCAAATGATTTTTCCTTTGAGAGGTTGATGATCATTCTGGTTCGTTAGTTTTTTTTTTTTTTTTTTTTTTTAAACCCGGGTACCTTTCAATGGAGCCTTAACTATATAGTACGTGAATAAAAACATATTTTTCTCTTGTTTTTTATGATCGAGCATTTTGGTTGATTTTTTTTTTGCTGACACTCGATCTGCTCTATAAGCCCCCCCCCCCCTTCTCGGGTCGAGCACTGTCGTTGGGTTATGGCACCTGCTGTTTCTTGCTTTTGTAAAATAGACAAATTGAGCACGGTGAAGCGGTGGTCGGTGTTTATATAAATAGACATTGTAGATATCATTTACGCTCGCCTTTCCCATGGCCTGATAGTTAAAGTTGCCGACTATCAACTAGACCAGGGGCGGGCAGATGAGACTTTTGGAAGGAGATGAGACTTTTGGAAGGAGATCGCGGACCGGAGTGAAAAACGAAATCTCAGAATTACTATATTTTGTTTACATGAATAAATTGTACAAAAATTGCATTGAACACTCTACAAATCTGATATTTTTTCTCAAGAGACTTATGTATGTGATGTTATAAAAGGCGCCGACGAAGAGCCATTTTGGAATCATAAAAAATAATGACAGGGGAAGTAGCAAGTTGATCCAGCATTCGTTTTGACACACCTAACATAAGTTCTGTTTAATGCCCTTTCCTCGTCTCTCGTTTCCTCTTTGCCTCTCTCTTTCTCTTTTTCTATTTTTATCTCAGGCCAAGGATTTGAAATTAATAGTTAAAGAAAAATGAAATATACATGTATCATTGCTCGCTGATATTTATACATTTTTAACCCACTGTAAATCTTTATTGAAACCTACTTTTACATCTATGTCACAACATGATATGAGTTTTACTGGGAGGTCTGCGGTCGAATTGCAATAATATAGCATAACAGGGTGGTGGGCCGGACGCTAAGCCTTCGCGGGCCGGATGTGGCCCGGAGGTTGCCCGCCCCTGAACTAGATGGTTGAAAATTCGATCACGGGCTACGGAGAGGTGCTAGTCTAGCCGCACTGAAGAGCTGTGATACAGCGAAACAATCTGTAGTTAACGATATATATTGTAAGTGACAATATATATATATATATATATATATATATATATATATATATATATATGTAGAGAGAGAGAGAGAGAGAGAGTGATCACTTAAATAAATGTAATTAAAAAATAATCACTTGACCAGTAAGCGTTATTAGCCAGATAGAGTGGGAAAGAACAGGTAACCATTTTTTTATTTTCAAAATGGCCGCCATACTTTTTATAAAAGATTCTTTAGTTACTGAAAATAAACATAAACTTATTTTTTCGTATTGCCACTGGGTTTATGTTAGTGAACATCACTCCGGATTTTCCGGATTTGGGGTGAATGAAATGTATATATATATATATATATATATATATATATATATATATATATATTATTTTTGTTTTGTTTTTGTTTTGTTTTTAGAACTACTACTATTAAAAATGTCTGAAAATAAATAAAAAAAGGAAAAAATAAACACTTGTTAGAAGTCTTTTGGTTAACCATCAGGAGGTGGGTGATCATTGTACGTTAAATTTATACAGTAAAGTGATCCCCGCTCAAAAGTCTAAAAATTATATTTTTTTTAATTGACATTTTGGTATGATTGATGTTTTATCGCATAAAAAAATTAGAATATAATTTTTATTTTTTCGGTTAAAATCATTGGGATCAAGAATATAAATTTACCGAAAGTGATTTTGAAGTCTTTAAAATGCCAATTCGAAAGTAGTTTATTGTTATAATTAAAGTTTATATACCAAAGTCTAGTATTATAGTTAATGTGTCCTCTTGAAATGAAAAAGGGGCATTTTTCGAAAGAGTCCCTATTCTAGAAAAGAACCGTAAATGTTATACATTCACTCTTTTTTTAATTGTACAATAAATAAACAATATTTATAAAACTACCACATATAAACACATGTGTGCGCGCGCACACACACAACAGGTGCGCTGGGAAAAAAAGATATGCTCAATTGTAGAATAGGGGCGCCGTTAAAAAGTTTCACCTGTTTCGCTTGGTTTCGCACGCAATTTTGGATAAATTTGACCGTTGGTCTTAAATTGTATTTTTAGTCCTGAAATGAAAATCAGGGCCGGCGGGGGACAGTTATAAAAGTAGGGGGAGGCGGTTAAGCACATGCATATCGACTTAATTAGTGATGACCGTAAAGTGGGGGCCCAAGTCACGCTGCCCCCCCCCCCTCGGTGCCGCCGTCCATGAAAATTATAATTTGAAAATGTAATTTTAATACAATTTTTTTAATCGCTGGTAGCCATTTGTTTTTTGTTATTTTTTTTATACCAAAATTATTTTTACTTTTAAAAAATGTTATTATACACTACATAAACACAGGAAATAACTTTTTTGACGCATAATAAACTTTCCTTTTTACAATATAATAATAAAATAAAAAATAAAATCTTTACGTAACTTTAAAATGAAGACTTTGAAAAAAATGTCCGTCAGCAAGTAACTCTTTGAATAAAAGTTCAGATTTATAGACCTTAAAAAGCAAAGTACAAATATATTTCTAGGGGAGGGGGGGGGGGTTAAACCGACAATCATTTTTTCAACGGTGTCCCTATTCTACAATTGAACTGAGATGTTATATCACACGACATAGAGAAAACAAAACAAAAAAAATCGGATAAAAAACAAATGTTTACCTGCCATATTTCTCCGTAGAAAGCAATTTGGTTTGGTTCTTTCGAAACAAACACTTCCCGCGCGTTTCTAGCAACACAGAAGAGCCGTGGTACGGCAAAACAGCTGTCTGTTGATGAACAAAAATATATATATATGTATGTGTGTGTGTGCGCGCGCGTGCGTATGTATGTATATATCTACGTATGCAACTGTGTGTATTGTGACTGTAGTGGTAGATGGACGAAACGGGAAAAATATGTTCACTGTACGCCGCGGTGTATGTGCATTACCCTGTGGGGTTGTCTTCGCACGTGCGTATGTATAATATATATATATGTGTGTGTGTGTGTGTGTGCGCGTATATGTATGCGTATCTATCTATATGTATATATGTATGTATGTGTGTGTGAGTGTGTGCGCGCACACGCACGTGTCTAGTGTAGACTGCACAGTACAGTGTACGCCTCAGTATGGCCTTCTGTGCGTGGACGACGCACGTTAAACTCACAAGCGGCCCTGACGAAGAAAAGTATTTGACGTAGTAAAAAAACAAACAGAAAACGATTAAGTAATAAACGTAGTAAAAAAAAACGATTAAGTAATAAACGTAGTAAAAAAACGATTAAGTAATAAACGTAATAAAAAAACGATTAAGTAATAAACGTAGTAAAAAAACGATTAAGTAATAAACGTAGTAAAAAAACGATTAAGTAATAAACGTAGTAAAAAAACGATTAAGTAATAAACGTAGTAAAAAAACGATTAAGTAATAAACGTAGTAAAAAACGATTAAGTAATAAACGTAATAAAAAAACGATTAAGTAATAAACGTAGTAAAAAAAACGATTAAGTAATAAACGTAGTAAAAAACGATTAAGTAATAAACGTAGTAAAATACGATTAAGTAATAAACGTAGTAAAAAAACGATTAAGTAATAAACGTAATAAAAAACGATTAAGTAATAAACGTAGTAAAAAAACGATTAAGTAATAAACGTAGTAAAAAACGATTAAGTAATAAACGTAGTAAAAAAACGATTAAGTAATAAACGTAGTAAAAAAACGATTAAGTAATAAACGTAGTAAAAAACGATTAAGTAATAAACGTAGTAAAAAAACGATTAAGTAATAAACGTAATAAAAAAACGATTAATTAATAAACGTAGTAAAAAAAACGATTAAGTAATAAACGTAGTAAAAAAACGATTAAGTAATAAACGTAGTAAAAAAACGATTAAGTAATAAACGTAGTAAAAAAACGATTAAGTAATAAACGTAGTAAAAAAACCGATTAAGTAATAAACGTAGTAAAAAACGATTAAGTAATAAATGTAGTAAAAAACGATTAAGTAATAAACGTAGTAAAAAACGATTAAGTAACACACGTAGTAAAAAAACGATTAAGTAATAAACGTAGTACAAAAAACGATTAAGTAATAAACGTAATAAAAAAA
Source organism: Sepiola atlantica (assembly GCA_963556195.1). Taxonomy (NCBI): domain Eukaryota; kingdom Metazoa; phylum Mollusca; class Cephalopoda; order Sepiida; family Sepiolidae; genus Sepiola; species Sepiola atlantica. The sequence goes on along the minus strand of OY744533.1, from coordinate 98,739,681 downwards.
CGCTTAAGTAATAAACGTAGTAAAGAACAGATTACGTAATAATCGTAGTCAACATTCCTCGTCAAATGTCCATAACGTGCGCACACGAACTCTAGGAATTTATTATTATTATTTTTTTTTTCTTGGGATCGTCTCTTAGTAGTTAGTTTCTTTTCTTTCTTTTTTCATTATATCCCCCGAAAAGGGGTCGCACCACTTCGTGACCATATTATTCCTGGTAGTTAGTGCAGTTTAGTATTTAACTTTTGGCCTCTTTTTGTCACAGTTCGTCTCCAAGTAATTCCAAGAATTCAGGTTACCAAGCGCTTTTGGTGGGTTGTGACTTCATGGACGGCGGCACCGGGGGGGGGGGGGGGAGGGGACTTGGTCATCAATAATGAAGTTATATATGCATGTGTTTTACCCCCCCCCACTTTTTAGGAGAGCACCCCCCGCCCCCACACACACACTTTTATAACTGTCCCGCCGGTCCTGGACTTGTACGAAATCAGATCCATTCTTTTCTTAAGAAATATTCCGTTGAATCATAGAGCCCGAATAGTCAGTAACGTTCAAATAAAGACGTTTTTTAATATATTTTTTTTTAACTTAAACAAGTTGTAAGTAAAAAATGAAGAAAGAAAAAGCTGCTATTTGTTTAGTGATCATAAACATAGACCTATTTTCTCCCTCCGAAAAATGTCCCCACTGAGTGAGCGGATCACACACTAACCAATCAGACTGCAGAGCGCATTGATTCCTTCTGTCGGCTGAAGAACTACTTCAGCCCCTTTGGGAATCACAGGCGGTCCCCGGAGAGGAAACACTTCTTCCACTCTCTCTCTCCTGCCCCTGTCCATTGGACGCTCACAGCAAATACCATCTTCGCCTGAAGATAGTTGCTGACAGACAGCAGCTCTAAGAACTCTTAATTTCCTTTTCCTCTTTCGGATACTGTACAACTTTCTTTCTACCAAACGGTGTAGGTAATTTTTTTGAATAAACCCTTTTTGTTGTTGTCATAAAGAGGGTTTGTTCATTCATTTCGTGTCTGAAACCTAAGATAGGGACAACGTCCCCCTGTAAGGGTGATGATTGGAGGCTGAAAGGGGTTCTCCTTTTATCTTCTCCTAAAGAAACGGAACAACAAAAAGTATTTCTGTTAACAATAACAAAAAGGGGTTTTATTAACTCAAGGTTACCTATACCGTTTGGTATAGGTAGAAGAGAGTGGGACAGTGTCCTTCTGAGGAAGAGGAAGAATATAAGAGTTCTTAGGGCTGCCCATTGGTAGTAGACGTCGAGTGGGCGACGGCGGCAGGAGAGAGAGCGTTTCCTCGTTCCTAGCTGGTGCTCTCTGCGATGTGTCCAAGCTGGTGCCAGGAGGTCGTCTGATCTTTTTCTTCGAACCCTAAGGGAACATAAGTAGTCCCTTAGGGAACTAACGATATTACTGCACCCTGTGATTTGATTGGACAAGCCAGCTCACAGGGACAGTGATTACGCATTCAAAAGTAGTCCCTATTGGTGACTGCTATATAACCCCCTGCTTAGGCTGAAAGCCGATAGGAAATAAAAGGAAGTGTAGCAGTGGGAAATAACAAAAATACAAATATACCCCTTCTTTACTTGTTGTTTTGTTCTCAATGCACAAAATAATACAGTACGTTGTTTTTATTACTGTAGTTATTTGTAGTTATTTTTTATTCGGAGATATTTTATATTATTTGATCTAAATGAATAAATGCGAAAGTTTTTTATTTTTTATTTATCACACGTATATTACCATCAAAACAGTTAACTATTATATTTATTCAATAATACAACATAGTCTTTTGAAATACTGTATATATACTAGACAGCAAAGATCCAAACACAGCTATTTGCATAACTATTTTTAAACAGTTTATAATAAATTAGTGTTTGGTGGTATTCATTTGTAATTTCATTGTCCTATTTTCTATATATATATATATGCAATAGTTTCAGCGATATAAACAGTAATTAATTAAAGTGATTTAATTTAAAAAAAAGGATAAATTACCAAAACTTTTTTGAAATATTTCGTTCATTAATTTTCAAGGGTGGTAATTTCAATGAAAACTATCAGTTTTTAAAATTACAATCGATTTATATAAAATATATTTAATGTAAATTATACATTTAAAAATAATATTTAGAGCTAGATTAATAGTCGCTGGATGGCGGGTAATATTTTTCTTGTATAAAATAAAAGTTCAGTATATTTTCCTCAATCGAAACATAAGTTCTGCGGAGTTAGAGGTTTGGTTGTCTTCATAAAGAAAAATAAAGGCAGCCATAATTTCAAAATTAAATAGAAAATCATTTTTGTGGAATAAACATGATTGGTTGTTATTATATATCTTTCCTCTGTCACAATTCACTATTGAATGACTGTTTCTCCACAATCTTTGGTTTTCTGTGATGTTTACTCGTGTGTGGCTCATTTTCTCAGAATGTTTGGTGTTGAGAGCAAAGCCACCGCAGTTCCAATCACCGACAGCATTCTTGTAGCAGTTGCATGACAGATCTATTTTGTTTATGTGTATTCGCAATATCTTGCGATATATTGAGTTGTGATTAGGCTTGGTGCATGCACAGTAACGTCTAGACTTATATAACTGCATTCAATTCAATTAATCTGGCAAAAAATAGAACCAGTCTGTTTCAGTTTCTATGTATGAAAAGGATGGTAGAAATTTACACAGAAGAGGATACAGTAGCCTAGCACATATCCAAATTCATCTTGAATTGTTGCGTTGTTGGTGTATTTATTACATCTCTTGGGAGTTTATTCCAAGGTCCAGGGATCCTAAGTGAGAAGGCGTCCCTCCTCCGGTTCAATCGAAATCGGTGCTGAAATAGTTTCTTGGGGTGTCCGCGTAAGCCTCTTTCTGGTGCAGGAGTGTATAATACGTTCGGAGGTATATTGTTATGAACATTGAGGAGATTGTAGGCCAAAATGAGATCACTGCATAATCGTTGGCGCTCAGGGGAGAAAAGATTAAGTTTCTTGAGTCGGCTTTCATAGGGCAGATCCAATAGACCCTGCACCATGCATAGGCATGAGGACACCACTGTACGGATGCAACAAATCAATGTGTACTAAGGAAGTTGGCGCGAAAGATGATTCAACTCTTGAGTCGATCTCATCACGATAAAACATACTATTCTGTTCTCTCTCCTTGCTCGAAGCGACCAGGCGAGTTGGAACTCCAGGATGCCACATTCTGCTATCAACAAAAGCCAGCCTACCAAACAATTCTCTTTAAACCCAGGTGTTTCCTTTGAATAAAGTTGATTCATAGTTTAGTGGAGATATGAGCATTTACCTTGGAAAATGCTGACCTCTTTCTTTCAATATTCAATTTTAGTTAGATGCGTCCAGACACGGCTAACTCTACTGAGTTACCTTTTTTCATCATCACGTTCTTTCAGACCAATCATTTCACAACTAAAGTCTCTTGCTTTCAGTTGACCTCTCTTCATATCAGTTGGGGTTAGAGCTTCTTCTAGGGTAATTCGTATTGGGGTATCTTCACTTAATCTCATGATATGCCCCACAAAATTTAATATCAGATCAACTGATGAACCATTACCTTGTTGTGGCATTTAGAAGTTTTTGGTTTTGCATTTTTATCCAACCTCCGTGCTGGCATGTTATTACTACAGTCCGATCTGCAAAAACAACCAGTTTAGTCACTCCTGATCGGCTAGTCAGTCCCCTCTTTTAGGAGACCTTCTCCCCCTTGTTTAGCCCCTTATGGGCAGTTTCTTCTACTTTTGAACATGTGTGTTCACCCCTTTTGATTCATTAACCTTTTTTTACCTTTATACCTTTTGTAGATGACTCGCTCGGGTCATATTTCAAACATAACTTTTATATCTGACCTCGATCCTGTTCAGATTAAATAGCAAGCGGGTTGTAAGGAGAAATCTGTCCAAGTGGGAAGGGTTGCATCCGGCATCACTTCAGTCCGAAAAAGGCAGGTTACACAAGCCGAAAAGCAATCTTGGACAGGTCTGCAATATCCTCAGCCCAGGGAATTTTAGGCCCATGTGTGACACTGTTGCAGCTAAGCCTAGACAAGCTGGACACTGGAAGTTGAAGACTTCTTTGCTGAAGATAAGCAACCTCTGGAAAATACTAGAAACCCTTATTCGAGGTGGTTACCGAAAGTAGGTGGTGGGTTCATTTCAAAACTAAGATTAGACGTTTCTCACTCAGGTTTGGTCAGCGTCTCACACTAGATAGGCCCACAAGGAAGAAACATTTAGAAAATAAACTGATCGACAGCAGTGACCGGAGGGATTCCCTCGTCATCGAACTAGCAAAAGGAAACCTGCAGTGCTGAACCAACGGCATCATCAGGGGTCAAGTAGTTTGTACTAAGCTAAATAAAGTATATAACTAAGCCGTGAACTTTATTTTCAGATAGATACATTTTGAATGTGCTCCGATGAACTTGATGCTCTGGTACCCCCCCCCCCCCTCGACGTAAATACACTCGACCAACCCGACAAATAGCTAGATCCCATCCATTCAGTGTGGAGATCCCCAGTTGCAGGAAAGTCTTCTACTCCAATAGCTTAATTCTTCGAGCTGCCGGCCTTTGGAACTCCCTCCCTGCTCCCTGTGACTGTACCGAAATGCAGAAATTTAAAACTAATGTGAACAAGCGTCTAGCTGCATAGCTCCCAATTTAGGATGACCCCTAAACTTTCACCCTAATTCTCAGTAGCCCCTTACATCTACAGTGGCAACTTGCCCTAGATATTGTTATGTTTGCTCATCACATTTAGTGCAAGTTGCGTTTTTCTTTTGGAATCTTCTTAAACTTTGCCGTTTATCAAACATAAAAAAAAGACATTTCATAATTTCTTATCAAGGGGAAGCAACTCTTACTTTTAAATGGATTATCCCCCCTTGCTCGTGTTAGTTTTGGAATAGCGACGAAGAAAGAGAAGTACAAATATATTAATACAATAATCTGTTTTTAATAAGCAACACAGCATATCTTATCATTTCATTTAGCCCAGTGGCCGAAATATTAGGGGCTCTTTGATTTAACAATCTAAGCTAAGAACTGCTAAGTACTGTAAATACGCAGACTTATTGACAATTTCTTATATCAAGGGAGATAACTTCGATCAATTTTTTTTAAAAACAATTCATTTTAACAAATATATATTGGTCCCCCGATTTATAAAATCGGAGGACCTATGTTTTTAGGCATTTCCGTCCGTCCGTCCGTCCAGATTTTTCTCCGCAACCATCCATTGAATTTCTCTGAAATTTTGCATGAAGTTGTAACTTTTGTCAGGTTAGAAAGTGACATTCTCCGATTTTTGAAAAAAAATCTGGTTAGCTCCCCAGGAGATCAAAAGGCCCCGAAATGGCAAAAAATGACATTTTTTGCCCCATAACTTTTCATCCATCCATTCAATTTCTCTGAAACTTGGCCAAAATGTAGAGGCAATTGTTCTGGATATGAAATGAGGATCCTTGACATCAGAAAAATTCTGGTTCGCGCCCCCCAGGGGGTAAAAAATGCCCCAAATTGCCCAAATTTATTGCATTTTACACACGCCACATCGAGTCACATACAGAGGGGGGCCACGCACGCACGGCTTGTTCTTTTAGCTATTACGTTGGGTTTTACGACCTGATCACTCGGACTTAGGGTTAGTGGTAAAAAATAGTTAATGCCCTAAAAAGCTAGAATGGCCGGGAAATGGGGTATTATTTACGTTACATTTATATACGTAACTGACACCCATTTTAAAATAAGGGTAATCGCCTAAAAAAAAGTAGAATCCCATTTTTTGAGGGAAGGTATTCAGTTGAGGGTGATTCAGCGAAGGGTGTCAACTGTCAATCTATAAATTGACTCAAAGCATTAATTGATACGTATTTTAATGCAATATTTATCGTATTGTAATGCTTTTTGCCTTACTTTTTGGGGTGCTTCTGCTGTTTCGCCCCGACATTAAAATATTTAAAGGAATGTATAAACGGTGTTATGTACTTACGTGTTAGCTGAAAATAAGATTGTACAGAAACAAATACGAAAATCCATCCAGTATTTATTAAATCATAAAGAGAAGAAAAAAAAAACGATCTTAGGTATTGTTAGACATTTTCACTTATGAAATAGGCAAGGGAGATAACTCAAATTTTGTTACTGGTTTAACAAAAAATGGTTACCGAAAGATAAAATCGTTTTTTAATTTTTAATTTAATAAATACTGGATGAAGTTGCGTATTTTTTCGTGTACAGTCTTCTTTTCAGCTACCACCTAAGTACATAACAAAGTTTATACATTTCTTTAGCTATTTTTAAAGACAGGCCTAGCCTTTTGGCTACGATTAAAGTGTAGTATCTGTTCCGATGGATACTGCACGCCTGTCCTGTGCAGTTCTAGGAGGTCCACCCTCCCAGGCTTTGCCTCCCCTCTTTGGGGAGGAGTAAGTTTATTGCTTACTGTCTGAGGCGCCCCTACCGGGGAATGCCGACGGGGCTGCCCAGGCAATTTTTAAATGGCCAGAGTGCCCACCTCTCGAGCGCTGGCTTTTCAAACCCCACTTTCTTGACCCGATCTTGGGTCACATCTTACTTGTGGGAGTAAGATAAAACTGGCCTTGTGCCAAACTCCTGGGGAGGAGTAAATAAAGCCTAACATGGCGGGGCGAAACAGCAGAAACACTCTTTTTTTTTTACATAAAAATTTGGGTGTTTTCAAATTTAATTCCTATTTTACTGAAGATAGCCTTTCTCGGTGTCTAGGAAACAGGAGCTGGAGAGAGTCTCGACGTCAGGTGGCAGTAAGCTCACTGTCTGCTCTGCAATTGCCTAAAGGTGTAGATGTATTCCTTCAAAGGTTCGGTTGAAATTAATACGCCCTGGAGTTTGAGTGGTCCTCTTGTAACCAAACCACCTCGCAGGGGCTTCTCTCCGCAAGAGGAAAGAAACTTTAATGGTTATGACTGCTACAGATCACGTAGGTATAAAAACTAATCGAATACATGGAACTTTCCAGAAAACTGAAAGGAATACGGAACACAAATACAGTCACTGTATAGAATTGACATTCATCCCAGTCCTGTGTGAAGAAAACATACAAGCCACGCCCTTAAAACAAACTCTATGGAAGAACTTACATTTTCGTGCAAAAAGATGCTCTCAATAAGATATAGACAAAAAAAGCGAAAATACCAGTCATATGATGTGCTTACAATTACGTCCGCACACCAAAATGTGCTAGACATAATTTTTGGAGCCCAAAAGTAAATTCACTGTTTAATCAGTAAAGCCAGAGCCAAAACACTCCATTACGCTATCACCTCTTTACCCGGCGCTGATGCTCACGTCGTTGCGAATGCAGGGAGGGGGATAACTAGGTTTGACTAAGAAAATAAGCATAAAATGAAAAGAGAATTTAGGACGCTGAAACAATCGATCGAACAATGAAACAATGTTATGTAAAAACTGTAACATTATCATTATTTTTAGGGGGGGGGGGATTCTACTATTTCCAGCAATTCCGTGTGCCTTTTCAACCTGGAACCACTACGATTTTTATTTCACGAAGTAATTCATTAAAATGGCTGACTTGTTTTATAAGAAACCGAAATGCATTCTACTAGTTTTAATTAAATAGTGAAAGTATTTTTTTATAAATAAATTCTGATTCTAAAATAGGATTTTTATTTATAAATTCATTAAAAATGACTGACTTGTTTTACAAGAAACCGAAATGCATTAAAGTGGATCTAATGTAATTAGTAAATTATATTATGTAATATTTGTAAATAATTATTCTTGTATAGGGTTTAGAAAAAGTTTTATTTCAATAAATATTGAAATCAGTTATAACAAAACATGTATAAAACAGTGTCTGCTGCCTCAATATACTCTGATATTATATATATATATATATATATATATATATATATATATATAGTCATCTGCATACGAACTGTTTCGCTGTATCACAGTTCTTCAGTGCGGCTAGACCAACTAGTTGCTCAAGCCAGGATCAAAACTCGCCCGTCGAGCTGACAGTCGGCGCCTCTACCCCTGCGCTATCACGCAACACTGGCTGAATGTAAGTGATATCTCAATGTAACCATTGTCAAGTGCCGAGAGCTCGAATAAGTTTTACCCAATGAGCTATGCCTTAAAGCTAGTGACAGTTGTCGATTTCCTTACGAAAAAGCCCAACCCAAGAAAGGGAGCTTATATAGTCATTCACATAGACTGTTTCGTTGTATTTAAGCTCTTCGATGCCGCTAGACCAGGATCGAAACGTGACCGTCGAAGTGACAGTCGGCGCTTGTATTTATTTACCTCCTCTCCAGGAGGTTAGGCACAAGGCCAGTTTTATCTTACTCCCACAAGTAAGATGTGACCCAAGATCGGGTCGGGAAAGTGGGGGTTTGAAAAGCCAGCGCCCGAGAAAGTGAGCACTCTGGCCATTAAAAATTGCCTGGGCAGCCCCGTCGGCATTCCCCGGTAGGGGCGCCTCAGGCAGTAAGCAATAAACTTTACATGTTTCAACATATGTCAACAGATACCTCTTTCACTAATCGTAGAAAAAGTTTTATCTCAACAAATAATGTTCATTGGCATTACTTAGTTATAACAAAACATGTATAAAAGAGTGTCTGCTACTTCAATATACTCTGATAATATATATGTGTGTGTGTGTGTGTGTGCTAGAGACATGTTTCAACATAGGTCAATTGTTACCTTCTCCACTAATCACATTAATATGAATTCTATTTTTAAAATGCGAGTAAACTAAAACAGTGACGTCAGTTTAATCTCCGTAAAATATTTTGATTAATCCCTATAAAAAGAAAAAGAAATAATTGAGGGAAAAAAGAATTGATTCTTTTTTTACAAAGTAAATATATTTTTATCACTTATTTGTTTTCCTTTTGTTTATTTATTTTTTAATAATTTATAATGAATAATTAATTCACTTCAATTTACAAAGAAAGAAAAAAGATTAAATAAATGTGTTAATATTTTATGAATAAAATAATATGAGGTTTAATCCCCGAGAAGATAATTCTCTGTTACTGAATCTATTCAATAGAAATGATGATGATATATAAACGGTCGTGAAATTGTGGAGAATCAGAGAATCACAAACGTCGCTTGAAGAGATTGATTGAACATCGCCACAAACCGGATCAAACACCCCGAAAGAGTTGACGTCCATTTTAATCAGTGAAAATGAAATTCGTAGCCGTTTTGATGCTGTTTGTCGTCTTTTCGATGAGTAAGTATAATAAGTTGATTCAAGTTTTCATACTTTATTTTCAAAACTAAAAACAAAATTATTTTCATTTCATTTGAATCAGTATGGAACGATTTTTGACCGGATCGATTCTTTGTTGGCATTGGTTTCCCTAATTCTTTCTCGGATCAATTATTTACAGGAGGAAAACCGTTAAAGTTGCCATCATTCGTAGTTAAATTGGTGCTATGGAACCGACAGGATTCGAACTTGGCACGCCCAGGTCTCAGTCTACGTCGTGTCCACTTCACCACAACGACGAATCAGATCCAAGTTAATGTTGGGATATGAGGTTATTTTACCTCACAACTCTGGATTTCACATAAATATCAAACATAACTATTATGAGAACGAAGAAGAGAAGAAATTAAGATTAAGTACAATTACACATTTATTTACAGTTGACAACATTAAAAAAAAACATCAACGTAACATTATACAAAACATTAATAATATTAGTTTTTACTCTACCTGTAAAGATAGGATATAAATATCCGGACAACCGAGATATTCTTCATTCGTACGAGAAACCTAGCGCAGGTGGAGTCTATTTACTCCCTAACCCTTTTTAAGGTTAACAAGGGGAAATAACTTTTACTAGTCTGGTGTATTTCGAGGATTGTTTCCCTTCAATATCTTTGTAAACGAGTATATGTATGACGAACACGTTTTTCCATGTTTTTACTTAAAGGTAGTGTTGGGATATGAGGTTATTTAACCTCACAACTCTGTATTTAGTATAAATCCCAAGAATAATTATTATAAGAACGAATAATATAGGAAATTAAGGCCTAATACAATTATAAAGTTGAGTTATTTACATCTAGATTCAAAAGTATTTATAACTTCGTTATTACTATAAAAAATCTGGTTGATTTTAGGATAGTTATTGTCGAACTTACGAATCAATTCCTCCTGAAAAACAGAATGTAATTTTGAAAACATTATATGGCTAACTAATTCAAATCCAGGGGAGTTCTAAAAAAATCCAAATTAAAAGAGGATTTAAGTTCCGACAAATCGGCATTAATACCAGATAAAAAAATGCCTTACATTTGTAAAGTCTGGCTCTAATTCAGGACGATAGTTTAAATATTTCATCAATGATGAAAGGAATTTTCAAAAAATTATTTTGTAATAAACTAATGGCCACTAATTCAGGACGATAGTTTAAATATTTCATCAATGATGAAAGGAATTTTCAAAAAATTATTTTGTAATAAACTAATGGCCACTTGATAATTATCATCTTCGCGGGAAAGATTCTAAATTAATTGAGATCTGTTATACTCAGAGCCAAAACCCCAGGAAATGATTCACCTGAAAAGGAAAAGATGAGTAAAAAGATAATGGGGGCTGCCGAAATCTTCCGGGTAGTCAACTGGGACAAAGACCGGGCGTTTTGGGATTTCCGGTTGAAGTTAGTATATTTAGTAGTTTGCGGCAGTTTGCGACTCGGGGAGAAGACGATCAGATCGAATCAGGTCGGGCCGAGCAAACGATGAGATGAGTTTATGCCTCGACAGACAAATGATCTCAGTTGAGTCTTAGCCGATATACTGAAACTTAACTAAGATGTGGACGTTAGTGTTTTTCCGCGCTATATCACACACACTCAGAGCACAACTGATTTATATACAGTGTATCTGAGTTTGTGTTTTCTCTTGTGAGTTTGCATTTTTGTTTTTTATTATATACTTGTAAAGTAGTGCTCACGCCCTCGACGATCGCCAAGACGACAAGGCCAGAGAAGAAGATGAACGAGAAGAAAACCACGGCACAAAAAAAACACAGCACAAAAAAACCACGACACATAAACGTTGAGCGATTGTCGATGAGACGGGCAGATGATCTTACAGATGCGTAGCCGGTTAAAACATTTCAAGACAGATAGTTTTAAATTCTCTATTTTTACAAAGGTAACAATTCTCAAATTGAGCCAAGAAATTCTATAAACTTACAACTAAATTTTGTGCATTGAATTTTAGGCACGTGTGTATACAGATAACATTCTGTAGCGCCATTTTGTACGGGTAACGGACGCGTAAGGGAAGAATGGGTTTAGACCATGCTTTCTATCTCTGAAAGTTTTTCAGACACGTGGGAAATAAATTCTGACTCTACAATTTCAGATTCTAGCAAATCACTATTTTCTAAATTGATATCTGCCTTTTTCACAATTTTCGCCTATTTTAGAGTTTACTATGTCTATATTAGCCATCCATTTATCAACCACATCCTGTTGCTTCAATAATAGAAAGTTTTAAGGGATTACTTACTTAACATAATATCTAAGGCAGAGGATACGTTCCTCTTAAGGGAATCTCATGAAAACAACAAGCATTTTACTCCTTTCAAAGTTTTAAAATCAGTCATCATGTCACGATAATCAACTGGAACACTTATAAGAGTGGACGTTTTTGGTTAAACACCGGACGACAGTTAATGCTGTTCGAATGATTAACGTAATTTTTAATTGATAATGAACCGTTAATTATAACAAACATAATGAACAAATAAAAAGACAAGGTACAGAAATGGGGGGAAAATTACGAAAACCAAAGCTAATTTTAAGCTAATGATACCAATTATTTTCTCTCACAAACCAGTCAATAAATACACTGGTGGCATGACACCGCCAAGTTATTTCCCTTTGTTGATCCTAAATGTGTCAGTGAGTAAAGGTACTCAGTAATGTCGGACATCTTGGACTTAATGTTTGGTAGTTTGGTTTGGTAGTTTTGTTTTACGGCATATCAACCCTTTTTGGGTTATTTAATGCCGAATCTGGTCTTGTTTTCTTCTCTTTTTTTGTTTCTTTCCCCTTTTAATATCTGTTTCTATTTAACCCATAGTTGGGACCCTAACAGGTACTACCACTCCGGGTCAGGGTGGACCTGGGAGCAATGGTAATTAAGAGGAGGCTCCACATTCCCCAAAGTCCGTAAGCCGGATCTCACCATCGGATGTAGTTTAAGGTCATATCCAGGACCGGGAGTAGGGTAGGAAAAATAAAAATAAAAAAGGGGAGGGAGAAAGGGAGAGGGGCTGTTGTTTTTGTTTCTGGTTTTGTAGAACATAATTAAGTTTTACAAAAAACAAAAAAAAAAAAAAAAAACGTCAATGTAGGTGAATTTCGTCTCAGGGAGCCACAGGGCAGCCTGATCTGGTATCACCAGTGGACTTAATGTCCAGCAGAAAGAAGAATATCTGTGTTATTCAAACATCTATATTCTACCTCAAAAGGTAAAGAACTTCCACTACGCTTGAGTAAAAACTATGTTTATTAATGTTTTGTATAATGTTATGTTTACGGTTTTTAAAAAATATTCCGTCAACTGTAAATAAATGTGAACGTGTAGTTGACATTCATTTTCTTTTATTTTTATTTCTCATGATATTCATGTTTGGAATCTCTACTGAGTAAAGATTTGTGAAGTAAGATAACCTCTTATCCCAACATTGGCAATTTTCGATGTTGAATTCTAGTCGCGATTTATATTTCTTAAATTTTATTTTGTTATTAAGTTATACTTTTCTTTCATTAAATTAAAAATATTTCAATTCTTT
>OY744533.1:98604302-98716802 GCA_963556195.1 Sepiola atlantica | reverse complement strand
CTCTTTCTTCTTTCCCTCACATTCCTACCTTTTATTTATTTATTTCTTCCTTCTCTCCCCTCCCACCTTTTCTTCCTTCCTTTCTTCTTTCCCCTCCACTCCCACCTTTTCTTCCTTCCTTTCTTCTTTGTCTCCCCCTCCCACCTTTTCTTCCTTCCTTTCTTCTTTCCCCTCCACTCCCACCTTTTCTTCCTTCCTTTCTTCTTTCTCTCCCCCTCCCACCTTTTCTTCCTTCCTTTCTTCTTTCCCTCCCACTTCCACATTTTCTTCCTCCCTTTCTTCTTTCCCTCCCACTACCATCTTTTCTTCATTATAATACAAATATGCCGTGTTTCTGCGACTGAAACCACGTGACATATCTCAAAGATTTAAAAAACTCGTTGCAGATAAATCGAGTCCTTCTCTACTGATGCCAGCATTGTCGTCTTCGAATTCTCCTTGCCACTGAATTTTATTAATACTTGGTTATCAGATGCGAAGATGGTCATTATGCAACTCTTGCTTCACTCTACACCCCTTATCGCGCAGACATCCTTTCAAAAGGTAGCTATTGTCTCTCGACACAGGAAGGAGCTAGTCAGTCATTATTTGTTGAAAAAGGTATTAACCCATAGAGCTTTACCCCTACCAACCAATTATTATTTATCTTGATTGACTTTCTGTTTATTCAAATGGTCAAATGCGTGCAACTTTTATTCCTACTTCAATTGTCCAACCTTTTCTAAAATCGCGTTTCCTATGAATCAGCATGTTGCGATTGTTCCACACGCTCGGTTCTTTTTGTTGGCATTGGTTAATCGGATACTTTATTTTATCACAGGAGGGACCACGTGAAGGTTGAAAACATTCGTAGTGAAAGTTGTGCTGTGTAACTGACAAGACTCGGACATGCCAACCGAGTCGGGTCAGTCTGCACTGGGTCCCACTTCACCACTGCCCCCCCCTCTCTCTCTCTCTCTCTCTCTCAAGAACGGGTTTATCTTCAGATCTATAAAACTTCGGTACTCTTATATATGACGTACCATGTTTCCGTGACTTTGCGTCGTCAACGTTCGGGCAGGTTTCGGAAGCACCCGAGAGTTGACGAGGTGAAAACGAGGCGAAAATTGTCAAATGCTAAATTGAAGACTGGCAGACGATAATAACAAACCATAGCTAAACAACTGTTATTAATTCGATGTTTATTTTTTTTTTGTCAAAGGAAACATTGTTAATGAAATGTTATTAAATATATAAGATTATTTTTTTTTATATATTTAACATAACATAACCAATGAAATACCTGTTTCTCAGCATTTTTTTTCTTTTCTTAACGAACTGTTTTAAAGCAAATGGTTTATTTTTTCCAATCTTTTTTTTTTTTTAATTTCAAACAAGATTTGAATTTCCAATGTTATACTGAATGTTTGCTTGCGTCTCGTTTCAGCTGAAATCTGCTGTCATTATGGATGCCAAAGTCGGTGCCTGGCACCAGTGTGGTAGTCGTCTTGTTGTAAGTTTACTTTGTAGCAGTTATATTTATATTAACTATTTCTTTTTAGTGTAAGCTTATATTCCAACGTGAAGTGAGTGATCTATTGTCAAGTGAAAACACTTTGCTTGGGAAGATCAAAGTGTAGTATCTGTTCCGATGGATACTGCACGCCTGTTCTGTGCAGTTCTAGGAGGTCCACCCTCCCAGGCTTCGCCTCCCCTCTTTGGGGAGGAGTAAGTTTATTGCTTACTGTCTGAGGCGCCCCTACCGGGGAATGCCGACGGGGCTGCTCAGGCAATTTTTAAATGGCCAGAGTGCTCACCTCTCGAGCGCTGGCTTTTAACCCCACTTGCTCGACCCGATCTTGGGTCACATCTTACTTGTGGGAGTAAGATAAAACTGGCCTTGTGCCTAACTCCGCGAGGAGTAAATAAACACTTTGCTTGGGAAGATCAAAGTGTAGTATCTGTTCCGATGGATACTGCACGCCTGTCCTGTGCAGTTCTAGGAGGTCCACCCTCCCAGGCTTTGCCTCCCCTCTTTGGGGAGGAGTAAGTTTATTGCTTACTGTCTGAGGTGCCCCTACCGGGGAATGCCGACGGGGCTGCCCAGGCAATTTTTAAATGGCCAGAGTGCTCACCTCTCGAGCGCTGGCTTTTCAAACCCCACTTTCTCGACCCGATCTTGGGTCACATCTTACTTGTGGGAGTAAGATAAAACTGGCCTTGTGCCTAACTCCTGGGGAGGAGTAAATAAAACACTTTGCTTGGGATGTGGGATGTACTTCTGCTGAACTACTTATACAGTTTTCCCGTTTTCTAGACAGTTGGAGTCAAGATTTCAAACCAATCTGACGTGCGGCACGACCGTTCAAAATACAGAGCTTGATGGAATCCTTTTTCTTAGCCTGTGACGTCTAAGCTTTTCATATCGTTTTTCTTTATTGTTGGTGAAGATATGGAACAAAGCTGATACAAAAAAAATGTTAGAAAAAGAGTTTGACATTTTAATTCAATTGTGACGAAGCATATTTCTATTTTACAACTTTTCGACGCACGAGAGATCGTTCGCAAGAAAACAAAAACGAAACTAAACAAGAAACGATATTCTAAAGCAGCGGCCATTTTATCTGGGAGTTTAGCGATGAAACTGATATTTGAAAATTAAGTGTGACAGAGCAGCATAAATGCTATTTCAAATTAGGGCATGACAGACCAACGGAAATGCTATTTCAAACTGAGGCATGACAGACCAACGGAAATGCTATTTCAAACTGAGGGATGACAGACCAACGGAAATGCGATTTCAAATTGAGGCATGACAGACCAACGGAAATGCGATTTCAAATTGAGGCATGACAGACCAACGGAAATGCTATTTCAAACTGAGGGATGACAGACCAACGGAAATGCGATTTCAAACTGAGGCATGACAGACCAACGGAAATGCGATTTCAAATTGAGGCATGACAGACAAACAGAAATGCTATTTCAAACTGAGGCATGACAGACCAACGGAAATGCGATTTCAAATTAAGGCATGACAGACCAACGGAAATGCTATTTCAAACTGAGGCATGACAGACCAACGGAAATGCGATTTCTAATTGAGGCATGACAAACCAACGGAAATGCGATTTCAAATTGAGGCATGACAGACCAACGGAAATGCGATTTCAAATTGAGGCATGACAGACCAACGGAAATGCTATTTTAAACTGAGGCATGACAGACCAACGGAAATGCTATTTCAAACTGAGGCATGACAGACCAACGGAAATGCTATTTCAAACTGAGGCATGACAGACCAACGGAAATGCTATTTTAAACTGAGGCATGACAGACCAACGGAAATGCTATTTCAAACTGAGGCATGACAGACCAACGGAAATGCTATTTTAAACTGAGGCATGACAGACCAACGGAAATGCTATTTCAAACTGAGGCATGACAGACCAACGGAAATGCTATTTCAAACTGAGGCATGACAGACCAACGGAAATGCTATTTTAAACTGAAACATGACAAATCAACAGGAATGCTATTTCAGACTGAGGCATGACAGACCAACGGAAATGCTATTTAAGACTGGAGCCTGACAGACCAACAGAAATGCTATTTCAAACTGAGGCATGACAGACCAACGGAAATGCTATTTTAAACTGAAGCATGACCGACCAACAGAAATGCTATTTCAAACTGAAGCATGACAGACCAACGGAAATGCTATTTAAGACATAAGCATGACAGACCAGCACACTGACCTCTTATAGAGATACTTAGATCCATCTAAAAGAAGTTACGCACAAAGAATGTGTGCGTTCAGCAATTAAAATACTATTTCAACTCGAACTTGGCAAACCTAAGGAAGGACATACCAACGGATAGATATACAGAAGGATCGACATGCGGAAATATCGACGTAGTAACGGATACACATACCGACAGATAGACATGCCGAAGTCTAATATTTAATGTACTTGAAGAAGTTACGCACATTAAATGTGTGCGTTCAGCAATTAAAATGCTATTTCAATCTGAAGGATAGCTATACCGAAGGATCGACATATGGACGGATAGACAGCAAGGGATAGACATGCCGAAGGATTTACATATGGAAGGATAGACAGCGACGGATAGCTATAAAACGGACAGACACACCTAAAGATCGACATGCTGACAGATAGACATACCGACGGGTAGAAACACAGAAATATCTGCATACCGTTTATCCTGACATTTTTCCCAGTCGTACTGGACTATTTTCTAGCTATACTGTTTCAGGAGATATACAGTCATGGATTGTGCAACCCTTATTTAATTAAATACTCTTCACTCACGCACCTTTAAAGAAAGTAACCATGTTCGATAATCTTTTCATAATTATTGTATCCATGTTTCTAATATCAGCATTTTACGATCCAACAAACGTACACGAGGGGTTACATGGTCCACGAGGGGTTACATGGTCCACAACTACTTTAGGAGAGTAGAAAGTGACTAATTTGGCTTTACTTCCGGCAGCCTCGTAACTCTCGCTTCCCTTATTTTGTCTTTTAGTTCTCACATTTCATGAGCGATGTTTCTGACAAAGGGGGAAAATTGCTGTTTTCTGGGTTGGAGCTATCCATCTAACACTTATCGTTGGCTAGTTTTGAACCTTGAAGTAGTATTTTTTTTAGATCCTTACATCAAGTGGCTTCATGCCTTGTCTGGAGCGATTTCCATTAAAAAAAAGGTAAAAAATATTACTTCAAATCAAAACTTTCCTATATTCTATTCGAAATAAAAAAAAAGACAATAATATTTAAAAGACGCCCTTTTCGATGCCTTAAACAGTTTTAAAATCCTATAAAATTTTATATCACTTCTTTAAATATTTAATTAAACAGAATATTTTAAAATTCAATAAAAATACTAAGAACCGTAGTCCGAACTAAATATGATGCACACCGTATTGTAATGGTATCTTTTTATAATGAAGTATAACACATATTACAGGATTTGGGTATCTTTAACAATAATCCGCAGAGTCGCTAACGGGGTCCAAAAAACGAACAAGAATGGGTAAAAAAAAAAAAAATATATAACAAGTGAAGCTGACCTACGTCGAGAATAGATATTTTCCTACTTATCTATGAAATTTTGTATTTTTATGTAGTAAAAATGTGTTTTTATTAGATGTAAAAAAAAATTGTTTTTTTTTGCACGAATTTTTACTTAAAAAAATGGCGCCTCCACCTTACCTCCTTACCTCCCCTCCCCCCCAATCGCCACTTTTTTTTGTCCAATGTTCGTGTGACAAAAATATTGATTTCTAATAAATAGCAGTTGGAATGGTTTAAAAATACAAACAAATGTTACAGATAAGTTGGAAAATAACTTTTATCGGCTACAGTTACTTTTATTTGTTTTTTGAGCGTTTTCACTCTGCGGATTATTGTAAAAGATACCCCAGGATTTTACTGTGTTTAATGGCGTGCTTTATTGAAACTAAGATTGAAGGGGGAGGACTCTCTTAGAGAGCTACACGAGGGGAGGTAACTAGGGTCATAACATGTAGATCTTATTTTTGATATAATTTTTATTCGTGTTTCTAATGTTTTCTTTTTCTCTTGCAGAATCCGAATATTGACAGTTTCTATTTATTTGGCTACGAAAGGAACAAGAATGAAAAAAATCAGTTTACTTTTTGTACGGAACAAAACAAACATCATTTAAAAAGTAATAAAATCTTAATTTAATCAATCGATCGGGTTCATGCCTTTTTTAATTATATATTGTTATGATTAAGTGACTAATTAAAAGAATTTCGGTACTTTATCAGACTAGGACCCGAGCTAACTTTGACCCCAATCCTGACCCTAACGTTTGCTTGAACTTTAAAACGGCTAGGGCTCGAATTTCCACAACAGACACGAAAACTGAACCGTTGCAAACGCCAACAAAACAACAAACAGGAAGAAAAATGAATAAATAAATAACGCTAGCGCGCGCTTACCTGCTTTTCAAAGTTGCGACGTTGCTTCTTTAGCGTCGCGGCTCGTTGTGCCTGGAAACATCTATATATTAATATGAAAACGAGACCCTTTCATAGGCCTAAGGGAACAAGTACAGTGTTCTCCTAAAATAAGTAAGGTTGGAGAAATAACCTCTCGGTAGGAGAAAAAAAAAAACACCGTCTTACCTGGACAGAATGCCCAGCCAAACGTACACAACTTAAAAAAAATTAAAAAATAAAACAAAATAAATCTCGGCCGAGATTCACTCGTAGGTAATCAGAGAAATTAGTATCTTAGGCCTGAGGAAAGCAGGGAAGAGATAGGGGGATGCAAACAAAATCGTAACTTGTGTCCACCTGTATGGAATTCAGACACACCCACCAACCGCTCCCAACTGAACTATTAAATACCCAACCTCTCCTCCATCTCGTTGCTAACGTGATTCATGTATGCTAATTACCCCCTCTTCAAAGAAAGATAGGTAATCCTAACACCCCTCAGAATTGAGGTATGGAAAATTCTTTCACTCTCCCACTCAAGAGAGAAAAATAAAAAACAAATAAACAAATAAATAAATAAAAAATAAATCCTTTTTTCTCTTTTTTAACTGACCATTGTAATAACTTAAATGTCAGCCCCCTTTCGGGTCTGCACAAGAAGAACAGTACCACTGATCCTCCTCTGCCGGAGCTTCATCAATGCCAGCACATTGCCAATGGAACCATTGATCACAACGATCACAACATATCATTGGTCTGTAATCTTCCGGTTCCTGACACCCAGGGCAGATCCATATTAACTCCTGATAGAGCATCGCCTGACATGCTGAACAATACCGACTCTCCTCTGGAGGTTCCCCCACTATACCAACACACTGCCAATGGAACCATTGATCACAATGATCACAACAGATCATTGGTCTCTGATCTTCCTGTTCCTGGCAACGAGGGCAGATACATATCAATTCCTGATTTGCAGGTACAAAATCCACTGGGACAGAGGAGTCAGTCTCATCTCTCGACGTATCAGGAGCATAGGCTCTGTGACTGTGCGTTATAGCCAATTCCAATGGATACAATAATTTTATGGGGTGAATCTGTGTTGATCCATCACCCCTTTTCAATACCACAGTACGGACAAAAGCATCATCCCCAGGGATGAGTTCCATTACCCTACCTAATGTCCAGAAAGGTCTTGTTTTAATGGGAGATTTTATTAACACAAAATCTCCTATCTTAATTTGATTGTTATAGGACTCATTGTGTAGATTTTTCACTGATTCCCTAAGGCTAAGTCGGTATTCATTAAACCATAACTCTTTGTATTTGAAGATGAGCCGTTCCCTCTCCTCCATAGTCTCAAGGACATCAGTTCTGAGGGGGGGGGGGGGAGGTTATGAGTCAAAGAGATCCTCCTCTTCCTTTTTATACAGTATATTAACTGCAGAAAAGTGTCTCAGTAAATGATTAGGTGTAATTATCTCCAACCCGTCATCTGATGAACAGCGATAAGTCAAAGGACGATTGTTAACAGCCCTCTGAACGTTTGATACGAAAGTTAAAAGTTGGAAATAACTCACCTGAGAGCAACCAACTGTTTTGAACAAGCAAGTCTTCACTGTGCGAATAAGCTGCTCCCAGGTTCCCCCAAACCAAGCAGCATACACAGGAATTGTAAGATGCTTGACAGAATAAGTGCGGAAGATACTATTATATTCCTCCAAGCCATAGGGTTAGATAATGGCCTGATGGAATTGGACGCATCTGTTGGAGGCGGGTTTGAGTTACGTGAATTGTAGCGGAGTCACCGCGTGCAATTTGGTGCAACAGTTTTCTCACGGTTCGGGTGACAGTGACGAGACCCGGAGGGTCAAAGTTTAGGTCACACCTGGTGTTGATCACGAGATTTCGTGACGTCAGAGTTTTCGCTGTGAGAAAACTAAATTGAGATTTGAACAGTTCTCGACTGGAACCCGACAAGAGAACAACGATAGCCATGTAGCTGTTACAAGTTAAGGGATTCCGAATCCCCAATATAAGAGCCAGAGTGAATCACCCTTTTCCTTCCTGTACAAAGAACTAAATAGTTAAGAATACTAGCGTAAGCTCTCTCTCTCTCTTAAACAACGATTGCTCATTGTCGTCTAATTAGATAGTAAATAAAAAAATGGCTCTGAATTAAAAACAGTAAAAGCCTTGTTATACTTTATTGTAGTAGAAAGATTGATTTCAGCTTGCGAGGAAAACCGCCGGTAAGAAGAGACACAGAGAAGTTGACATGGCGAGCGACAGACGGATAGCAGCCCGACAAAGCAGGCGACGACAAATGGCGGTGAGAAGAAACACACAAGGTTAGTACAAATAGTCGTGACACACGGCGAGGCAAAACGAAGCACAACAAGGTAGTACGAATAGTCAGCATAGCAGCGGCGACACAATGGAGAACGCGGATGGTAGTAAACGACACATCGCCCCGTTTCGGCTCAACAGACGAGAGCTCTTCTACGACGCTGACATTACAACGTATAACATAAACCAAACAATGTAACAATAGGCCTGCTTAATAATTCTGCCGCCAGTGGTAAAGTCTTAGCATTGCTGGAATACAAATGAGAAGGTAATCCGACATTGTTAGTGAATCTTATAAATGCTAAGATAAAAGAATATACATTCATATCATCCACCACTTCGAGGTGTATATCTAGTGGGAAGACATGTAAATAAGAGCAAATAGACTTTGCGGATATTACCCCCCTCCACCACCCAGATGTGTCCTGTGAAGTCCACACCAGTGTGAAGAAAGGGTCTGATCAAATTGATCCGATATTTGGGAAAATTAGTCATGCAGGGGTATGCAAAAGACATTGCATTATAATGCACACACAACCTGCAAGACCTTAAAGTAGATTTTACCGCCTGTCTTGCCTTAGGAATCAAAAATCCAGATAGGCGTAGTTGGCTCAGAGTAGATGCTATGCCCAAATGTTTGCATTTTCTATGAGCATCTATAATTACCATTTGGGTAAAAGTGTGAGATTTATCCAGGAGAACTGGGTAAATCACTTCATAATTGAAGGTATTGCACTTGCGAATCCAACCCCTGGTCCTAATAATACCTTCTTCATCCAAAAAAAGGCTGAGAGAAGTTACCAAATCTGGGGCTTGACCAGACGGATTAAGCAAGTATTCCCTGACTTGCGAGAACGCTTGTCCTTGCATCCCTTTTATTAAGTGCTGCCAAGCCAATTTTTGTGGGTCATCCCTTGAATGCCTCAAACGTCCAATAAACTTAAATACCCCTGTTACTACTCCAAGAAGTTTACTCAGAGTTTCATATTTCTCAAAGGGAATTGCAGGCTCTGCCGTTTGTATTAGGGCACCACAAAATGTAGATCCCCTCACAATCTCTTTATTTTCCTCCTTTAAGCAGTTTAAGGAGGTGAAAGGCCATTCTATTGGTGTTCGGGTCAGCCATGTTGGACCATGCACCCAATGCAATATGCGTTTTTTGAAGGTCTTTACTGACACTCCCTTTGAGAGCAGATCCGCTGGGTTCTGCTCCGAGGGCACATATCAGAAAGAAATGTCTATTCCAAACTGCCGGCTCAGATTCTGACGCATTTCAGTAATGTCTCTGGCTCTGTTTCTCGCAAATATATTCTTTGTTTTTACATCCTGAGACAGGACCCAAGACAGTACTATCTGAGCATCAACTGCTATACTAACTTCTCTAAAGGTAATTTCCTTCAGAGAGAGTAAAATTGTCTTTAATGATTTTAGTGCCAAATATACTGCCAACAACTCGAGTGTGGGCAGGGACTTCGCCCGTAAAGGTGCCACCTTGGCTTTAGCAAAAATCAAATTGGACCTATCGTCCTGTAAGCCGTAAGCCACAAACCCATAAACTTCTTTGGAAGCATCACAAAATAAAGCTAAGTTCACAGTAGAGCCTTCGCACAGGGATTTTCTTGGAAAGGTGAAGGAACTGAGTTGAGACAAATCCTTTGAGATTGACTGCCAACTTCTCTGTTGGGTAGGAGTAACAGTTTCATCCCAGCCCAACCCGGCCTTCCATAACTCACTAATAAATATGCGGCCCCTTATTGTAACGGGTACACATAAAGACAAAGGATCAAAATTGGCTGCCATCGCCGCCAATATTCTTCTTTTGGTATTGGCTCCAGAATCACTATCTGTCGTGGCCAAGGACAAAGAATCACTCTCAGGGTTATAATTATAGCCCAATACCTTCTCATATTGGGAGTGGTGTTGAGGCAAACGCCCATCCTCCTCCATCTTGTGTCTTAATTCTTCGCAGTTAGAACTGCAGGAACGTAAATCAAAGTGTCCCTTTTCCAACCTCTTCACAACATTGGTGTATAGTTGTACAAGAGTCTCAGGAACATTCTCTGTTTTGATTAAGTTATCCACATAAAAGTGTTCTCCAATAGTTTTGGAACATTCATCTGGTGGATAACGGTCAGCGTGATGCTTCAAAAGGAAATTTAATATAAACGGAGAGGCATTATAGCCAAATATTAAAGTGGTATATCTAAAACATACCAGGTTTTTTCCTATTTTAAGAAAAAAACAAAACCAGGAAAACATCAAAATACTCCCTATATTTATTTTCTTTCTCCAGCTTATTGAACACACGGTTCAAAACTGCCAATGCCACCGAATAGTTTGACGGAACTTTGCCAATCTTGTCCTCCCACCAAGGAAGCTTTACATAGTAACACTGGTCCTCTATGACCACAGAGTTTTGGAACTCCTTTACCTTCTTTAGTTCAAAATCTGAAAAAGTTTCCTCCTCAGTGAGTCCCAAAAGTTCCAAACTAAACAAACTGTCCAACCCTCTTTCCACCGAGGTGTTCTCAAATGTACCCTTAAAAAGATCTACATAATTAGATTGGGGTGCCAGCACAAAGTTTACGGTTGTAGTGGAAACAGTACCCATGCTGGCAAGGACGTTTTCATAATTGACGGGTGGTGAACGCTCCTCCCCGATTGACAATATCTGGGATTCTTTCAAGAAGTTAAGCGAATTCCACCAAGGCACTATACCCTTTGGGGTCTCCCAGGCTATACCATTCTGGCACCTTATCAGGTTTAGAGGCTGCAAAAACTGCAGCAGATCTACCCCCACTAGTCCTTGAATAGGAAAAAGACGTCCCCCTTTATCAAATCTAGCAACTAATTTGAAATGGGCTTCTCTTAAATTCCTATATATTAAATCCATTCCATCTGTTTGGGACTTTAAATTAAAGGAGGAATCAATGAGGACAGGCAAAGGTCTTTTGGTGTTAGGCACCATTTCCACCTGCAATAATACCTCAATTAAATTCTTTTTCTCCTCTCCCACGAATGTCTATATTGTATATTGACGGTCATAACATGATTCTATAGAAATATCTAACCCCTTTAGAATGCTTCTGGAAAAATACGAACGTTGACTTCCAGAATCAAGTATACAATTGAAAACATACCGCGATGTAGAACCACTTTATAGATAGGAAGGATAGATATCTGTTGAGTGTCACAAGTCTGGAAACCGGTATTTACTCTAGTTTTCTCAGAAGAGGCTTTATCTTTTGGGCACATTATTGTATAGTGCCGTTTCGAGCAACAATTAGCACAACCATATGGGAAGCCCCTTTTGTTACCAGGACATTCATCATATGAATGATCTTCTGCAGCACATGCAATGCAGAGGTGCAATTCCTTGCACCTTGATAGTCTCTCTTTGTAACTAGCAAATCTTTTGCATAATTTTCCCTTGTTTCCGCCTGAAGAACAAAACTTACAAGTTGACGTCGATAGTGGGGTGCCACCACTTGAAGAAAAATTCTCCAAAGCTCTTTTTGGTAAGTAAGAGCCTGGAACAAATCGATCAGATCGAAACCTGCCATTGCCAGAAGGGGCAGAACACTCTTCCAATCTCACTAGATGCTTAATTAAATTTTTAGACAAGGAAACAATGTCATCAATTCCGGGATAACTGTTGCCAGTCCTGCTCATTAACTCCTTTTTTAAGGAAACCGGTAGCCGGCCAAACACAATATGACTTATTAATAAATAACCCGGTGTGCCCGGTTCCAAAAAGTCCAACTGGTAGCTATTTTTTAGCTCCAGCAAAGCACACCTGATTTGGTTGAGATAAACTTTAACCTGAGAAAACTAGTTATCCAACTTTGGCCTGGCTGCCAACAACTACTGAAACATCTGATCCAAAATATTTGGTATGTCCAAATATTCTCCCTCCAACAGCTGCAAAGCCACGAGAAAATTAGCTTCTGTGGTGGAAAGGTGCTTCACCAAATGAAGAGCTTGACCCTTTAGGCAACTCTTCAACAAGCGAAACTTTGTCAACTCAGAGCGAAAGCCCTCCGCACAATTCCAGAAGCCAGCCAATAAATTTTTGAAGGCGAATCGATCATTAGATGGTTCTCCATCAAAGGTAGGAGCCTCCATATTAGCTCTAAATTCTGGTACAATTTCACCCCAAAACTCTCTTCTCGCCTATCCGTTCGACTCCCCTCAAACTTCTCCTTCAACTCGTTTAATTTCTGGAAAGTGTTCTTCCTAAATCGGAAGGCATGATCCAACGAGTCATCATGAGTTTTAAGCTCCACACTCGGAGGACTGTCCAAGCATACAGCTGTTACTTCGTCCTCCAACTCGCCAAGGCGTTCCAGCCATCCCATTATCAATTTCTGGTGTTCTTGAAAAACTGCCATGGGCAAGGTAGCTTCACCATGTAAGCCCCATAGTTCTGTACTAATCTTATTTCGTAGCACAGCCTAATAAAGCCATCGATTTTTCCAACCTTAGGTCCCAAGAAATTTTTTTTTTTTAAATAAAATAACTCCAGAAATTCTGGCTAAGTCAAACGAACCCAACATTGTTAGTGTCGTCGCAAAATGCTGGAACTTTAAAACAGCTAGGGTTCGAATTACCACAACAGACACGAAAACAGAACCGTTGCAAACACCCACAGTCAACAAAGCAACAAACAGGAAGAAAAATAAATAAATAAACGCTTTTCGATTTTACGTGCAGTCAAATAATAGGAATTACAATACACATACTTTGTTTCTAATTCGCTACAATATGATGTACAAGGGCAAGTCGGTGAAGATTTAATATAATTATTTTAATTTAGAAACTTTATAAGAGATACCTGACATAAAAGAACTAATAGAAAATTTTTCATGCTAAACCGTAGGGGGTTGTCGTGGACGAGTTGCTAGTGCGACAGACTAGAAATACAGTGGGTGTCCCTGCATAGGTTCGAATCCAATCGGCAACAATTCTTTTCGATTTTACGTGCAGTCAATAGCAAGATCAACGTGTACAAATAATAGGAATTAGAATACACATACTCTGTTTCTCATTCACTACAATAAGATGTACAAGTGCAAGTCGTTGACTATTTAATATAATTATTTTTGTTGATGAAAGGGTTACTGCCACAGGTATTTTATATATATGTCTGTAACGGGATAGGATATATGCAGTTCTATGTAGACAGTTCTGAACCACTTCCTGTCTTTTATTTAGTAAATTTTATATATATATATATATATATATATATATATATATATGAATGAATGAATGGCTGAGTCTATGAAACTGGCTCTAAACTGATGAACTTAAAAGAGACCAGCTCCGTTGTTAGGTTCGTATCCAAATGACCTAAATAGACATCTGAAGGCTAATTCATGTAACTTTAGAAAGTAAAAAAATTACCCTCAAGCGAATTAGAATTTTTATAAATAAATTATAGAACTTATTAACTAGTTTGAGAAATATTACTGAATTAAAATTTATAAATGTCCACACAACTTTTAGGATGTACTAGCTCTGAACAAAAAAAATTCAAAATGGCGTATTAGTGGGTTACCCACGTGTGAGTTTGCTCTTTTCTTTGTTTTTTGTTTGGTTTCACCCAAAAATGAACCACTGTATAGTGTAGGTTTTTTCAAGACACTTTAACCCAAGAAGTTTTTACTGTTTGTGAATTTTTCTGATGATTTTGTAATGTTGCAGAGACGATATTGACATAAAAATGTTGTTTGGCACAAGATAAATGAAACTGACCGTAAAAAATATATCTCACAGAAAGGTTATGTTTTTTGGAAATGTGAAAAAATAAAAATAAAAATGATAAAATAAAACCATGGTTATTGGAATATAAAATGAACCATACTTATATTTTCTCTGTTGTCACTAATTGACAACCATCGAGCTGAATCTTTTAAGGAGACTGCAAAGTAAAAGGACACTGATAGTATATGCTAATACATATATTGTCATTAATAATTATATATATATATATATAGTATATTACTATTATTATATATAGTATACAGCAAAAGGTTGTCCTTTTTAGCGTCTGTTATTAAAATCATGCTACAATATTGCGACATGCAGTCGTAAATGGCATGTTTTATTTTATTTCATAAATAGGGTTTGTGTTTCGCAATGTACGTCTCTCCTTCGGCATTTTGAAAGCAGCAGATAAGAAAAATCTATCACTGGATTTCCTCTACTGCAACAAGGAAAAAGCACAACACAACATGTTTTCATAACAAAGAGACGGCATCTCGCAGCCCCCGAATCTACAAAACTTCCCAACTTGCTTACTACAATTTATGATTCAATCAAATTAAAAAAAGTATTCTTATCTCTTAGTTAATATTCATAGATTTTGATCCAAAACTTGAGATTGTCGTGGCGTTGGACACAACATCAGCAATTCTTCCAAAATGTGAACATTTCAGCTTCAAGAACTTTGCTATAATCAGAGCCAAATAGAGAAAGAAAGTTTAGCAATGATTTTTGCTTTTTGGAAAATCTCACGGGAGAAAATTTGTTTTACAGACAGATCATCGTCCTCTATAAATATATATAGATTAAAGAAAGCTATCCGTACCCATTAAGCCAACAGATTGCAGCACTGGTAAATCGTATTATTGAGCGATTATTACAAAATAGAGTGGTTATATCGAAGACATAATGTAATGCAGATGATCCGTCTAGATTGATATCGAAATTTTCTGAAAATGAAAAAAAAAAAATAACAGCTAAAACTGAAAGAAAAGAAGAAATTAAAAAGAAAAAATATGTGACGAAATATTACTGCACGCAGAAAGGACAGTAGTGTCAGAAGTTTAAGCCAATACAGAAACAGTGAGATGGTTAAGATAATCATAGAAACGCCATCACAGGAACTTTTAACACTAAGATACGCCTTGACTACGTAGGGTCTGCTCAGGTATGACGGCTGGGAAAGTAGAGAACCTCTGCCTACATTGCTGGCACTATCAGCAGCAGGCGCACATGGAAAAATTCTGACCGCCAGGAAAACTTGCTGTTTTCTGACCGGAGTTAAACCATTTTCCTTTCAACATCAGCAACTCTCCCAGTGACAGCTTCCCTTGTGATAACGAGGTACTGGACGCCATAAGATAGCGCGAGTATGGTGATTCGAAATGGAAGACGGTTCACCACTAATATCTAAATATCAAACATCGTAACAAACAGTCAATCTGGTTGAGAAGTCAAAGATTCTACATCCACGCGAACGTGGACGGCAGACTGATTATGTCTGATGTTTCAAGTTTAGGCCCACAACTTAGCTTAGAAAAGGGTTTCTTTTTTCAGCGGTTGAAGGTCTTTCGCATGGACCCAAGCGAGTAGTCTATATAGGTAAGTATAATGATCATCTACTACTCCAATCGTCTGAGATCTTCCTATCATTGCAAGCTCAGGAAAACCTTTTCCATCGCAGAGTGTACCGATACTCAAGGGCTGATTGTGATAGCTTTAGATCTTCAATCCCTGAAATACCTCTACATTCCATTTTCAGATAAAATGTGTCCTGTATATATCCGACTGATAAACCGTTGGTATTGAGTATTTTATACATTCTAAAAATAGAGACCAAAATAGCCAGCCATGGGTCACCCCTGAGTGTGCTGCTGCTGCCAGAGCTAATAGAAATCAGTATTTTAATCTTTATCAACGGAATAGAGGTTAGGATTAGGATTAGGGTTAGGGTTTAGGGTTACGGTTTAGGGTTTAGGGTTATGGCTAGGGGTTATGGTTAGGGTTAGGGAGAGGGTTAGGGTTAAGGTTAGGGTTAGCATTAGGGTTAGGGTTAGGGTTAAGGTTTAGGGTCAAGCTTAAGGTAAGGGTTAGGGTTAGTGTTATGGTTAGGGTTTAGGGTTATGGTTAGGGGTTAAGTTTAGGGTTAGGATTAGGGTAAGGGTTATGATTAGGGTTATAATTAGGGGTTAGGGTTAGGGTTAGGGTTATGATTAGGGTTTAGGGTTAAGGTTAGGGTAAGGGTTAGGGTAAAGGTTAAGGTTAAGGTTTAGGGTTATGGTTAAGGTTAGGGTTAGGGTTTAGGGTTAAGGTTAGGGTAAGGGTTAGGGTTAGGATTATGATTATGGGTTAGGGTTAGAGTTAGGATTAGGGTTAGGGTTATAATAGATGCCTTAAATCCAAAACTATTTTTAAAGCTACCCGCAACTTCTCCAAATGGGTTATTGAAAACGCGAAAAAGTCTTATGCACAATCTGTTTTTGCCAGAATTGCTGAGCAGAGTTTTGAAAAAATAATAAACAGAGTACTAAACAGATGTAAGACCTCAGTTCCAACCATAATTATCGGTTCTGGGATGATCTCCTCAGCATCTGATAAAGCCAAACGTTTCGCAAAGAACTTTGCTTAAAACTCAATGTCTTGTAATCAGGGCCACCAGCTTACAGAATTTCCTCTTATGACTGAAAATACTCTTATATATATAGATATACCGGGCCGGGATATTGCCAAACTTATTAGGAACCTCGATGCAAGGAAGACAACAGGTCCGAACAAAATTCTCATCAGTGTGCTTAAGAAGCTGTTACCGGAAGTTGCTAATAAAATTATCCAATCGTTGCTTAAATAAGAAACGCTTTCCATCTATTTGTAAGACCTTGTTAATCTGCCCAGCATTTAAAAATACTGGTGATCAGTCCTCTGCATCTCAGTACAGATCTGTCAGTCTCCTAGGTACCATGAGTAAACTGCTTCAACCTATGATAAATTAAGCAATTGTCAACCACCTCAGCAAAAACAATCTAATCAGTGACAAGCTATACTGATTTCGTCCTGCAAGATCAACAGCTGATGTGCTGACTGTAATAGGATCAGCGAATCTCCTTGATGAGGACATTTTTCTAGGGCAATAGCACTTGGCATATCCTTTTGATATGGTCTGGCACAAAGGGTTGCTTCACAGACTTGCTTGCTATGGAATATCTGGCAATGTCTTCGCAACCATTGAATCCTTTCTTTCGGATAGATTTATAAAAAGTAGTTGCTGAAACACGTAGAATTAACAGCAGCATGCCTTAATGATCTATTCTGGGGACATTACACTTCTTGATCTTAATTACTGATCTATCAAATCATATCTCGAGATCATTTGTTGACATCTACGTAGACGGCACAACTGTCTTTGGCAGCACTTCAAAGAGCACTGGTAATCAAGGTCTAGTTGATTCTCTCTCTCTGGAACATGGGTGCATTTGGAAAAAGTGGCTCGTTACTTTAAACACCTCTACAACCAAGCTTCTCTCCTTTCACCACCAACGCTCAGACCCCTGTTTTGCCTTTTTGAAGAAGCTCCTTGTTTCAATAAGCTCTTAGAACTGACTTTTGCTCCAGATCTAAAATGGAAAACGGTCTGTTGCTTAGGTCATTGAAAAATGGTTGGATCATTCTACAACTGCAGAAAGTACCTGATTTCAGACGCAATCCTCTACCTATATACGAATCAGAAACGTCCTAAGATGGAATACCGCTGCCACATCTGGGGAGGTGCCGCAGAGAGCATCTACTCTGACAGCGTAGAAAATCAACTTCGAAATCTAATGCGGTTATTTCTGAGAAGTTCGACTGAAGTAAAATGAAACAAAAATATATTATCAGAGTATATTGAGGTAGCAGACACTATTTTATACATGTTTTGTTATAACTTAGTAATGCCAATGCACATTATTTGTTTCAATAAAACGTTTTCTATGATTAGTGAAAGAGGTAACTGTTGACATCTATTGAACCATGACTTCAGCACACACACATCAGCATCATCTAGTAGTGGTGGTGTCATCTCGCTCTATCCTCCATCACACCTGGTACTTCTTCATAAGTGCATTGTGAGTCTTCTGTTTGTTGTTTGATGTAGGTTCTGTGCAGTCTATCCACTGAGCCACATTCCTGTTTTAGCATCCACGGAAGAACATCGCTGATGATTTGATCTTTAACCCTCCAGCAATGTCCAGCAAATCTGGTTCTCTCTCTCTGATCAGGGCTGAGATCCGAGAGAGGTGTCCATAGAGTTGCTCTCTCGTGGGGTGCTCTCTCCAAGATATGTTAAGAGCAGCTCTTAGCCTTCTGGTGTATACACCATC
This sequence comes from Sepiola atlantica, assembly GCA_963556195.1. Lineage (NCBI taxonomy): Eukaryota > Metazoa > Mollusca > Cephalopoda > Sepiida > Sepiolidae > Sepiola > Sepiola atlantica. Next base: position 98,698,361 of record OY744533.1, on the reverse strand, counting down.
AATTTTCTTCTCTAATCTTTTGGTGAAAGTCAAAGTGCTACTTCCATATACGAGTACCGATGCAACAATGGCTTCACAGAAGTCATTGTTTCATCTTGGTAAGAAAGACTCGACTTCCAGATCGCTTTCATCTTGTTCACTCCTGCCCAGGCTTTGCTGATTCACACCTTCAGTTCACACACTCTGTGGAGTTTGTTATGGCAAAGTTACTACCAAGATAGGTAAACTCGTTGACATTTTTAGATAAGTCACACTTAAGGAAGAGATATTTCCATATTGGTTCAAAAATTAAGGGGAACAATAATGTTTAAACCCCCTCCTTCATACATTCTTCAGATGCATCGTTTTGAACTAGTGAACCTTCTCGTCAAAGTCGAGGACTTTGACAGAATTTCGAACTGAACCCTTTATTTAATCCATTGTTCTATTTCCTATGACTTGGCAGAAGTATTTAGCTTTGTTATTCTTAGTTATCGCCTGTAGTAAGCATTGAACCTTCAACCTCCAGAAGTCCGTCACTTAAATCTGCTACCAACTCATGTAGATCCATGACATAATGGTTGAAAGTATTTTCTAACAATTAGTTCCAAATATCTTTTGAAAGTCCAATCCTTACTAAAGGCAATAACTTAATTTATAATTAACACTTCTATCCGGTCATGGCTGATGGAATGAGAACAATTTACCCCCGTGGATTAAATAAAGAATTACATTTAAAATCTCGTCCAGGTTCCAAAGTTGGACAAAGATTCTCAAGTTTGATGAGATGTACCTGAAGGTTGGAGATTATATTGGCCGAAACATTTTGAATATAACAATCGAGATGAAAATAGACCAAATACATGATTTTATTATAGGTTGAAGGGGTGAAAAGTTAGTTTTTATGTTTTTTTTAATGGAAATTGCTCCAGACAAGGCATGGAGCTACTTGATGTAAAGAGCTAACAAGAACAAAATGATTATCGCAAAGACAGGAGATGTCTATTGGCCTTATAGTAGCAATACACATCGACCAGAAAACTGTTTGGATAATCACAGATTTGAGGGTAGTTCTATTAAAATGGTCGACATTCTTTAGACAAGTCCCACTTAGGGAAGAGATATTTCCATGTTGGTTCCGGAAAATGTGCTCCTTTTTGCTTGTGTTGACAAAAAGCCCAATGCAATTTGCCGCATTGCGGATGGAGATGAGAATTGCCATCCACCGACTCCTCAAGTTGCGGATAAGGAAACTGCCTCTAGATATAGATGACAGCTTCGAATACACAAAATAAGCAGTGCCAGACAAAATCACGGGTTTCCCTCTGGCAAGGCATAGCACCCGCAAGCCACCCCACCAGGGTTACGGTGAAGCCCAGGGGAGCAGCTTGGTGGATGTGTGCTCCCAGCAGATGAATTCGCAAGTTTAAGTCAATGGTGGAGCACCTTAGTTCAACAAAGAACTACTGCGTTGTCTATAGGGGTGGCGTCCGTAAACAAAATACAGCTATCAAAAGATCTATTATGACTCATTCACACACAAACACACGCAAACATACACACACACACACACATATATATATATTTTTTATGTAAGTCGCTCTAGACAAGGCACGAAGCCACTTGATGTAAGGATGTAAGGAGCTAAAAATAATACTACTTCAAGGTCAAAACCTAGCCAACGATAAGTGTTAGATGGACAGATTCCGACCCATAAAACAGCAATTTCTCCCCCTTTGTCAGAAACATCGCTTATGGAATGTGAGGACTAAAGGACAAAATAAGGGAAGCGAGAGTTACGAGGCTGCCGAAAGTTAAACCAAAGTTAGTCACTTTCTACTCTCCTTATGCAAGTTTTGTTATAACTAAGTAATGCCATTATTTGTTGAAATAAAACTTTTTCTACGATTACTTAAGAGAGTAATAGTCGAAACATGTCTTCAGCACCCCCCCCACACACACACACATACACACACACACATATGACTATGCAAATATGACTATGCAATCCCTACAGTTACATATCTAGAAAACGGAGCTGTTAAACCTGACATAGTGATATGGGGCAAAACGGAGAAAGTAGCAACCCTAGTTTAAGTCAGTGTCCCTAATAATGCTGGCTTAAACAGAGCTGAAAGGGAAAAGATTATGAAATACCAAGGTCCTATGTACGACCTGAAAAGAAACTGTAATCTTAGGAAGATATCCATCATCCCAATGATTATAGAAGCAACCGGACTAATGAAAAAGAATTTCAAAAACTACCTGGAGAATATACCCGGTGAACTAAGTGCAAGAGAGATACAAACAATTGCACTTAAAGGGACGGTTAGAATCTTAAAAAGATCTCTCGGCTGGAGTACCTGAAATAGCGGACGAATGTCTGGCATCCGGTAGCAAAAACAAAAAGATAAAAAAATTAAAAAGATATATATTATTAGAATATATTGACGCAACAAACACTGTTTTATACATGTTTTGTTATAACTAATGTTTTCACGGACGTGTAACACAAGGCTATGCAGATGGAATTCTATTAGTTAATCCCTGAAACACGACAATATATAATTAAAAAGGCATGAACCCGATCAATTGATAAGTTGAGATTTTATTACTTTTTAAATGATGTTCCATACAAAAAGTATTAATTTGAATTGACTGTTGGGAATAAATATAAAAAATAAGTAAATAACTATTGCATGTGCGAGTCTTTTTCGTACTTCAAAACTGAAGAGTCATTCTCACTCGTTGTCAGTATAGTTCAGGGGAGATAACTTTAATATGATTCAAGCGACGTTATTCTAAATATACTGAACCAACAAAGCAAACTATGACTCTTGAACATAAACAAACGTTCCACGTTGTCACAGACGTGTAACACAAAGATATGCACATGGAGTTCTTTTAATTAATCACGGAAACATGACAATATATAATGAAAAAGGCATGAACCCGATCGATTGATTAAGTTGAGATTTTATTACTTTTAAAATTGTGTTTGTTTTGTTCGATGCAAAAAGTAAAACTGATCTTTTCATTCTTAACCAAATTGTCAAGAATCGGGATCTGCAAGAGATAAGAAAAATATTATTAGAAACACGGATAAAAATGTATATAAAACATGAGACATACGTGTAATGTTATGACCCTTGTTACCTCCCTTATCATAGCTTTCTAAATAATAAAGTAATAACAGAGTTATTCCCCTTCAATTTTAGTTTCAATGAAGTACGTCATTAAGCACAGTAAACTCCTGTAATATGCGTTATACTTCATTATAAAGAGACACCATTACAATACGGTCTGCGTCATATTTAGTTCGGACTACGGTTCTTAGTATTTTTATTGAATTTTATAATATTCTGTTTAATTAAATATTTAGAGAAATAATATAAAATTTTATAAGATTAAAAAATAGTTTACGTCATTGAAGAAAACTTCTTTGAAATAATATTATCTTTTGTTTATTTCGAATACAATTTGGGAAACTTTTGGTTGGAAGTAATGCTATTTTATTGGTGGACCTTGGAAAGCCCCGTGTACGCTTTTGAAATTGTCAAATTATGATATTATAAATATGGATACCATGAATATTAAAAGGTTATCAAACATGACCCCCCCCCCTATTCCCGTAACTGTGCCGGCACGGAGAGTATTTAATGAAGTAAGTGTTACGCAATCTATAACGGCATATCTCTTTATCCGGCATAGATTGAAAGAGGGCCAGGTCGACTGGAAACAATGCCGGGATAAGCAGAGAAACATTTTTAGGTTAGTTACTTAATCGAGTATTAGTATTATTACTGAATTTTTAAATATTTGTTTTATTAAATATTTAAAGAAGTTATGTTATATTTTATAGGATTTAAAAATCGTTTACGCCATTGAAGAAAGCTTCTTTGAAATATTATATGTCTATCTGTTTGTATGTCTATATGTTGGTATGTCGATCCTTAGATATGTCTATCCTTCGGTATGTCTATCGGCCAGTACGTCGATCCTTCCGTATGTCGATCCTTAGGTATGTCTATCCTTCGGTATGTCTATCGGTCAGTACGTCGATCCTTCCGTATGTAGATCCTTAGGTATGTCTATCCTTCGGTATTTTTATTGACATTGATAGCTCTCTAAATAAGAAGGTACGCAGAAAGTTATCTTTCCTTGTCTTTCAGTTTATGTAAAGCACGCCATTCAGCATAGAAAAATCCTGTTATGTGTCCTAATGTTATATTTCATTGTAAAAAGATACAATTATAACACGGGCCACATTATATATATTGTTCGGACTACGTTTCTTAGTATTATTACTGCATTTTGAAATATTCTATTTAATTAAATATTCATAAAAATTATAAAATATATTTTAGGATTAAAAAAATTGTTTATTACATCAAAGGGAGATATTTTTAATGTTGTCTTTTCTTTATTTCGAAAACAATTTAGGAAACTTTAGATTCGACGTAATAATATTTTATTGGTGGACCTCGGAAATCATCGTGTACGTTTGTGAAATTGTAAAATCATGATATTAAAAACATGGATAAACATGTATATGAGAAGGGTTATTACCTCCCGCTGCAAGTGTGCCTGCACGGAAAATCTTTAGTGTAGCAAGGTTTTCGCAATCTATAACTCCATATCTCCTGAAACGGCATAGCTTGAAAGAGATCCAGGACAATTGGAACAATGCTGGGATAAGCAGAGAAAGACTAGTGTTATTTCGTTTTCCTTCTTCTAGACTAATTACACAACCAAGACTTGAGAGTCTAGACTACCTTACCAGAATTTGAACTCGGCACGCTGAGCCAACAGCCTGTGCCTGTAACTATTACACCACGCCTATTTACAGAGAGAGAAAGAGTGACTCTTGTTTTTCAGTGTGACCATATAATTTACATACGTATGTCTGTATACACCACAAACACGTATGTAAATTAGATGGAAAGATAATAAGTCTGTTTACTTCTATATAATAACAATGAATAAAGAATAATAATGTTGTATTACTGGTTATTCGGTTCACCAATAACTTTTTAGTTCTCGTAGAACCTCGCTGTTGCTCAAAAGGGGCGATATGTCGTATTTACTTAGATCCGATTCTCGAATCGCCATCGTCCTATACTGACTACTCGTGTTGGCTAAGATCAAAGTGTAGTATCTGTTCCGATGGATACTGCACCCCATACTGGTGTTGTCTTGGCCTTCGGGTCTTGATTTACGCCGGTCAATTGGTCTGTCCTGTGCAGTTCTGGGAGGTCCACCTTCCCAGGCTTTGCCTCCTCTCTTTGGGGAGGAGTAAGTTTATTGCTTACTGTCTGAGGCGCCTCTACCGGGGAATGCCGACGGGGCTGCCCAGGCAATTTTTAAACCCCACTTTCCCGACCCGACCTTGGATCACATCGTACTTGTGGGAGTAAGATAAAAACTTGTGCCTTACTCCTGGAGAGGAGTAAATCAATACTCGTGCCAACTTTTCAGTCGCTGGTCGCTAATATTCGTACTGCTTTTCTCGCCTGCAACCATCTGCTGCCACGACTGCTATCGTTCGTCGCTCGTCACCGCCGCCATCATGTCGCTGGGCCGTCGCCATTACTCTTTCTACTTGTTTCGCTGCCGTATAAACTACTGGCACTACTACGACTCTTCTTCTCTCGGGCTACTATCTTCGCGCTGAAACCAAATTTAACTTATAACAAGAGTCCTTTTCTGTTTCAAAGAGCCGTTTTTATTTACTATATAATTAGCCGACTTGAACGGATTCGTTGCAAATTGAGAGAGAGGTCGCGCTAACTAAATTCACTAGTTATTTTCTTAATTAACTCGAGAAAGGGAGGAGTATTGAGATTTACTAATTGGCTCTTAGATTTCCCGTCATTCGGAATCTTTCTCGTACAGTTACATTTTTGGTGATCTTGACTCTCTCGTTTCCAAGTCAAATCTCATTCAATCCCGATTCAATTCTCCCATGGTCGGAACTCTCGTCCCAAATCTCGTCGTCAACACGCCAGGTGCAACCTGAACCCCCTGACCTCATGTAACCTTAAGGTCAGATCAGTTGTCACCGTGAGCCTGGGAACGCATCGGCCTGAACTTGCACGAGACGACTTCGCTACAACCGCGTAAGTCAAACCCGTCTCAAACAGATGCGTCCAAGCCATTATCTAACAATAATACTTCTTAATAATAATAATAATAATAATAATAATAATAATAATTAAAATAATTATAATAAAAATAATGATAATTATAATAATTATAATAACTCTACATTGACAAAACTGCAGAATCACCGATGTGCAAATTGCATAATGAAAGGGAAGAAACCTTAGCTCATATTGTATCTGAATGCCCTATGCTAGCACCACATCAATATAAAAATAAAATGGAGACACGACAAAGTCGCTGATTCAATACACTGTGAACCCGAATGAAATGAAACTGCAAGAAATCTTTGAAACTTCCTCCTAAAATGGCATCAGCCTCGACTGATACCACACAATAAAGTCGTGAAGGGTCAAAGAGAATGTAAAGACCAAGGAGGGAGAGCACTTACCAGACTTCCACTGGAAGAGTGCGGCGAGTACTGGGACCGTGGGGAGGCTTATTGCCCCCCCCCCAAATCCAGTTGTTCTATCCGTCGGTATGTCTATTTGTTGTTTGAAATAGCATTTACGTTGGTCTGTCATGCCTCAATTTGAAATAGCATTTCCGTTGGTCTGTCATGCCTCAATTTGAAATAGCATTTCCGTTGGTCTGTCATGCCTCAATTTGAAATAGCATTTACGTTGGTCTGTCACACTTAATTTTCAAATATCAGTCTCATTGCTAAACTCCCAAATAAAATGGCCGCTGCTTTAGAATATCGTTTTTTGTTTTGTTTCGTTTTTGTTTTCTTGAGAACGATCTCCCGTGCGTCGAAAAGTTGTAGAATTGAAATATGCTTCGTCACTAGTGAATTAAAATGGCAAACTCTTTTTCTAACATTTCTTTTTGTATCAGCTTTGTTCCATATCTTCACTTCACCAACAATAAAGAAAAACGTTATTAAAAGCTTTGACGTCACAGGTTAAGAAAAAGGATTCCATCAAGCTCTGTATTTTGAACGGGCGCGTCGCACGTCAGATTGGTTTGAAATCTTGACTCCAACTGTCTAGAAAACGGGAAAACTGTATAAGTAGTTCAGCAGAAGTACACCCCATATCATATGCAAAGTGTTTTCATTCGATAATAGATCAATCATTCCGCGTTTGGAACATAAGTTTACACTAAAAAGAAATAGTTAATATAAATGTGTTGGATAATGGCCCTATGGGAATGGACGTATCTGTTGGAAATCGTTGGTTTAACTTGCGCGAATTAACGCGGGTGCAGTCGAGTGCAGAATAGGGCTTGTTCTCACAGTCAGAGCTAACAGACGTGACAAGGTTACCGTGTGACGAGACCCCAGATCAAGGGTCAGTCTGCACCTGCGAGAGGCTCTGTGACGTCACTCGTTCTCGTGAGAAGCGAGTTTTCGTCAGTCTGGGTTTTTGGAAGCAAACCGATGAGACGTGATTGTTAAAATGCAATTTACAACAGATAAGGGAAATATTTCCCTTAAGGGAATACAAGCGAGAGAAATCCTTCCCCCTCTCTATGAATGGTTAAGAAAATAAGTATTAACTAACTACGATAAAGTAGTGATTTGCTCTCTCCCTCTCTCTCTCGACGTAGTGAATGACCCCCAGTTGAAATAACAACGCTTGTAATAAAATGAATTAAATTTAAAGAAGTGTTTGTCTTCGGAGTGCGTCACGAGGTTTTTGTTGCAGACAACGGACGGCGTGGTTCGCGGCAGGAAGGAAGGAAGAAAGAATTCATCCACTAGACGACACGACCACCCTCTACACGGTGAGGGAGAAATCTAAGGTATGCAATAAATGTAACTGCTACAAAGTGAACTTACATCAAGACGACTACCACACTGGTTTCAGGCACCGGCTGAGGCATCCATAAAAACAACAGATCTCAGCTGAAACGAGACGCAAGCAAACATTCAGTATAACATATTGGAAAATCAAATCTAGATTGAAACTGTTAAAAATTGCAATCATCAAATTTGAATGAATGTAATTTTGATTTTCGGATTGAAAATCAAAATTACATTTATTCCCGGTGTAGTATTTTTTTATTATTATTAATTTGTCACCATTTATCAAGGTCAAAAGCCACTCGAGGATAAGGATTAATGAGATGGATGAAGAATATTATGAGAGGACCGAAGACGATACATGGAATTGTTGAATGATCAACTAAAAATAGTACACTCAAAAGAGGTGGCCAAAAGGCTGCTGACCTTATCACCATAATGTCATGAAAATCACTACGCCATATATACGTCCATGCGACATATATGATCACGTGATATGTGTGAATTAGTTCCATGTCTTAATTTGGCGCGCAATACACCATTTTAATATTCCCGGCAAATAAAGTTGTGCTGCATGTATTTCTACCATATTTTCGGTGTTTGTCTTTTATAACTCACTTTCTTGTCTCATTACCGACCATAATGCATCATTCAAGCGATTCCACTTTAACGGGAATGGACAAACATTTGATTACTTATGAGAACGGTTTGTGACAAGTATTTGCTTTAATTGAATTTGAAGACAACTACGTTGTAGTTTGCAGTGAAGTAGTCCCCTAGTACTATGTTTCACGGATGGGAACTCCTTGAAAATAAACTGCTGTACAACAATGAACTTTACAGCATTCATAAAATAGTGCTCAATAACAAGTAGAGCCGTGTATTCTTTTTATAATTTTTTTTATTAATTTATACAAACATAGATGGCTGCTCAAATGTTTCAACAAACTAATGAACGGATCATTATGAATTTTTTAATATATATTCTAGACAACATAGTAGGTAATATGGATACATGATTTTGTTTGCAAGCTTTAACATTTAAGGGGTTCATGTATATACAGTTAAGTATGTATATATGTTTATATATTACTATGTATAGGATTCACTCCTAAACTAATTAACCGATCATTATGAAATTTGGAACACCGCTTTTATGCGTAAAGGTGAGTAATGTGTGCTATATTTCGTTTAATTTAGTTTAATGCAAAGGGGACAAAGAGGGCCGGAAGCCCTTCATGAAAATTCAGATACCATCGATTTTTTGTGACATTTTAACAATAGGTATTCGACATTAATTACTATTAATGACTCACCACTTATCAAGACCAAAAGCCACTCAAGGATGCAGGTTAATTGATGAAGAATATTATTACGAGGGGACATAAAACGAAGGTTGCAATGAATTCAATTTGATTATTTTATAATGACGGTATAATGACGGTTTATAATTATATATATATAATTTTTTTTTTTTTCTCCTAAACCTGTCACTAGTTTTCATTACAAATTTTTTTTAGGTTTTAGTCGTATTCAATCACTTCCACGTTTTACTCTGATGAGTGTGGACGAAAACCGGTTCAGTACATTAATTAATTTCTTTTTAATCGTTTTCTCTCGTTTTTATATTTGTTTAATCTCATTCTACCCTCCCAAAAATGTCCCAAACGTCCGTATTCCTCGCCGTTATCAAATTTTGTACCACGAAAAATTTATTTAAATATATATATATATATATATATATATATATATATATATATATATATATATATATATATATTATGACAAGTGTTTGTTGACATTGGATTTGAAGACGAAAGATTACAAACTACGCTGCCACGGTTTCACTTCCGGTTAGCTTTGCAATTCATCCATATATACATATATATATATATATATATATATATATATATATATATATATATATATATACATCGCGCCCTTTGAAGGAGACAGGCCACTGCTGATAACGCTACAACCAAAATCATGTTTTTCATTCTCTGCTTGTTCACGTCAACAACTATGCCGAAGTCTGGACACTTTCTGACAAATCAAAATTAATATTCTGTATGATTTTTCTACATTGCTTTCTTCATCCTGGGGAAGTCTTTCAATAAAGACGAAACGTTGATGAATACATAAATAACATAGTTTTTGGCTTTCCTTTTTACATTTTACATTTTACACACACACACACACACACACACACACACACACACACACATACACATATATATATATATATATATATATATATATATATATATATATATATGTGTACTATTCTATGTTTGACGATGTTGTTATTTCGCTTGTTTGTCACCGTGCACACCTCATCTGTACATGAATGTTTTAGATAGTGGGAGGAAGGGGAAATAATGCAAATGAGGGGTGAATGATATGAGAAGCGGTGAGAGGAATTCAATGGTGCAAATAATAAAAATAGAGACATTTAAGAGACGAAGAGGGAAGAAGAGAAGGAGAGAGAAAAAAAGATAGGAAGGAAAAAAGATAGAAGACGAAGGGAGAGAGAGAGAGAGAGAGAGAGAGAGAGAGAAGGGTGAGACAAAGAAAGAAAAGAGAGGGTAGATAAATGAGTGCAAGAGAGGGGGGGTTGCTATGACATAACAATGTATTCTGAATCTTTTGACTTCAGAATGCATTGTGATGTCATAGTAGACCCTCTCTTCTCTCATTTCCCGTCTCCCTCTATTTGTTGTTTTATAGTTTTAGTAGCATATTTATATAAAAAAAGAATACTGACCCAACGGGTCAAGAATGGTCTAGTAAATGATTAAGAGATGCGAGAGAAAAATGAGAGAGAATGAGGAAATAGGAGAAAGAAAGAAAGAAAGAAAGGAAAAGAGAGAGAGGGGGAGAGATAGAGGGGGAGGTGAAAAGATCGAGTGAGAAGAGAGAGTGGATGAAAGAAAGAAAAGTTAAGAAAGAAAGAGAGAAATGACATGACAATGTATTGTGAAACATTCAAACTTCAGGTTACATTGTGCTGTCATAATGAACCCCCTCTCTTTCACACACACCCCCTCTCTCTCTTTCTTTCCCCATTTCTTACTATATTTATATGCATATTTGTTGCTTTTTAGTTTAATAGTTCATAGATATAACAACTACAAAAGAAGGTCTGCGCGATAAAGAGTGTAGAGTGAAGCAAGTGTTCCCTAATTTCCAACCCCACGTCGGATAACCAAGTATCAATAAAGTCCAGCTTAAAAAAGAGAATTTTAAAACGACCAGAAACAACGCGCGACGCTTAGATCGGCGGAGAAGGACTCGATTTCGTTTTATACATCCGACAGCAGTTTTAAAAATCTTTAAGATATGTGACGTGGTTTCGGTCGCAGAAACACGGAACATTTGCATAATAATGAGGTGATTTTTATCTACACTTGCTTATACTTACATCCTTTGCAGTCCGCATTTGAAAAGCACTCTCTTAATTGTAATCGCGAAATAACTACGTCGCGTGGGCAGCGTTCTATAAAGAGAGAAACAGCAGACATTAGGGTGAATTTATTCAATTTTCGTGTTTAGCAAAAAAAAATACTACACTGTCTTATATAAGCGTGTCAGACCAACGAAAATGCCATTTCAAACTTAAGTATGACAGAAAATCGTATCTTTTAGATAATTTTAAAAGTCTGTATGATTTTAGATACATATAATCAGGGCTATTGTAACAATACTATATTAAGGGCTATTATCAATCATATATTCAGGACTATTGTCGCAATCACATATTAAGGACTAGTATTAGAATCATGTATTCAAGACTATTGTCACAAAATTATATATCAGAACTATTGTCACAATCATATATACAGAGATGTCATAATCCTATATTTTATTATAAAAGTCTTGAGTCAATCCAACCTACATTTTAGATACATATAATCAGGGCTATTGTAACAATCATATATTCAGGACTATTGTCACAATCACCTATTAAGAACTAGTGTTAGAATCATGTATTCAAGATGAATTTATTCAATTTTCGTGTTTAACAGAAAAATACTACACTGTCTTATATTAGCGTGTCAGACCAACGAAAATACCATTTCAAACTTAATTATGATAGAAAATCGTATCTTTTAGATAACTTTAAAAGTCTTGAGTCAATCCAACCTATATTTTAGATACATATAATCAGGGCTATTGTAACAATCATATATTCAGGCTATTATCAATCATATATTCAGGACTATTGTCACAATCACCTATTAAGGACTAGTGTTAGAATCATGTATTCAAGACTATTGTCACAAAATTATATATCAGAACTATTGTCACAATCATATATACAGCGATGTCACAATCCTATATTTTGGACTATTGTCACAATTAGATATTCAGGACTCTTGACACAATGATATATTCAGGGCTATTATCACAATCATATATTTGGTTCTATTGTCATGTATTCAGGGAAATTGTCACAATTATATATGCGGGACTATTGTCACAATCATATATTACGGGCTATTATCACAATTATATATTTAGGACAATTTCCAATATCATATATTAAGGACTATTATTGCTATCATATATTCAGGACTATTATCACAATTATATATGCAAGACTATTGTCACAATCATATATTCAGGACTATTGTCGTTATCATATATCCAGCACTGTTATCACGATCATATATTCAGGACTATTGTCACAATCATATATTCATGACTATTGTCACAATTCTATATTTAGGACAATTTTCAATATCATATATTCAGGACTATTTTCGCTATCATATATTCAGGACTATTATCACAATCATATATTCAGGACTATTGTCACAATCATATATTCAGCACTATTATCACGATTCAGGGCTATTGTCACAATCATATATTCATGAATATTGTCATAATTATATATTTAGAACAATTTTTAATATCATATGTTCAGGACTATTGTCGTTATCATATATTCAGGACTATTATCACAATCATATATTCAGGCCTATTTTTTTATGAAAATCGCTCCAGACAAGGTATGAAGCCACTTGATGTAAGGAGCTAAAAACATATATACCATTTCAAAGGTCAAAACCTAGCAAAAGATAACTGTTAAGTGGATAGATTTCTACCCAGAAAACAGCAATTCTTCTCCCTTTTTCAGAAACATTACTCATGGAATGTGAGGACTACAGGACAACATAATTGTCACAATCATATATTCAGGACTATTGTCGCTATCATATATTCATGACTATTATCACGATCATATATTTAGAACTATTGTCACAATCATATATTCAGGACTATTATCACGATCATATATTCAAGACTATTGTCACAATTATATATTCAGGGCTATTGTCACAATTACATATTTAGGATAATTTTCAATATCATATATTCATGATTATTGTCACAATCATCACCAATGTTAAAGATTGACTATGTAGTTTGTAAAATATTAATGTTTATTGACAAATACAATCATGACAGACTAAATTAAACGTGACACACTGACAGATTGGAAATTATTTAGTTTTACGGCATATCAAACGTTTTTTGAGTTGTTTAATTGTAAAATACAATATTTATTTCAAACAATACAGTGAACACAAAAAGCTACTTAATACATAGTCGAGGGGAGGGGAAGGGAGAGGGATTTATATATTGCCGGACATGACTATTAAAATTATGGTAGGCTTTGGGATTAAGACAGCAACTGTTAATTTTCACATAGTCGAGGGGGTTAGGGTTAGGGTTAGGGTTAGGGTTAAGGTTAGGGTTAGGGTTAAGGATTCATCTATTCAAAGAACCTTATTAGAACGTAAATAAATGGAATACATTCGATTGTATTTGGACTCAGCTTGACTGATTTCATAGTCTGCATCGTTATCCATTACGCCTATCGCAAAATAGAATTTGCTTGTAAAGAAATAAGAATAAAATATTCTTACTTACGCTGGTCATTCACTGAGAAACTTCCAGGGACTGCAAAAAAGAATAGAAATAATTTATAATTTGATAACACAAAAGAAAATTTTAGAAATATAAATAACGAATAACGAAAAGTGCCAATGTTTGGATAAGGGGTTATTTTAACAACTCTGTACTTAGTAGATATTCCAAACATAAATATTATCAAAACGTCGGGGCATTTTATACGGTGTTTATTAATGTTGTGTATAATGCTATGTGTGCGGTTTTTATATTCTGTCAACTGTAAATAAATGTGAACTTATATTTGACATTCATTTCTTTTACTTGCAGTTGACAGAATATAAAAACCGTAAACATAACATTATACACAACATTAATAAACATAGTTTTTACTCAGACGTAGTGGCAGTTCTATACCTTTTAAGGTAGAATATAGATGTCTGAATAACCAAGCTATTCTTCTTTCTGCTGGACGTTAAGTCCGAGATGTCCGACATTACTGAGTACTCTTTACTCTCTAAACCTTTTAGGATCGACAAAAGGAAATAATATCGATGTATTCGGTGTTTAATTTTCCCACACCATCTTCTTCTTCTTTGCGTGTCTTTGAAGTGTCATGTGGTAAAATGACAGTTTCCCACTTTTTTATGTAGTCATTTGCAATAGTGTTGTACTCTGCAAGATCTTTCAAGCTTTCGAAGCATGTGGTCATGCGACAGTTTCCCGACTTCTTTATAGAGTCCTTTGCATTATGAGTGCCCTCTGCTAGATCTTTCAAGTTGGATAGTAGAGGACTGACACGGCAGTGCTGCATCGCATGGTCTTCTTCTCAACATTCGCAGATAGTTGGGTTAGTTTTGTAGCCCCATTTAGTCATAGCAACTTTTGATCGCCCCATTCCCATTCTCAGGCGGTTGAGCATCCTCCACTGGACTCATATTGTTTCTGAACCGGGAAGAAGTTCCTCAGAAGCAAGGAATTTACGTGTCAGTATAAAGGGGGGCATCTTCTAGCCGGCTCATACACAGCTGTAGTTTGGTCTCTTCCTGAGATGTTGTTAGGGGTTCGACATGGCTGAAGAAGCTTAACCTTGACGTCAGTCGTTGGACCGTTGGTTCACGGCCATGAAGGAGATGGCATTCATCACTGATAGCCTTACACCAACATGCTAGAATTATTCTCCTTCTCTAATAGTAGGACGTTTTTCTAAATATTAATAAAATTCTGTTAAATGTCATTCATAAACAGTCACCTCAGAATGATATGTTTAATAATCAGTAAAATCCACACAAAAAAAATCTACTCCTGTTAATAGTAAGAGAAACACTTTCCAGCAGGAAAAAGGATGAGGTGCTTCGCATGTTGTGCCTGCAGGGTAAAGAAGGGCTTCTCTTCATGAGTGCAAATTTTTATAGTGAAGTCTGATTTGCATATGTGGAGATCAGCTGATATGAATGAAGAGGACAGCTGGGAAGCAAGAGAAGCGATTTGGATTGCAGAGAGAAAGTGGTTATATTGAAAATCGGTGAAGTTGAATTAGCGTCAAAACTTTTTTGTTTTATTTTTCTGGCACAGTTAGGTAACATGTAGTAATAAACAAGTAAAGTTTAATTAAAAACATTACTTGTTTATAAATATGTTCAACTTCTATCATAAACGCTGATATTGGTTTGCCAGATCAAAGTTAAATCTGTCATTGTAGTTGATCACATCTCGATAATGGAGTAAAAATTTAAAGACAAACTACGATCAGCCATTTCTCAATTGTCTTTTCATTGAACGAATGTGTGCTAAAATCCTCACCTGCTGAATGTCAGGTAAAAGGCTATCTCAGGTAATAGTTTACTTATGTAGATAAACGATCTTCGAAATACAACTGTGCTATTACGCTGCTAAGTTATTCTCCTTTGTTTACCTTAAAAAGAGTTAGAGAGTAAATGGACCCCACTGTCGTACGAATGCTCTGCAGAATGAAAAATATCTCAGTTGTCCGGATATCTATATCCTATCTTAAAAGGTAGAGTAAACACTAATATTATTAATGTTTTGTACAATGTTACGTTTACGTTTTTTTTAATGTTGTCAACTGTAAATAAATGTGTAATTGTATTTAATCTTAATTTCTTCTCTTCTTCGTTCTCATAATAGTTATGTTTGATATTTATGTTAAATACAGAGTTGTGAGGTAAAATAACTTCATATTCCAACATTAACTTGGATCTGATTCGTCTTTGTGGTGAGGTTGGCACGACGTAGACTGAGACAAGGGCGTGTCAAGTTCGAATCCTGTCGGTTCCATAGCACCAATTGCACTATAAATGATGGCAACTTTCACGGTTTCATCCTGCAAATACTTGATTCGAGAAAAAATTGGGAAAACCAATGCCAACAAAGAATCGATCCGGTCAAAAATCGTTCCATACTGATTCAAAGAAAATGAAATGAAAATAAGATATTTTGTTTTTGTTTTGAAAATAAAGTATGAAAACTTGAATCAACTTATTATACTTACTCATCGAAAAGACGACAAACAGCATCAAAACGGCTACGAATTTCATTTTCACTGATTAAAATGGACGTCAACTCTTTCGGGGTGTTTGATCCGGTGTGTGGCGATGTTCAATCAATCTCTTCAAGCGACGTTTGTGATTCTCCACAATTTCATGAACGTTTATATATCTTCATCATTTCTATTGAATGGATTCAGTAACAGAGAATTATCTCCTCGGGGATTAAACGTCAGATTATTTTATTCATAAAATATGGACACATTTATTTAATCTGTTTTTTTTTCTTTTTAAATTGAAGAGAATTATTATTTTTTTATAAATTATAAATAAATAAACAAAAGAAACACAAATAAGTGATAAAAAGAATCAATTCTTTTCTTCTTCCTGATTGTTTCTTTTCATTTTTATATTATATGATTAAACAAAACTAACGTCACGACTTGACTAGCATTTAAAAAAAAAAAAATTCATTTTAATAAGATTAGTGAAGGAGTTAACAGTTGACATATGTTAAAACATATCTTCAGCACACACACACACACACACACACACACACACACACACACACACACACACACACACATATATATATATTTGATCCTGGAAGTATATAAAAATGGCCAATTTCTCCCTTTTCAATCCCCTTTAAGTGCGTCTGGACTCACCTATATTTTGAGCACTTTCTCCACACTGGTCCCACGCAAAGAGTTTTCTTCACATTCTACAATTCATTTGACTTCTTTTCAACGGAAATTTACCACCCGGACAATCTGCATATATTTTTCACGGAATTTTTCTTTTCATTCACTGCGTTTTTTAACAAAAATTCCTTTAATAATAATTTTCATATTTTTTAAATATTTGAACTTTGGTTTTTTCGAAAGCCAACTTATCCATCTGTATTTCTCCTCTGATGATAAGATTTCGATCTTTGAAAAGCCTTGGCTTAAGGAAAGAATAATAAACACTAGTTTATACACTGAATACACCTTGCATTGAACATTTGAAATTTGAAATAAATTTGGACAATCGTCGCATATTTATCACTCTTTTTTATTCTCTCTCTCTCTCTCTCTCTCTCTCTCTCTCTCTCTCTCTCTCTCTCTCTCTCTCTATATATATATATATATATATATATATATATGTGTGTGTGTGTGTGTACTAGACACCATCCTTGAGTGTCTTCGGATTCTCTGTACAAGGGTTTGTCAGGACAACCTGACATGAGGATACTTTATCCTACAAGTAAACTCTGACCAAATATTCAAAATAACATAGGATTCGAAGCCCAAATAAGATCCTCTCGACATGGCTATACACTGGCTCATACGAGAAATGGTGCACCTTCTCCTCGTAATGTTACCTCAAGTAACAGCACTTACCTGGATGCTCCACCAGACTAGATGAATTCTTGTCTTGGAATCCGGTAAAACCAAGAGACCACAAGAAAGATATACTATAACATAGTTAACTGGTCAATTAGGGAGAATATGGGAAAATGAATGTTGTTAACCTCTTTACTAACTCAACATTTGAGAAATAAAGGAGAACTTTAATAGAATATTCGAATGTCTATGTATCTCATATAGAGATCAAGTGTTAACCCCAGGATTTCTGAGAACTTCAATGTATATATATATATATATATATATATATATATATATTTATCAGAGTATATTGAGGCAGCACACACTGCTTTATACATGTTTTGTTATAACTGATGTTAATACACATTATTTACTGAAATAAAACTAAGTTTTTCGAAATCCTATAGAATTTCATGACGATTAAAAATATTTGTTTACATAAAATAATTTACTGATTGTATTAGATCAACTATAATGCATTTCGGTTTCTTAAAAAAAACAATTTAACCATTTCAATGAATTACACACACATATATTATTAGAATATATTGAGGCAGCAGACACTGTTTTATACATGTTTTGTTATAATTAATGTTAATGCACAGTTTTAACTGAAGTAAAACTAATTTTTTCGAAATCTTGTTTATAAATAACAATTTATTTACAAATAAATATTTCATGACGATAAAAATATTTATTGACATAAAATAATTTACTGATTCTATTAAGTTCACTGTGATGCATTTTGGTTTCTTATAAAACCATTTAGGCATTTAAGTAAATTACGTTGTAAAATAATATTCATAAAAATACTTTCATGATTTAATTAGATCCACCATGGTGCATTTCGGTTTCTTATAAAACAATTCAGCCATTTCAATAAATTGCTTCGTGAAATAAAACTCCTATTTAAAAAAACATAATTCATTTATAAACATTATTTTCATGATTTAATTAAAACCAGTAGAATGCATTTCGATTTCTTAGAAAACAAATCAGCCATTTTAATAAATTACGTCGTGAAATAAAAATCGTACTGAGACGAAATAGTTTTTTTTAGAAAATATAATTTATTTTTAAATTATGTCAACTTGGATGAATTTCGGATTTTTAGAAAACAAGTCAGCCATTTCAATTTTTGCTATTCATCTTGTATTATTAAAGACAAAATGTACTATGCCGGGTCGGGACAGCTAGCAGATGAATCAAATACAATTATCCTGATGTTGTTTGGAAATTTTTAAATGAGGATTGATAATTTTTATTATTTGTATTATTTGTACTACTGTTCTCATCTTGGATGTTATTCTCACAACGTTTCGACCGATGTAACCTCCGAACTCGGACTCGGGAATCTTTATGTCGAACCCGGGAATATGTATGGAACTTCGAACGGAACCCCCCATTCAATCCACGGGGGTAGCTTGCTTTCGTTTCGTCAGCCATGACCGGGCAGAAGTTCTAAGTAATTCCTAATTGTATTCTTAGTGTCGCCTACAACCTCAAGAAGACTGTAACTTAGAACTGATTATTACTTAGCACTTTTATCCGTTACGTCACAAGTCCTTGCGAACAATTCTAGTGTGAATTTTAAGAGTCCTAAACCTATTCTTGTTTTAGATGTGTAGTCTTACGACATGCCACTAGATATTACTACTTATTATTACATCTAAACGTCGAAATAAAAATTAGGTCATAAAAATATAGTCGCCATCTAAACAAGTCGAGAAAGAGGCTAGCTAAGGAAGAACGATAACTCAAGTTCATAAACATGTCCTTCTAACTAAAAAAATATAAAATGAATTTATCATTCTTCTTTAGCTAGCATATTTCTGTTTATAAAGATGGCGACTATTTTTTCCGCCCAATTTTCATTTTGGTGTTTCCCATTGACAATGAAACTTTCTATTGTTTTTAATGTTATATAAATGAATAAATGCGAAAGTTTTTCCCACCTATCCTAACTATACAGGGTGACCCCCCCCCCCCAAAAAACGGGTCCCAAATCTAATTAGGCCCCGTTTCTTATTGTTTCGTCTGAATTAAATGAATATTTTGTCATAACTAGTTTATTATATTCAAAACATCACATCAAAACACTAAGGTCTTTGGTCTTTTTTTCTCCATTCTACAGCATGTGTTCTAGATGGCCTCCATTTAGCTCCGTGCATTTCTTGAGGCGTAGAACGAAGTTGTCCATGACGTTCTTACAGACTGAATTGGGAATGGCTCTCATCTCCTCCCTGATGGCTTCCTTGAGTTCCGTGATGGTTCTGGGTTTCCCTGCGTACACTCTGTCCTTAAGATAGCCCCAAAGGAAAAAATCTGAGGGGCTTAGGTCCGGGCTATGGGGTGGCCACTCAAAATTAGTCTTGAGACTGATCACTCGGCCTCCGAAGTTCTCTTTCAGCCAATATCGGGACAGGTTTGAGGTGTGAGAACTTGCTCCGTCTTGCTGGAACCAGAACTTGCTCATGAGCGACGGGTAGAGGGTCTGAAGCTAACTCTTGAAGGTTTTGAGGACCTCCACATACCGCTCTTTGGTGACTGTCACTGCTGCGCCAGATTCTTCGGTGAAGATTGGTCCGATGATGCTTCTGACCGAGATTGCAGCCCACACCGTGCACTTAGGAGAGTGCAGGGGCTTGGTGGCTACTTCATTGGGTCTGGAGGACCCCCAGAAGACATTTGTCTTTGAGTTCGCCTTTCCATCAAGATGGAAATGAGCTTCATCTGAGGTCCAAAGGAGGTTAAGGAAACCTGGTGTCTCCTCGATCTTATCGAGCATCTTGACTGCCATAGCGCTCCTCTGCTTCTTGTCTGAGGCTGTAAGGGTCTGCAGCGTCTGTATTCTGTATGGGTAAGCCCTGGTATCGTTCACGAGCACTCTCTTGCAAATCTCACGGGAGATACTGAGGGACTGACTTCGCTTACGCACAGAGCGTTGCGGACTCTCCTGGAGAGACTCTCTCACACTTTCGACCAGCTTGGCTGTCTGCTTCTTGGGACGTCCCGAGTGGCTTGGACGGTTCTCACTGGCAGCGTTGAGGTTCTCCACGGTCCCGTACTTCTCGAAGTGGTCCACCCAGTTTTGAATTCTGCTTTTGGATGGAGCCTTTTCACATTCGAACTGATGCATGAAACTGTCTTGGGTTTTCTTAAACGAGCCTGATTTGTAGTAAAATTTAACACAGTGTATTCTTTGTCCCAGCTCCCAAGGAGGTCTTGGTGTACTCACGGTCGTTGATTCTGCCATGTCCTGTAAAATAAGGGCAATCGGTGAATAAATAAAGGAGATATCACATAAAGTGTACACGGGGGCCCGTTTTTTTGGTCACCCTGTATTAACATCAAAACGAGTTATGCTTATTTAATTCTGTGTTTTTATTCATCCTAATTTGAAAAAGTGTAAATAAGTGGCATAAGGCCCCAACATGCAAACGTATGTATAATGGTATGATGCTGATCTACCCTATTTCGTTACTATATGGACTCTTCTAGACATTAGGTATAGAGGAGCCTACGACGAAGGATGTAGCAGTCCTTGTGTAACATACTATTCTTTACTTTTGTAAATACACGCTCTTATAAATATACCACCGTGTTGTCTCATTTATTATCGGCCCTTCAAAGTCACAACACTGGCTATTAGGAACTCGGACTTATTCGGATACAACACGATCTGGACTTATGTCCCACCCAACGCTAGCAACAAGAATTCGGACATGTAGGATACAACATAACTATTACTACAATTAGCAATGTTGGATTTTCGAAAAAAAACATAAGTGGTGTGTTCGAAATAATTATTAATTACAACATTAACAGCGAGAAGTTAAAAACCATACTGAATTTTTAAAACGCACAATGTGTACAACATCTGCAGAAAGAAAGTCTCCAACATCAGATTGGAAAAAAAAAACGATTTATTTCGATTTTTTATTGTTTCATCAGGAACATGTAAATAACTTGGAACAAGCTTACTTTTTTCTATCGCTAAGAAGTTTAAAATTTATCTTCCAATGTGAAAAGTTTCGACCGTGTAAAAAACACACGACAAGTTGGTAGCCTATTTATGTGACGAAAATGGAGGAAGTTAAAAGTGTCATGTTGGACAGTATTAAACAACAACAAGAACAATAACTTCGACTAGAAGATAAATTCAAAGAAAAACAAATAGAACAAATAGAATACCAGAAGAAAATGAAAATAGAAAAGCTTCGTCTCGAAGAGAAAGTTACAGAAATTTCAACTAAAACAATTGGAACAAATAAAAAATTTTAGGAAATGTTTCTTCATACCCAACAAGAACAGAAAAAGATATACGAATTATAGAATAGGGACCAAAATGTTAAAGATGAAAGTGCATTTTCACAAAACTCTATTCGGAGTGCTATCGATAATTTTACTTACGACCTTCATATTTTAGATGATACGAAGATCTTTATAATACAGACAATGCGAATAATTTTGAAAAAGGTTCGTTTGCTATTAAGAAAGTTGGTTAGAGTTAAATATACCAAATTCGTCACTTATATATCGCCACAAAAGAAAACAGCAATCTTACATTTGTTGAAGCGGTAGAATTATTAACTAAATTGTTTACCTCTAAAACGTTTAGTTTTAACAAAAGGTGGAAATGTATGAATTTCACAAGGAAAGAAGATGAAGACTAGACTACTTTCACTAGCGTAGTTAACAAACACTGCAATGATTTCAAATTGTCAGAATTGAGCGCTAACAGTTTTAAATGTCTGATCTTCGCTAAGGGTTTAGTATCAAATACGGATGCAGAACTCAGACGAAGGGTGATTAACAAACTAAACGATGAACTTGATTTGACGCTTCAACATATTGCAGAAGACTGTCAACGTGTTATTAGTGTTCGCTAAGCTTCAACAGACATTGAGCAGAGCTGAGTGCCAAATATTAGAAAATACGTAATAAAAAGATAATTAATTCACCAAAATAATTTGATCAACCAAAGTAAAATAATTTGTATCCTAAATCATGTTTTATTTGCAAGCTAAATTGCATTGGTACAAAGACTGTCCATAAAAATTAAAAAGCTTCATTAAAATTGCTAAAAAAAAGAACGAAACAGATAAAAATAGCAAATAAAAATAGAAAGCTACAACTTGATTCCGGCTCAGATCTGTCAAAAACAATAAACCCTATTGAGAAACAGGTATAGTGGATAAACAGATTGGGAACATAATTTGCATTGTAAAGGGGTCCAAGTTTACTCACAAAAGGCACATAAATGAAGAAACGATATTCAGATGCTGTCGAGTATAGTACACCAGAGACGAACTAATGGATGTCGTGTTGGACACATTTGAGATACGAATCCCACAAACAAGTTCTAAACGAACTAATGGATGTCGTGTTCCCACAATCGCACAGTTCTGAACAGTGACGATCAAATGGAAAACGTAAGATGTCTGACTTGATTATAACAAACCCTAAAAGGAAAAAAGTATTGACTCCCTACGGGGCAAGGCTAAAGGGTGTGTTATGGTGTGATGCTGATCTACCCTATTTCGTGAATATATGGACTCTTCTAGTGATTATGTATAGAGGAGACTACAACGAAGGACGAACAGTATTTCTGTAACATACTAGTCGGTAATATGTAAATACACACTCTTGTAAATATACCACCGTGTTGTCTTATTTATTATCGGCCCTTTAAAGTCACAATAGTTAGTTACGAATTCGCTCCCTGTTTCGATACAATGCGAAAGCGAATTTCCCAGTCTCTTTCAGCTGTTAAGTATTTAAGTATTAAGTATTTAAGTATTAAGTAATTAAGTATTAAGTATTAAGTATTTAAGTGTTAAGTATTAAGTATTTAAGTATTAAGTATTAAGTATTAAGTATTTAAGTATCAAATATTTAAGTATTAAGTATTTAAGTATTAAGTATTTAAGTATCAAATATTTAAGTATTAAGTATTTAAGTGTTAAGTATTAAGTATTTAAGTATCAAATATTTAAGTATTAAGTATTTAAGTATTAAGTATTTAAGTGTTAATTATTAAGTATTTAAGTATTAAGTATTAAGTATTAAGTATTAAGTATTAAGTATTAGGTATTTAAGTATTAAGTATTAGGTATTTAAGTATTAAGTATTAGGTATTAAGTATTAAGTATATAAGTGTTAATTATTAAGTATTTAAGTATTAAGTATTAGGTATTTAAGTATTAAGTATTAGGTATTTAAGTATTAAGTATTAGGTATTTAAGTATTAAGTATTAGGTATTTAAGTATTAAGTATTAGGTATTTAAGTATTAAGTATTAGGTATTTAAGTATTAAGTATTAGGTATTAAGTATTAAGTATATAAGTGTTAATTATTAAGTATTTAAGTATTAAGTATTAGGTATTTAAGTATTAAGTATTAAGTATTAAGTATTTAAGTATTAAGTAATTAAGTATTAAGTATTAAGTATTTAAGTATTAAGTAATTAAGTATTAAGTATTAAGTATTTAAGTATTAAGTATTAAGTATTTAAGTGTTAAGTGTTAAGTATTAAGTATTAAGTATTTAAGTATTAAGTATTTAAGTATCAAATATTTAAGTATTAAGTATTAGGTATTAAGTATTTAAGTATTAAGTATTAAGTATTTAAGTATTAAGTATTAGGTATTTAAGTATTAAGTATTAGGTATTTAAGTATTAAGTATTAGGTATTTTAGTATTAAGTATTTAAGTGTTAATTATTAAGTATTTAAGTATTAAGTATTTAAGTATTAAGTATTAAGTATTAGGTATTTAAGTATTAAGTAGTAAGTATTTAAGTATTAAGTATTAGGTATTTAAGTATTAAGTATTTAAGTGTTAATTATTAAGTATTAAGTATTAAGTATTACGTATCAAGTATTTAAGTATTAAGTATTAAGTATTTAAGTATTAAGTATTAAGTATTTAAGTATTAAGTATTTAAGTGTTAATTATTAAGTATTAAGTATTAAGTATTAAGTATTTAAGTATTAAGTATTTAAGTGTTAAGTGTTAAGTATTAAGTATTAAGTATTAAGTATTTAAGTATTAAGTAATTAAGTATTAAGTATTAAGTATTTAAGTATTAAGTAATTAAGTATTAAGTATTAAGTATTTAAGTATTAAGTATTAAGTATTTAAGTGTTAAGTATTAAGTATTAAGTATTAAGTATTAAGTATTAAGTATTTAAGTATCAAATATTTAAGTATTAAGTATTAGGTATTAAGTATTTAAGTATTAAGTATTAAGTATTTAAGTGTTAATTATTAAGTATTTAAGTATTAAGTATTAAGTATTTAAGTATTAAGTATTAGGTATTTAAGTATTAAGTATTAGGTATTTAAGTATTAAGTATTTAAGTGTTAATTATTAAGTATTTAAGTATTAATTATTAAGTATTTAAGTATTAAGTATTAGGTATTTAAGTATTAAGTAGTAGGTATTTAAGTATTAAGTATTTAAGTGTTAATTATTAAGTATTAAGTATTAAGTATTAAGTATTTAAGTATTAAGTATTTAAGTGTTAAGTCTTAAGTATTAAGTATTAAGTATTAAGTATTAAGTATTTAAGTATTAAGTAATTAAGTATTAAGTATTAAGTATTTAAGTATTAAGTAATTAAGTATTAAGTATTAAGTATTTAAGTATTAAGTATTAAGTATTTAAGTGTTAAGTGTTAAGTATTAAGTATTAAGTATTAAGTATTAAGTATTAAGTATTTAAGTATCAAATATTTAAGTATTAAGTATTAGGTATTAAGTATTTAAGTATTAAGTATTAAGTATTTAAGTGTTAATTATTAAGTATTTAAGTATTAAGTATTAAGTATTTAAGTATTAAGTATTAGGTATTTAAGTATTAAGTATTCGGTATTTAAGTATTAAGTATTTAAGTGTTACTTATTAAGTATTTAAGTATTAAGTATTAAGTATTTAAATATTAAGTATTAGGTATTTAAGTATTAAGTATTAGGTATTTAAGTATTAAGTATTAGGTATTTAAGTATTAAGTATTAGGTATTTAAGTATTAAGTATTTAAGTGTTAATTATTAAGTATTTAAGTATTAAGTATTAAGTATTTAAGTATTAAGTATTAGGTATTTAAGTATTAAGTATTAGGTATTTAAGTATTAAGTATTTAAGTGTTAATTATTAAGTATTTAAGTATTAAGTATTAAGTATTAAAGTATTAAGTATTAAGTATTTAAGTATTAAGTATTAGGTATTTAAGTATTAAGTATTAGGTATTTAAGTATTAAGTATTTAAGTGTTAATTATTAAGTATTTAAGTATTAAGTATTAAGTATTTAAGTATTAAGTATTAGGTATTTAAGTATTAAGTAGTAAGTATTTAAGTATTAAGTATTAGGTATTTAAGTATTAAGTATTTAAGTGTTAATTATTAAGTATTAAGTATTAAGTATTACGTATCAAGTATTTAAGTATTAAGTATTAAGTATTTAAGTATTAAGTATTTAAGTGTTAAGTGTTAAGTATTAAGTATTAAGTATTAAGTATTAAGTATTTAAGTATTAAGTAATTAAGTATTAATTATTAAGTATTTAAGTATTAAGTAATTAAGTATTAAGTATTAAGTATTTAAGTATTAAGTATTAAGTATTTAAGTGTTAAGTGTTAAGTATTAAGTATTAAGTATTTAAGTATTAAGTATTTAAGTATCAAATATTTAAGTATTAAGTATTAAGTATTTAAGTATTAAGTATTTTAGTGTTAATTATTAAGTATTTAAGTATTAAGTATTAAGTATTTAAGTATTAAGTATTTTAGTGTTAATTATTAAGTATTTAAGTATTAAGTATTAAGTATTTAAGTATTAAGTATTAGGTATTTAAGTATTAAGTATTTAAGTGTTAATTATTAAGTATTAAGTATTAAGTATTAAGTATTACGTATCAAGTATTTAAGTATTAAGTATTAAGTATTTAAGTATTAAGTATTTAAGTGTTAATTATTAAGTATTAAGTATTAAGTATTAAGTATTTAAGTATTAAGTATTTAAGTGTTAAGTGTTAAGTATTAAGTATTACGTATTAAGTATTAAGTATTTAAGTATTAAGTAATTAAGTATTAAGTATTAAGTATTTAAGTATTAAGTAATTAAGTATTAAGTATTAAGTATTTAAGTGTTAAGTATTAAGTATTAAGTATTTAAGTATTAAGTATTAAGTATTTAAGTGTTAAGTGTTAAGTATTAAGTATTAAGTATTAAGTATTAAGTATTTAAGTATTAAGTAATTAAGTATTAAGTATTAAGTATTTAAGTATCAAGTAATTAAGTATTTAAGTATTAAGTATTTAAGTGTTAAGTATTAAGTATTAAGTATTTAAGTATTTAAATATTTAAGTATTAAGTATTTAAGTATTAAGTATTTAAAATGATCTGCTCTTAACTCATTCAATTTAAATCTCTCGCATTCCCTATTGACAATACCTGAATATGTGACATAATCGTCGTCCGCCTTTTTCATAAAGTTTAGACGCTGGTATCACGGATGGAAGTAAGAGATTCTTGACAAAATCGAAACTGTTTCATCAAAAGTTATATTCCCTGGGGAAAATGTAGTTGCAGTACTTTTTTTGTTCTGTCCCTAGCCCCTCAAAAATGCCTAAGCAGCCTCAGTAGGGGCGCCTAAGACGATTAGCCATAAACCAACCCCTTCTCAAAGAGAGAAGGAAAAGTCTGGAAGGGTGGATCTCCTAAGAGTTCTCAGTACAAATGATTCATCCTTACAGAGCAGAGTTAGAAGATGCCAGCGACCCTAACCCTAACCCTAACCCCCTGTCCGACCAATCATCAATGACATATCCACTATTGTAATCAATGTATATGAATATGAAATCATATAATACGGTATATACTTCCGGATCACACCAAGAAGATGTAGTACATGGCCGGAAGGTGGGAATGGGCACCTAACGTCGGTATTCCTTGGTAGGGGCTCCTCACGCAGTTAGCGATTAACTAACTCCTTCCCAAAGAAGATAGTTAAATTTAAATTACCAACCCAATTTTTGTTTTCCTTTTCTCATGTGATCAACTAATTCGCCAATTTGCCACATAAACAAATTCTCACGGTTATAAATTTCGATATTGACTCATACTACAAACAATATCACCAATTTTTCTCACTAAGGCTTTCACAATGGCTAGAAGACTCAAAATCTTTACCCCTACTGAAATTGGTTTGATTCTTTTAGCAAGAAAATCCGTTATATCTTTTGATGGTAAATATTGAACCAGGTCAGATACAGCGGATAATTTGACATCCTGATGGGTGCATCGGATTCAGCACAAATTGGTAAGATTATTCTGCTTGAAGGACATTAATTCTTTCTTACCAGATTTACAGAGAGATTTGCATCAAGACGCCCTCTTTTCCACTAGATCATACGGTCGATCTTATGATAAAACCAAACATAACTTTTCAAGGAATATGGATTATTAATAACCATAGACATTAACCTAAAAATCACTAATTTCATAGATGTCACACTTGAACTCAACAATAATACATTTCCTCCATATCATACACCCAACTTATCATTATATTATGTTCATAAAATCTCTAACCACTCACATTCTATAATTAAATCTATTGTCCCAGCTGATAAGCTTCTGGACTGACTTTCACTCCTGACCTGAAATGGAAGACTTACACCAAATCTGTTGCTAAGGGCACTGGGTAAATTGTTGAATCATTCTACCACTCCAGAAAGTATCTCACTTCTGATGCAATCCTCTACCTGTATAAGAGCCAAATACGTCCTAAGATGGAATACCGTTGCCACATCTGGGGAGGTGCTGCTCAGGGCACCCTTTTCTGCCTTGACTGACTACAAAACTGACTTCAAATTCTAGTGGACGATGCCCTATTCCCCCTACTACCTCTTTCTCACTGAAGAGACGTTGCTAGTCTTTCTCTACTCTATCGTTATTTTCATGGCAGGTGCTCGGCTCAGCTCTAATCTATGCCCCACCCTGTAAATCATTCACAACAAAAACTCGTCTAGCTACAACCACTGGCAATAATTTCCCTTTCCTTCTTTTTGTGCCTACAGCTAAACGAAACTTCCATTAGCAAAGTTTCTTTCTGCGAATTACCCATCGGTGGAACCCAATACCACTTCCCAGCTGACTACGACTTTCTCGTTTCAAGTCCAATGTAAACAAATTCTTGTTAAGCCGTCCTCCTAAATAATCAAATTCGGCCAAACTTCCACCACTTCGACCATCATTACCAATCATCACGGTGTTGTCTCACAGTCCACCTGACACTCATTGCCCCTTATCCTCGAGTGGCCTTTGGGCCTTGATAAGTGGTGACTTTAGTAATATATATATACATATATATATTTATATAGACACATAAATTTTGTTATTAATTTATATGTATGTTGTATATATGTATTTAAATATTAAGATTCTACCTCCTGAAATAGCCCAGAAGCTAGAGTAGGCAACTCTTATTTTTTGCATTTAGTTTTTTTAAATTTGTTTCTATGTATGTATGTATGTATGTATGTATGTATGTATGTATGTATGTATGTATGTATGTATGTATGTATGTATGCATTTATGCATGCATGGATACATGTATGCATGTATGTATGTATGTATGTATGTATGTATCCATGCATGCATGTATGTATGTATGCATGCGTTTATGTATGTATGTATGTATATCTATATGTGTATATGTGTATATAATTATATATATATATTTTATCTGTATGTATATGTTGTCCGCGCTTATATATTTTCTATGTAGCTTTTAAGTGTGTATATGTGCGTATATCTGCGTATATGCCTATCTACGTATGGAGATATCTATGTATATGGGTTTTTTGTATGTATATATATATATATATATATATATATATATATATATATATATATATATATAAATAAATATTCTTGATCTCAGCTCACTTATATATATATATATATATATATATATATATATATATATATATATATATAAAGTGAGTTTAAGTTATAGCTCAATAGTGTACGATCGGAGCCCTTAATTTAATATCACATGAAACCTTAATTAACCCAGGAAACAATTTTCCACATATTCATCAAAAACACTGTTTATTAGCTTACAATTGTCTTTGCCTTTCTCAATAACATACATTTTCGTGATACACAAAATATCAAAGATTTTACTTAGGGAGGCTTCGTCAGTGTATAAAAGTTCACCTGTCTAGCTGAAAAGAAAAGCAAACAACTGAAGTGAAATTAATTTTCATTTATGTTTCATATATTTCTTCCTGACAGTATTCTTCTATTTAATCCTAATTTAGCATTTGAATGTTCATATCATGATATGTCCATACCATATGCGTTTCACTTTTTTCAAGCTTGTTTATATTCCATCGATAAACATCGATAAAAATCGATTAAAACATATGTCAAAAGTTAAACATACTAGTGATAAATATTTCGACTAATTGTAATCATTTCGATTAAAATCTTGTTTTACTTTCTTATCCTTAATTTTTCATAAAGAATTAGATGAATGACATTATATATATATTTCATTTTCCATATATATATATATATATATATATATATATATATATATATATATATATATATATATATATATATATATATATATATATATATATATAGTCTTGGAAGTTTCTCAACCATTAAAACTATATATATATAAAAAAACAAAACAAAAAACTTTTAGTCCCAAGTCGTTCAGTGGAAAAATCACTCATGTAAGTCAATTTATTTTTTACAGTTATTATATTAGTTTGATTCCAACATTATTTAAGGGATCATCAGTAGTTTACCATGAAAACTGTTTCGGGAATTTAAAAACAAGACAGTATTTAATTTCATGGCTTCCCAGCAGAGTTGATAAGACCCCACTTCCCTTAAAAGACAAAAACATAAACGTTCCGTATACTAAACCTAAGTTTTGTTCAGTATAAATGTTTTGCTAAATTCGTTACTTACGTTACAAAAATGTTGCTGCATTTTAAAGTGTTTGGACGAATCCATTACACTATTATTTAGGTGATTAATGTATTCTTATTTTTAGTTTTATATTAAAATTATTAAAAATATCAACATATATATATATATATATATATATATATATATATATATATATATATATATATATATATATATATATTAATCCAGGTAGGGTAAAAATCCACAGGGTAGAAATCCAAAAGGAATCAAACCGGGTTTATAAAAGAGTGCTCAATAAAAATATAGAGCTGTATTGTAAATGCTTCTATTCAAACATGTACAAGGTCTGCTACACTGGCATGTCGATGTTATCGATCTACAGCTCTCAAGAGCTGAGGTCTCATCAGGCAGAAAATTGTTTTTTCCCTGGAATTCAGCAACCAGTTGAATCAAAAAACAATTTTCTGCCTGATGAGACCTCAGCTCTTGAGAGCTGTAGATCGATAACATCGACATGCCAGTGTAGCAGACCTTGTACATGTTTGAATAAAAGCATTCACTATATATATATATATATATATATATATTTATATATATATATATATACTTTTTTTTAGTCTGTGTAAGTAAATTGACTTTCTTGTATGTGGCAGAGTACTCGCTTCACCTGCAAGTGACTCGAGTTTCGAATCCTCAGTTCGGATACGTTCTACTGATGAGACAAAAGGAAGGTGAAACTCGAGTCTAGAACTTCCGGTTTGTGGCTTTCATATTTTGTGGATTGCGGTGTTGTTTGATTGTGAAAATAATTATATATATATATATATATATTTAATTTTTATATATATATATTTGAATATAAATTTTATAACATAAAGTAATTATGATAGCTCGATGGTGTAAGGCCAGAGCTATGTTATATTCAATATTTTTATGTAATTGTATACCATATCAATGTTATGAAGGCTAGATTCATGTCATTTGATGAAGATTTGTTTTTGGGGAATTTTTATACAATTCGAGGATCGGACTTTTGAATGCTCATTTGCATAAGTGAACCCTCATAATCGCACAAAATAACAAGATTCGATATTGTAAGCGGCCATAATCTCTTAGATCAATCCCCGATGGACGACACACGGCGCGACCCTCACTCTTTTTTCTTGTTGGCCTGCATGTCAGCGGCAATCTTGGCATAGATTTCGTTTCTGGATTTTGCTGCGTGTTGTAGACCCGTGCTAGGGATCACAAAGATAACAACCATAAATTATGACAGGTTAAAATATACAATGTATTTATTCATAGCAATACAGTAACGCCACTAAATGTGGTAGGAGATGACCGGATTCCTACCATGCGGTAAAACATGAATAGGAATGTCCTCTGTTTGAGTCTTTGCAACCATGGTATTTATTATAGATGGTTGCTTCCATTAGTTCTTCAATAGGGGTGATTTTTACCCCACAACACCCCCCTCCCGAGCTTTTCATCCCCCTGGAATGATCGTATAGCTCTTTTTCCTGGGATTGATCTCTATGGGATCGATCCTTTTTCTTTCTCTGGAAGATCGGCGTTGTTCGGCTGCTTGTGGTGTTACCAGGTCGAACGTGTCATATATATGGTCCATTACTTCTTCTTGTTCAACAGGAGGTTGTCTGTCGTCATCAGTGACACGTTTCCGAATTTGGTTCAAATGCTTCTTGTGAGTGAATTTTGGACCTTCGATTATGTAAACCATCCGCCCGATCCTCTGCTTGACCTTTCCTAGTTGCCACATCATACTATTATTTTTATGTACCTGGAAAAATACCTTTTCCCCAGGTAAATACCTCTTTTTAGGAACTGTAGTATTCGGCGGTTTTTTGAATATTGGTTTTGCTTCATCCAGCAATTCGGATCTCGCTTTTATTTTCGTGCAGCATCCAAGCTTTTCAGAAAAAACACTTGGAAAAATTTTTTTTAGATCTTTTTTTAGTTTGACGGCTTCGGCCGTTAAATTTTCGACTTTTTGACAAAAATCACTCATTGGCGAGTCCCATAATTCAAATTCTTGGATCCAGTCAGATCCAAATAAATTTGATGTGTTCCTAAGAACGAATACTTTTAACTTTTTTGTCTTTCTTTTTAGTGAAACATTAATAATTAATTCACCTTCAAAATGTATCTTTTCACCAGTTACTGATCTTCCGATTTTATTCGTCTTCATCATCGTGGGCTTACCTAATTTCTTCCACGTGTGAACATTTATAATCGATATATCCGACCCTGAATCGAGTTGCAGATTTACTTCTCTATTTCCGATTCTCACCGTAACATATTTCCTTATGTTCTCTGTTGGTGAAGGGCCTTTTTTTGCAGTTTTTATGTAGTTCTTTTTTCCTACTTTTGCTCTGCAATATGAGGCCTTGTGCCCTGCTCGTTTGCATAGGTCACACGTTATTTTCTTATGGTACCAACATGCATTGTACCCATGAGGTCCTCCACATTTACTACAAGGGGTCCTAGGCTTTTGTCTATCCTGATAATTTTGTGAAGGGTTCTTTTTGCCTCTTGGTTGGTAATAGCTGGCGGGTGAGTGTCCTTTATTTTTGGAGCGTATCTTTTTAATGTGAGCGATACCTGCTTCCTCTATGTTTCGGGAATCTTGTTTCACTGCCATGAACCGTTGACAATCTTCAGCCAGTTTCTGAAGCGTTAAATCAGGTTCTAATTCCAGTTTATTTAGAGCACGACGTCTTATATCGGCGTCTTTTGTGGCTATCAAACCTTGTGTGAATATTAGGCATCTAAATATATCTGCCGTTAATGATGACAACTTGAAGTCGTCACAGTTTTTATTAACTATAGACGCAAAAGTCGTATAATCCTGATTTTCCTTATGTGTAATATTCATACATTTCCATATTTTATGGAAAAGGCTTGTGTTTGGACAGTATAACTCCATTAACAGTTTGACTGCCTCGTCAAACGACAATTCGTTGGTTTTTCTTGGCAAAATATAATCCACGAATTTGTTATGTTCGGATGCACCCAACTTCCGTAGTAATAAACGAACCTTCTTTTGATCCGTCCATGAACCACAATCAATCTTGAATAAGTCTTCAAATCTTCTGAAGTATGTTTCAAACGTTAGGTCTTCCTCAGGAGCATAGCGAAATGTATCAATGGCTGACCAGATCGCATTTTGCGAAAAAGCCGTACTGCTTTCCTGTCCGTTGTCCTTATTCATTAAAACTTGCGTTAACAAATCCATTTTTTTATCTGATTGGTTTTGATGCTCTAAATGTAATTTTTTCAATTCCAATATTTGTTCGTTCATTTCTTTCTTTTCTTCCGTGGCGTATTTCATCATTTCTTTTCTTTCTCTTCCCTGTTTTTCCTCGAAGTATTTCATTAAACTTAACTGCTTCTCGTCATTTTGTTTCTGTACTATCAATTGTTCTTCTCGAAACCTTTTTTCAAGTTCTAATTGTTGATTTTGTTGAAGTTTTATAATTTCCAAAATCTGTTTTGAAAAATTCTCCATTTTTTTTTTATGACAAAAAAAGCGTTTTCAGAAACAAACCAATTCTTTTTCTATAGTACCAACTCTACAAAAAAAACTTTTACAATTTTTGTATCTGGTTATATTGACGAGTATTTCCTTAATTTATTTTTTCCTTGTGTGGCAATTTTCCACTAGAAAATAATTCAGCGTTTGTGTTTATACAGAAAAGAGTTTGACCTTTTTTTTTCTTCTTCAAAGAATTAGTTTTTTTTTTGTGAAAAAGAAAACGAGTTCATATCATTTATTTAAGTATTGGCCATAATTTCCGCTTTAAGTGCGTAACAGAATATCATATTTTCTCATTAACACAAAGTGTTATGCCGTACCTGCTTGTCGAAAGGTTTTTTTTTTCAACGTGCCAGTCAGTCAGAGAAAAAATTATTTTAATCGGAAAAATCCGACGTAACTTTTTAATTTTGCGAATACTCGCTTTAGCCAAAATAAAATATACTATCATTTACTTGCTGTATTTTCGTAATTTTTTTTCAATGCTAATGCCTTTTTAAGACAATCTTTTTAGAACGAACAAATTCTTTTTTTTTTGTATTTACTGAAACTTTGAGTCGTTTTTTTTTCAGTTGTCGTAAATCCACGCCATTTATGAGTTCCGTTTTAACTCGTAGTTTAGGCTTCTTGTGGCTTTTTTTTTCAACAGCAAGATAAGACTTTTTTTTTCAAGTAAATCCTTGCCCGAATCTTCGTTATTCAGTTTTTCGTCGAATGATCCCGTAACTTTCTTGAGTAATCCTGGTAGCCAGTTTGTCGTGACTGGTATAAATCAGAATCCTCACGTTTGTTCTTTACTAAATTTCTTGTCGCCAGTGTCGTAGACCCGTGCTAGGGGTCACAAAGATAACAACCACAAATTGTGACAGGTTAAGATATACAATGTATTTATTCATAGCAATACAGTAACGCCACTAAATGTGGTAGGAGATGACCGGATTCCTACCATGCGGTAAAACATGAATAGGAATGTCCTCTGTTTGAGTCTTTGCAACCATGGTATTTATTATAGATGGTTGCTTCCATTAGTTCTTCAATAGGGGTGATTTGTACCCCACAACACTGCGACACCTTATATATATATATATATATATATATATATATATATATATATATATATATATATATATATATATATATATATATATAGTAAGTTATGAAAATATATTTATGGCAATTAAGCTACACAAAAGTTCCCGCGTTTCATCCCCCGGGGGGAGGGACTATTTAGGCTGAAGATCCCCCCCCAGGGATGAAATACGGAAGCCTCTGTGTGGCTTAATTGTCATGAATATATTTTCATAACTTACTACCTAGCTCTACTTACGTATCGAGCACTGTTGAAGTAAATACTTAAAATTGATACATAAACAATTATATCTCCATATGAAATTCTATGTGTATACATGAAATAGTAATATTATATATATATATATATATATATATATATATATATATATATATATATATATATATATATATATATATATATATATATAAGAAGATATTGTTCTCAAAGCTTTGAACTCTGTCGGCGACCATCTAAACTACATAGTTAAATATTTCATCTTCTTCCTGATTGAAGGAAAACTAATTACTAATCGATCTGCGCCCATAAATGACAAGTACATTTTGAATCGTTTTCATTCACAGAGACGTTGTTCGTTCCAAATAAAAGCTTTATCTCTTTTCATGCCAACCTCTTAACATTTTGACTTTGCTTCGTTGCCAAAACCATAATTCCGCCAAGTCTGATCACTGTCTGTTTTTCCCGTTATTATCTTAATTATTATCGTTTTTCATGTCAGCATGTTTTCTTAATATCTTGATCAATTGATTATGTATTTTATACAATCATCTCTGTCATTGTTGTTTCTTCAGCATGCTGTTTTAAATTGTATCTTCTATGAAATCTAAAATGAAGTTTGGGACAGGATAACCAAATCTTTTAATTGTTTCTATTTGAATCCGAAACATGATTAGTTTGGCGATAACATGTTTCCTTGAGAAAAACATCGAAAACAATGCATACTTTTATTTTCTCACAGAAGGTTTTTCAAAGACTAACATAGAAAGTACATAGTACCTGATACACAAAAATAATGTGAACGTTAACAAATATAATTCCTACGTAAAAGTCTACATTATAAATGTCTAAATGCGTTTTGTGTTTATTTATATCTTGTCTGATATCCAAAATGAAGTTTTGGACCGGATAACCATTTTTTTTATTTTTATTATTATTCCATTTGAATCCGGAAGATCATTTGTTCGTGTCTTGCGCGATACAAAACAGTCGATCCATAACAATGCATACATTTATTTTCTCACAGATTTTCCAAAGACTAACCTAAGAAGTACATTATACATGACACACAAAAAGGATCACTGTCCCTTTTCCCTGTCATTATCTTAATGATTTTCTTTTTCCTTGTCAGCATGTTTTCTTAATATCTCTATCAATTAATTATATATTTCATACTATCATCTCTGTTATTGATGTTTTTTCAGCATGCTGTTTTAAATTGTATCTTCTATGAGATCTAAAATGAAATTTGGGACAGGATAAATAATTCTTTTAATTGTTTCTATTTGAATCCGAAACATGATTAGTTTGGCGATAACATGTTTCCTTGGGAAAAACATCGAAAACACAAAAATAATGTGAACGTTAACAAACATAACTCACACCTAAAAGTCTGCATTATAAATGCCTAGACACAATCGAGACAGACATGTGTTGCCGGGGTCGCCACTGAGAATGTATTGGGAAATGTAAAATAAATACAACTTCCTTTGCATTATATGAGAACTATTGTGTACACAAATATGACGACCAGTAGAAAAGTGGAATGCTGAAATGGCCAGCTATCTGCTAGAATCGTCTTACTACCCTGAAGCAACGTCTGGTGTAGGGAAATTTATTTTAGGTGTACCGGTGTTGGGTTATTCCCCTTAGTTTTATTCGAAAAGGGCCAAAGAGTATCGATGATTTCCCAGCGTTGGGTTCCGCAGAACGAGGAATATCTTTGTTCTTCGGATATCTATCTCTCTATTTTAAAAGGCAGATTAAAAATTAATGTATTTTATCTTTCGTGTCATGCTACGTTACTGTTCGTCACGTAACTGTAAAAGCTATGCTAATTTTACTTGGTTTTAGTTGCGTCTATTATTCGTTCTGATGATAGATATGTTTGGGATATATGTTTAACACGGGGCTGTGAGATCAAATAACCTTATATTCCAACACTGACGATGCAACATCAGCGGTGTAAAGCCATATAAAAAATAGCGAGCCAAGCAGAGAAATCAACTGTATTCGGACCTCAACCAAGAAAGAGAAGAAAAAAACAATACATTCTCACTCGTTGCTAGTATAGTTCACGGGAGATAACTTTAATATTATTCAAGGGACGTTATTCTGAATATACTGAACAAACAAGACAAACTATGACGCTTGAACCCAAACAAACGTTTCACGTTGTCACAGACGTTTAACACGAGACGATGCACATGGCATTCTTTTAATTAATCACTGAAAAATAACAGTATATAATGAAAAAAGACATGAACATATCGATTGATTAAGTTGAGATTTTATTACTTTTTAAATGATGTTTGTTTTGTTCGATACAAAAGTAAAACTAATCTTTTCATTCTTAACCAAATTGTCAAGAATCGGGATCTGCAAGAGAGAAGGAAAATATTATTAGAAACCTGGATAAAAATGCATATAAAACATGAGACATACGTGTAATGTTATGACCCTAGTTACCTCCCCTATGATAGCTCTCTAAACAATAAAGTAATAACAGAGTTATTCCCCTTCAATTTTAATTTCAATAAAGCACGCCATTAAGCACAGTAAAATCCTGTAATATGTGTTATACTTCATTATAAAAAGATACCATTACAATACGGTCTGCATCATATTTAGTTCGGACTACAGTTCTTAGTATTTTTATTGAATTTTAAAATATTCTATTTAGAGAAATAATATAAAATTTTATAAGATTAAAAAATAGTTTACATCATTGAAGAAAACGTCTTTGAAATAATATCTTTTGTTTATTTCGAATACAATTTGGGAAACTTTTGGTTGGACGTAATGCTATTTTATTGGTGGACCTTGGAAAGCCCCGTGTACGCTTTTGAAATTGTCAAATTATGATATTACAAATATGGATACCATGAATATTAAAAGGTTATCGAACATGACCCCCCCCTATTCCCGTAACTGTGCCGGCACGGAGAGTATTTAATGAAGTAAGGGTTACGCAATCTATAACGGCATATCTCCTGATCCGGCATAGATTGAAAGAGGGCCAGGTCGACTGGAAACAATGCCGGGATAAGCAGAGAAACATTTTTAGACTAGTTCTTTAATCAAGTATTAGTACTATTACTGAATTTTTAAATATTTGTTTTATTAAATATTTAAAGAAGTTATGTTATATTTTATAGGATTTAAAAATCGTTTACGCCATTGAAGAAAGCTTCTTTGAAATATTATATGTCTATCTGTTTGTATGTCTATATGTTGGTATGCCGATCCTTCCGTATGTCGATCCTTCCGAATGTCGATCCTTAGATATGTCTATCCTTCGGTATGTCTATCGGCCAGTACGTCGATCCTTCCGTATGTCGATCCTTAGGTATGTCTATCCTTCGGTATGTCTATCGGTTAGTACGTCGATCATTCCGTATGTCGATCCTTAGGTATGTCTATCCTTCGGTATGTCTATCGGTTAGTACGTCGATCATTCCGTATGTAGATCCTTAGGTATGTCTATCCTTCGGTATTTATATGTCGGTTTGCCAAACTTACGGTTGAAATAACATTTTAATTGCTGAACGCACACAATTAATGTGTGTAACTTCTTTTAGATGGATCCAAGTATCTCTGTAAGACGTCCGTGTGCTGGTCTGTCAGGCTCATGTTTTAAATAGCATATCTGTGGTCTGTCATGCTCAAGACTTAAATAGCATTTTCGCTTGTCTGTCAGGCTTCAGTTTGAAATAGCATTTCCGTTGGTCTGTCACACTTAATTTTCAAATATCACTTTTATCGCTAAACTCGAAGATAGAATTGACGTTTATTTAGAATATCGATTCTTGTTTTTTTTCGGCTTTGTTTATTTGAGAATGACCTCTCATTTGTCTAGAAG
Source organism: Sepiola atlantica (assembly GCA_963556195.1). NCBI lineage: Eukaryota > Metazoa > Mollusca > Cephalopoda > Sepiida > Sepiolidae > Sepiola > Sepiola atlantica. Next base: position 98,658,993 of record OY744533.1, on the reverse strand, counting down.
TTAACTTACAGCAAGATTACTACTTCTTTGGTTTCATGCAATATCCGAGGTGGCCTCCATGCATACAACAGATCATGTCTGAAACGAAATGCAAGCAAACATTCAGTATAACATTGGAAATTCAAATCTAGGTTTAAAACATTTTTTTAATTGCAATCATCAAATTTGAATGAATGTAATTTTGATTTTCGGATTGAAAATCAAAATTACATTTATTCCAGATGTAGTAATTTTCATAATTTTTAATGAGTCACCATTTATCAAGGTCAAAAACAATTCGAGGATAAGAATTAATGAGATGGATGAAGAATATTATGAGAGGACTGAAGGCGATATACGGAATTGTTGAATGATCATCTGAAAATAGTGCACTCAAAAGAGGTGGTGAAAAGGCTGGTGATCTTATCACCACAATGTAATGAAAATCAATACGCAATATATACGTCCATGCGACATACATGATCACGCCACATGTGTGAATAAGTGCCATGTCTAAATTTGACGCGCATTACGCCATTTTAATATTCCCGGTAAATCAAGTTGTGCTGCATATATTTCTCCCATATTTTCGGTGTTTGTCTTTTAGAACTCACTTTCTTGTCTCATTACCGACCATAATGCATCATTCAAGCTATCCACTTTAACATGAAGGAACAAATGTTGATTAATCGTAAGGACGATTTATGACAAGTTTTTGTTGATATTGGATTTTAAGACGACCACGTTGTAGTTTGCAGTGTAGTAGTCCCGTGGTGCTGTGTTCCAATTATGGGTAACCCATGGGAAGAAACTGTTGTACAACAGTGAATTGTACAGTATTGATTTAATAGCGCTCAATAACCGGAAGTTCCGTGTATTTTTTATGTTATTATTGTTATTTATACAAACATATTTTGCTACACAAATGTTTGAACAAAATATTTGGAAAGCATCAAGCGAGGGTATAAATAAAATATTATCAAGCGGGGGTCTAAACAAAATGTCCTCCATCGAGGGTCCAAACAAAATGTCCTCCATCGAGGGTCCAAACAAAATGTCCTCCATCGAGGGTGCAAACAAAATGTCATCCATCGAGGGTCTAAACAAAATGTCATCCATCGAGGGTGCAAACAAAATGTCATCCATCGAGGGTCTAAATAAAATGTCATCCATCGAGGGTCTAAACAAAATGTCATCCACCGAGGGTCTAAACAAAATGTCATCCATCGAGGGTCTAAACAAAATGGCATCCATCGAGGGTCTAAATAAAATGTCATCCATCGAGGGTGCAAACAAAATGTCATCCATCGAGGGTGTAAACAAAATGTCATCCATCGAGGGTGTAAACAAAATGTCATCCATCGAGGGTCTAAACAAAATGGCATCCATCGAGGGTCTAAATAAAATGTCATCCATCGAGGGTCTAAACAAAATGTCATCCATCGAGGGTCTAAACAAAATGTATTCCATCGAGGGTATAAACAAAATAAAAAACAATGAGACAGAACAAAAATGAAAAGAACTCTTCAATTTTAAAGATAGAATATTCCCCTGTCATTTTAGCACTTCCGGTTAGCTTTTCAATAAGTCTATATTTATACTATTCTAACTTCGATGATGATGTTGTTATCTTGTTGGCTTGTCACCGTGCACACTTCATCTGTACATGAATGTTTTAGATATTAGCAGGAAGGGCAAATGACGTAAATCAAGGAGGAATGATGCTGGAAGTAGTGGGAGGAATTCAATGGTATAAATAATCAAGAGAGAGAGAGAGAGAAAGAGAGAGAGAGAGAGAGAGAGAGAGTAAGGGACGAAGAGCAAATGGGAGAGAGTGAGAAAAGAAGATAGAAAGGATGGAAATATAGAAGAGAAAGAAAGGGAAGAAAGAGGAAATAAGGAAGAGAGAAAGAGAGTGAGGGTCTCTTATAACATCATAATGTATTCGCAATCTTTTGACTTCAGAATACATTGTGATGTCATAATAGGCACTCTATCCCCCCTCTCTCTCTCTATATATATATATATATCTATCTCTTTCTCTCTCTCTATCTCTATCTCTATCTCTATCTCTTCTTCCTCTCCATCTATTTGTTGTTTTATAGTTTTAGTAGCATATGCATATTAAAAATACAGTAAGTCTCATATTTACTGATACTTATTTAACATCAATGCTTTAAGCAAACTACTATTCTTTTTTATAATGAGATGTTTTTATATTAACTTGCTTATACTTACTGATATGACGACATTCCTTATGTGAAGTGCACCTGTGTCCATGACGCATTGATGCATGCGAACTAAGCGGTGGGCAGCGGTCTGTAAAGGAAACAAACAACGGGCATTAAAGTCTATTGATTCAATCTTCGTGTTTAGTAACAAAAATACGGTTTCAAACTTATTTATAGCAGACCAACGAAAATTCCGTTTCAAACTTATTTATGACAGACCAACGAAAATTCCGTTTCAATCTTAATGATGACAGATCAACGAAAATGATATTTAAAACTTAATCATGACAGACCCAAAGAAAATGCTATTTCAAACGTAAGCATGACAGACCAACGAAAATAACAGTTGATCATGACAGACGGACAAGAGAGCATCTTAAAGAAATGCTTCAAGACATTTAACAAAAACGTCAATTAAATCTCAAAGTCTGCGAGATTTGATCAAAACGATCTTTCAAACTTAAGCATTGTCGAAAATCACATCTTTTGAATAGAGTTAAAAGTCTTGAGTCAATCCAACCTACATTTTAGGTACATATACAAAAGACTAAACTATATGTGACAGACGTACGGACAGAATATAACAAAATCGAGCTCAATAAGAAGAGAACAGTATCTGACTGTCACTTTCTGCGATCACTGTATATTTCACGTGCCTTTCTTTACGATACTTTTGTAAGTGGAGACCAAGAGAGTTGGTGCATTAGATATGGCAACAATGCTCTATGCATGGACGAATTGTGGCTATGGAGATATAGGATATTTGCAGGGGTGAGTAGTTTTCTAGCCCGGTAAAGGGAGCCCATTTACTTTGAAGCAGACTTGGCAGTATCTTACACGAAGTTATTCTAAGTCATGTTTCCTGTGAATGTTAGGCCGAAGAGTTTAAAAATTAGACTCTCCTGAAGGGTGCTATCGCTGCTGACAATCCGTGGTTGGGAAAGTTTCGGATAATTGTTAAAGAAAAAAGGGCTTTGTCTCAGTGGTATTTGATGTCAATTATTCGTTTAAAAATATTTTTTATTTTCTCGATCATTTTCTTTTAGAATTATGATGACAATGTGTCAGAGTATATTTCAAGGAATAATCAAAATACATAATTTTCATGTTCGTTATTTATTTATTATTAATTAAAAGAAATATGTTAAATATATTTTTAAAAATACAAATGTTAAAATATCAAAAGTGTTCAACTGATAACGTAGAAGCATGAAAATCATTTAAAAATCGCAACAGAATCGATTGCAGACAGTAAGTACTCAGTATCCTTTTAGATAAAACTTCATACAATGATGACTATAATAACTGCCCTGAAATCATCAAGGGATGATTACTCATGTTTTCAAATGCTCTACTTATGTCACCACTTCAAAATTCTACCGTTACTAATTCATAAACACACACACACACACACACACACACACACACACATATATATATATATATATATATATATATAGTGTGTCAGGTTGTATATGAAAAGAAATCAAATAAAGTGCTCGATCATATAAGAGAGCTAATATAATTTATTTAGATACTGTATATTACATATTTCAGCAATGTACCGCGGTTTCATCCAAAAGGGCAGCTTTAGACATCTTTAGTAAATATCCGTGCCCATTTATTTATTTATCTGTTCTTTTTGTAATGTTATTGTTTCGTATTTTTCCAGACTAGGTATAACAATAACATTACAAAAAGAACAGATAAATAAATAAATAAATAAATAAAACTTGCTAACAGATAAATAAATAAATAAATAGGGAATAAAATGAAGGCCTTTCATACACGAACTAACATCGAACTCCCTTAAATCTTAGTTAATCACTATCAACACCGGATTTTTTCGGGGACCCCCTCAGAGATACACCGTTTTCTGTCATTGTTGACGCCCTTTTATATATATATATATATATATATATATATATATATATATATATATATATATATATATATATATATATATATAGGCAGCATCTTCTCTTGCAGGCAAGTATTGTTGAATATAAGAGACAACTCATGTCTAGATATCCTTTGGTAGATCCTTTCAATCAGGATCTTAGTTTTGGAGGGGAATTGGCTGAGGAATTTGCCATAGTTTGGATTTGTCTCCCAAGTACTTTCAGACCCATCCGGGTCCATCTTCAGGGGAATGAGGTTAATCAGGTACAGACCATGTGTTAGTATTCAACAATATATATATATATATATATATATATATATATATATATATATATATATATATATATATATATATATATATATATATAATAATCCAGGTAAAACATCCACAGGGTAGTAATCCAAAGAATTGCAACCGGGTTTATAAAAAGTGCTCAATATCAAATAGAGCTTTTATATATGAGTATTTTTATTTACACAGATATGTACAAAATCTGCGACACTGGCATGTCGATGTTATCGATCAACAGCTATTATAAACTGAGATCTCATCAGGTAGAGTTAAAATCCGATGTTAACCTTAGATCATATTTGGAAAGAATCTTTCCAAATATGATCTAAATAAAAAATATTCTGGATCCTTGTGTCCGATATTTTCAACAAATCTTTTAAAACAATTAGTCTCTTTGGACTAAACAGAAAATATTATGGATCCTTGTGTTCATATATTCTCAATCAAATTTTGGCTAATATCTGGATTTTGTTTTCCAAAATTTCATTAAATAATGAAATTTGTCATAAATTTCTTTCACCAACTTTTAAATAATAACATATTGTTATAAGTTTTTTTCCCAAACAATTGTTAAAATTTGGGATTTCCAAACAACTTTAAACTGTTATCAATTCCACAGAATAAAAGTTTGCAGCACAAAATTAACTCTTTGTCAATAAATTCACACTGAGAAACATCAAGAGACATCAACGTTTCATTTCTATTAAAATATTTTAAATTATTATTTCAAACTAATATTCGACATCATAATGTCGATTTTACTTAAAAAGGAGTAAATTAATTTAACTTGGGCACAGAGCGTATCCATGGAGATTAAAAATCAGGTGTTGACAATTCAACAGAAAATCTTCATCTTAGTTTACATGGAAAGAAGTTAATTTAACATCGTGTTACAGATTATGTACATGTATGTGTAAATAAAAATAATTATATATATATATATATATATATATATATATATATATATATATATATATATATATATATATATATAATTATTAATGACAATATATGTATTACTTTGAAGATACAGCTTAATGCTTGTCAATTATTGATAACAGAGCAAAATATAAGTCAGTTTATATTATATTCCTATAACCATGGTTTTATTTTATTATTTTTATTTTTATTTTTTCACATTTCAAAAAAAATTTTTTGTTTGTTTTTTGTTTGCTTTCACCCAAAAATGAACTACTGTATAGTGTAAGTTTTTTCAAGACACTTTAATCCAAGAACTTTATACTCTTTGTGAATTTTTTTTGATGATTTTGTAGTGTTGTAGAGACGATATTTATATAAAAATGTTGTTTGGCACAAGACAAATGAAACGGACCGTAAAAATATATCTCACAGAAATGTTATATTTTTGGAAATGTGAAAAAATAAAAATAATAAAATAAAACCATGGTTATAGGAATATAATATAAACTGACTTATATATATATATATATATATATATATATATATATATATATATATATATATATATATATACATTAAATGAAGATCAATATAAAAGAAATATATTAAATTGTTTTAGGAATTATTACTGAGTCTTTATAAGCTAATTTTAAAATAATTCACTCTTTATAAATTAAAAAAAATATGAATAAAATATAATACTAAATAAATATAAAATAAATATATTAATTATAAAAAAAAGTATAGATGAATAATAAGACAAATCATAAGATAATAAATAAATAAAATATTTTAATATGAATTTATGTATAAAATTAATAACAATTGAATAAATTAAATTAAAAATTAAAAAGATTTGTATCAAATTAAGATTAATATAAAATAAATATATTAAAATTATAATAGGAATTAATACTGATCCTTTTAAAACTAATTTTAAAATAATTCACTCTTTATGAATTAAAAAAATATGAATAAAAAATAATACTAAATTAATATAAAATAAGTATTTGGAATCAGCTTAACTGATTTCATAGTCTGCATCGTTATCCATTACGCCTCTCGCAAAATAGAATTTGGTTGTAAAGAAAACAGAATGTAATATTATTACTTACCCTGCTGATCCATTGTGAAACTTCCAGGGACTGCAAAAAGAATGGAAATATTTTATAATTGATAATTTAATAGAAAGAAATTAATAACTTAATGACACAATTAAATTAAAAAAATTTTTTTTTATAGCGAACACAATTCAACATCGAAAATTTCCAATGTTGGGATAAGAGGTTATCTTACTTCACAAATCTGTATTTAGTAGAGATTCCAAACATAAATATTATGAGAAATAAAAATAAAGAAAATGAATGTCAACTACACGTTCACATTTATTTACAGTTGACGGAATATCTTTAAAAAACCGTAAACATAACATTATACAAAACATTAATAAACGTAGTTTTTACTCGGGCGTAGTGAAAGTTCTCTACCTTGTAAGGTAGAATATAGATGTCTGAATAATCAAGAAATTTTCTTTCTGCTGGACATTACGTCCGCCATTACTGAGTACGCTTTACTCTCAACCCCTTTTAGGATCAACAAAAGGAAATAACTTGGCGATGTCATGCCATCTGTGGATTCGCGGATTCATTTTCTTACACCATGTGAGAATTGTTATCGTTCAATAAAGCAGCATTTTCGTTATTAATATTAATAAAATTCTGTTAAATATCCGTCATAAAAATAATATGTCTTATAATAAGTTAAATCCTTTGTTAGTTTGGCGAAAATCACACAGTCTAATTAAATTCAGGTCGCAGCAGGAAACATTTCCACACTTTTTCTAGTAGGGTCAGTAAATCTTTTACCCATTATAGACTTTGTTCCGTAAACGAATATTTTATGGGTCGCTGTTTGAAGCACTTTTCCTTTGAATCTATGTTTCTGACAAAGGGGGATTAATTGCTGTTTTCTGGGTCGGAATCTATCTAACATTTATCGTTGGTTAGTTTTTAACTTTGAAGTAGTATTTTAGCTCCTTACACCAAGTGGCTTCATTCTTTGTCTGGAGCGATTTCCATAAAACATATAGACCCTACCGGTGCTGAACGTCTCATACGAAGGTTCTGCAGAATGAAGAATATCTCGCTTGTCCGGATATCTATATCCTATCTTCAAAGGAAGAGTAAAAACTAATATTATTAATGTTTTGTATAATGTTACGTTTACGTTTTTTTATGTTGTCGAATATGTAATTGTACTTAATCTTAATTTCTTCTCTTCTTCGTTCTCATAATAGTTATGTTTGATATTTATGTTAAATCCAGAGTTGTGAGGTAAAATAACCTCATATCCCAACATTAACTTGGATCTGATTCGTCTTTGTGGTGAGGTTGGCACGACGTAGACTGAGACCTGGGCGTGCCAAGTTCGAATCCTGTCGGTTCCATAGCACCAATTTAACTATAAATGATGGCAACCTTCACGGTGTTCCTCCTGTAAGTAATTGATCCGAGGAAAGAATTAGGGAAACCAATGCCAACAAAGAATCGATCCGGTCAAAAATCGTTCCATACTGATTCAAAGAAAATGAAATGAAAATAATTTTGTTTTTAGTTTTGAAAATAAAGTATGAAAACTTGAATCAACTTATTATACTTACTCATCGAAAAGACGACAAAAAGCATCATAACGGCTACGAATTTCATTTTCACTGATTAAAATGGACGTCAACTCTTTCGGGGTGTTTGATCCGGTGTGTGGCGATGTTCAATCAATCTCTTCAAGCGACGTTTGTGATTCTCCACAATTTCATGAGCGTTTATATATCTTCATCATTTCTATTGAATGGATTCAGCAACAGAGGATTATCTCCTCGGGGATTAAACGTCAGATTATTTTATTCATAAAATATTGACACATTTATTTAATCTGTTTTTTTTCTTTTTAAATTGAATAGAACTATTTATTTATTTATTTATTTATTTATAATGAATCATAAGAAATAGCAAATGTACAGATAATTGATAAAATAATCAATTCTTTTCTCCCTAAAATTTTTCTTTTCCTTTTAAAGGGATTAATGAAAATATTTTACGGAGATTAAACTAATGTCACGGTTTCAGTTTAAAAACTAATAATTCGTGTTAATGCGATTAGTGAACGAGTTAACAGTTGACATATGTTGAGACATGTCTTCAGCACACACACACACACACACACACACACACACACACACACACACACACATATATATATATATATATATATATATATATATATTAATGTTTTTAACTTCTTTACTAATTCAACGTTTGAGAGATAAAAGAGAAATTAATAGAATATTCGGATATCTATGTATCTCATATAGAGATTAAGTGTTTACCCCAGGTAAGGGCCTCTTGATTTCTAAGAACTTCGACTGAAGTAAAATTAAACAAAAAAATAACGAGAGTTTGAATTACCTACTGGAGAGTTTGAATTACCTACTAGGCACAATCCTCGAGTGTCTTCGGTCTCTTTGTACAAGGGTTTGTCAGGACAAGCTGACATGAGGATAATTCACCATACAAGTCAACCCTGAGCAAATATTTAAAATAACAGTATTCGAAGCCTAAATAAGATTATCTCGGCTTATACGAGGAATAGTGCACCTTCTCCTAGTGATGTTACCTCAAGTAACAGCACTTAGTTGGCTACTCCACCAGACCAGATGAATTCTTGTCCTAGAATCTACTAAGACAAAGAGAAATATATACTATGACATAGTTCACAGTTCAATTGGGGAGAGTAAACTTAATATTCTTAACTTCTTTACTAACTTAACGGTTGACAGGTAAGGGAGAACTTTTACGGAATGTTCGAATATCTATCTCATACAGGAAGGGGTTCCTTTATTCCTGAGAACTTCGACTGAAGTAAAATAAAACATATATATATATATATATATATATATATATATATATATATATATATATATATATATATATAATCATTATTATTATTATTATTATTATTATTATTATTATTATTATTATTATTATTATTATTAGTAGTCAGACTTTAAAGGTTTAGGCACAATGGATATATATTTTATTTAACACCAGAGCATTTATAAATAAAGAATAGGACGTTACATTCCAGCAACCATGTCTTTATTAACCTTTTGGACAACCATAATATAGAGTTATATATCCTGGATATTTTATAAGTGCCACTCTTCAGAAGGAAAGTCGAAAAAAAGTGTTCAAAAACATCAGAAAATAAAAACTAAAACGTAATAACACTCAAATTGTTAAAACATTTATATATGCAGGTTCAAATTAAAAAAACACGATTCGATTTATTCTGTGGACGCCATATTTAATTTTCAAATATATACACAGAATGCAATCAATCAGATATCTCCTTAGATGGAGTACTGTTATATATATATATATATATATATATATATATATATATATATATATATATATATATATATGGTAAAATGAAAAAGTATCCGTGCTTGCATGATATCTTTTCCCTATATCATCATCCTGATGAAGTCTTATAAATAAAGACGAAACGTTGATGTACACATAAAAAACATCCAGTTTTTGGTTTTCCTTTTTCATTTTACCATCACGTCGGATTACCTTCATCCTTCTCTTCCCATATATATATATATATATATATATATATATATATATATATATAACAGTACTAACCCTAGCAAACACACGCGCACACACACACACACACACACACACACACACACACACACACACACACACACACACACATATATATATATATATATATATATATATATATATAGCATAATATAAAATGAAATAATAAAATAAGATGCAAATCAAATTTTATTAGAATTCAAAGTTCAGGCAAAGTATCGTAAAGTCCTTAAGTCATGAGTTTTCAAAGATAATTATTCTCCTAAGGGGACCATTACCGCAGTGACATCACTGGTCCTCTGAGGAGAAGAATTATCTTTGAAAACTCATGAGTTAAGGACTTTAAGATACTTTGCTTGAACTTTGAATTCTAATAAAATTTGATTTGCACCTTATTTTATTATTTCATTTCATATTATGCTATTAATGCTCTATCCACTATATTGAACTTCAGTTTTTATCCGGATGTTTCACTAATTAAAAGATATTAGTTGCCTCTTATATCTTCTGTTGGATCAACTTTATATATATATATATATATATATATATATATATATATATATATATATATATATATATATATAAGCTTCTATGCCTGACTTCAGACCTGAAATGAAAGACTTACTGTGGTTTGAGTTGTCCCCCTTTGCAAATTGGCTGTTTGGAGAATTTGAAAGCTAGATGGCTCTGGTTGACAGTCAATTTGCATAGGTGGGGCAAAAAGTAGTACAAAAACCGTACTCTTTTCATTGAGCTGGTGAAGAGCGGTAAGGAGAGCAGAGTGAGGTTGAAGGAGGAGACTGAAGTAAAAAGAATTGTTCTTGAACTGTTGCTTACCAATTGGACGTTCAGAAAGATTAACCACTGTGGTTTGCCACCAGATTTTTTTTACATTTGTCTTCACGGATTGACCACAAGCTATTTCGGATGTAGCCAGCTTGATACCGCTGTATCTTGATGGTGATGCTCTGGCCCTATATCTGGAGATGCGGGAGGAGGATCGGCTGTCTGCAGACACCATTGAAGAGAAGTTGAAGGAAGCCTTTACTGAAGGATCATTTGTGGCATATGGCAAACTAAGCCGTATGGTGTGGACCGGAGAGTCTGTCGATGTTTTCGCCAACAACATCCGGAGGTTGGCGGGACTAGCAGGATTCAATGGAGGAGGCCGTCGACAAATGGTTAAGATGACCTTCATAAATGGCTTCCCAGACCATATTTCCATAGCTTTGCAGCAACTGCCTGGTGTAAATACCATGGAGATGGCGGAGTTGATTACACAGGCTAGGGTGCTGGCCAGGCAAAAAGAGCGTGAGCAGGGAAGCGTAGCTGTCGTTCAACGAAGCAAACTGCAGCAGGAGATTGTGAAGGACGAAGAGCCGAGAGGGCTGTGGCAGAGACCCAGGTTCGCTGGCAGATTCTACCGATGCCAAGGCCCGCATATGGCGAGGGAGTGCAGGGAGCCGAGGCCGGAAGTCACGTGTTACCGCTGTGGGAAAGTCGGCCACATCAGCAGATTCTGCCCCCAGGGAAACGGACAGGGGGAAGCCACTGCGCCGGTAGCTACCCCACTTATTCGATGAAGGCGCTTCAGGGTACGTCGCCACAAGTAGAGGTGACCTTGAATGGGCGAAGTGCAAAGGCCCTTGTCGACACGGGCTGTACTTCAACACTTGTCACCAAAGACATGGTTGACACATGCAGTGGGACCAGCAGCATTATGGCAGTTGACGGCAGAGAGGTGAAGTGCAATGGCACAAGTGTCGTTCGGTTGATGGTATGTGGGATGTCGCTAACAATCCAGGCGATTGTTATCAACAAAATTGTCACGGGCGTCGATGTGGTGCTAGGGATGGACGCAATTGCTCGACTAGGGGGCGTCACAGTACATAGGAACACCGTGAGATTTGGAGGACATCAAGGGGCTGCAGGTGTGCGATCCGAAAAAGGTGGCAGAGGAACAGGAACGGCCGGGTCAGACAAAAGTCGCATGATAGAGGACCAAGATTTCTCTGCACACTTTGATGGTGAGAAATGGACAGTTAAGTGGGTATGGAAGGGAGAACCTCCCGTACTGAACAACAGAGTGGAATGCTACGAGCATACGTTGCGAGGAGGCGTAAGGATTGAATTTGAGAAAGAGGTAGACCGTTGGATCACAAAAGGGATTTTAAGACCATGGAAGGAGAAAGTGGAAGGCGTGCTGCCGTTAATGGCGGTTGTTCAGCCCACAAAGCAAAAGGTTCGGCCAGTACTGGACTTCAGAGAACTGAACGTATACGTTGCGTGTCACACGGGAGGCGATGTGATGGACGTGTGCGGAGAGACCATGCGAGAGTGGAGGTAGATGCAGAAGGCTGCGGCGATTGTGGATTTAAAAATCTGCATACCTACAGATCCACATTTCGCAGGAATTCTGGAAGTACCAGCTGGTCAGATACAAAGGCCAAACATACTGCCTAACTAGGTTAGGGTTTGGCCTGAATTCTGCACCAAAGATCATGGCGGCGATCCTCAAAACGGTGCTAAGCAAGGAGGATGCAGTCAGAAGAGCCACCAGTTCCTACATTGATGACATCATGGTGGATGAGACGGTAGCAACTGCAAAGGATGTAGTAGAGCACCTCAACGGCTTTGGGTTTATCGCGAAACACCCGGAATCGTTGGAGGGGGGAGCGGCGTTAGGGCTCCAACTAAGGAAGGACCAAATAGGAAGGTTAGTGTTCCGGAGGGGAAATGAAATCCCGGAGGTGTCTGAAAAAATGAGCAGGCGGGAACTCTTCTCGATATGCGGAAGACTGGTGGGTTATTACCCGATTGCAGGATGGCTACGGACTGCATGTAGTTACATTAAAAGGTGAGCTAGTGGAGTGAAGTGGGAGGATGGAGTTGATAAAGAGACTGTGGACATTATGAGAGAGATTATTGAAGAGGTGAAGAGGGAGGATCCAGTGAGAGGTGTTTGGCACGTACCCAATAGTGCAGAAGGTGTTGTGTGGTGTGATGCAAGCAGTATAGCAGTGGGGGTCACCTTGGAGATAGGTGGTGTCATTGCAGAAGATGCTGCTTGGTTGCGGAAGAAGGACGACGTGGCTCACATAAATGTGGCGGAACTGGATGCGGTTATGAAGGGCATCAACTTAGCCTTGAAATGGGGGCTACGGAATGTGTAGGCGAAGACCGACTCGGCCACTGTGTTCTCTTGGGTCCAGTCCGAAGCTACATGAGAAAGGAGGGTGAAGACGAAAGGCGCCGCCGAGATGCTCGTGAAGCGTCGATTGATGACGTTAAGGGAGCTGATTAGGGAATTTGATCTTCAACTCAGGATCAGTATCGTTCCCTCAGCGAAGAACAGAGCAGATGTGATGACAAGGGTGAGGAAGACCTGGCTAAAGGCACCGAATGAGGTGGCTGCTGCAATATGTGGCTTGGCTGAAGACACCCCTAAGGATTTGCATGACATGCACCATTTCGGAGTGGATAGAACTTTGTTCTTGGCCAGGAAGGTGGACCCCAGAATCACAAAGGAGGCCGTCAGGACAGTGGTTGAGAGATGCCACCAGTGTCAATCAGTCGACCCTGCGCCAAGTAGACACGAAGGTGGTGCGGTTCAGGTGGCAGAGAACTGGAGCAGGTTGGCGATAGACGTGACGCACTATCGACAGAGGCCGTACCTGTCAATGGTCGACTGTGGACCTGGAAGAGTGGCCATTTGGAGGGAGATCAAGGCGGAAAATGCAGCTGAGATTGCAAAGGTCCTGGAAGAGGTGTTTTTGGAGAGGGGTCCAGTGACGGAAGTGCTAATGGACAATGGAACTGCCTTTCGCTCAGCAGCCCTGAAGAATATGTTGGATAAGTGGGGAGTGCAGCGCTATTTCAGGGCTGCATATAGACCAGGCGGAAACGGAATTGTGGAGCGGCATCACAGGACCATCAAGGCTGTAGCTGAAAGGGGCCAGATTTCACCACCAGAAGCTGTTTTCTGGTATAATATGGCTCCAAAGTCAGGGCAAAAAGTGGAGTCAGTGCCGCAGAGGGCAGTCTTCAAGTACGAGTGGCGGCATCCCCGAACTGCGCCCGTAGTCACGGAGGAAGGGGAGAAGCAAGCGTCTGTGCGAGTGGGAGAGGAAGTGTGGATCAAACCGCCTGACGCTCGCTGTACCACACGCTGGGGGAGGGGCATTGTGACAAGTGTCCAGTCCCCGAACAATGTATCCATCAACGGCATCCCTCGACACATCCTTGATGTGCGGCCGGCAGTGGTGTCATCAGAGGAAGAAGACAGCGACGTCGAGCCGAGTCGCGACGTTCACGAAGAGGCACCGCGGAGATCGCAGCGAGAGAGACGCCCGCCATGTTGGTCTAGCGACTACGTGATGGGCTGACTAGTGATGATCGTGTAGATCAAGGGGGCGTGTGGTTTGAGTTGTCCCCCTTTGCAAATTGGCTGTTTGGAGAATTTGAAAGCTAGATGGCTCTGGTTGACAGTCAATTTGCATAGGTGGGGCAAAAAGTAGTACAAAAACCGTACTCTTTTCATTGAGCTGGGGAAGAGCGGTAAGGAGAGCAGAGTGAGGTTGAAGGAGGAGACTGAAGTAAAAAGAATTGTTCTTGAACTGTTGCTTACCAATTGGACGTTCAGAAAGATTAACCACTGTGGTTTGCCACCAGATTTTTTTTACATTTGTCTTCACGGATTGACCACACTTACATCAAATCTGTTGCTAAAGGAAAATCGTTGGATCATTTTATCGCCCCAGAAAGCATTTTACTCTTTTCGCAATCCTCTACCTGTATAAATGTCAGATACGTCCGAAGCTAAAATACTGTTACCACATCTAGGGAGGTGCCGCTCAGAGCACCTTTTGCTGGGCTTGACAGAGTACAACATTGACTTAGAAATCTAGTGGGCGATGTCTTCTTCTCTTTTCTATAACCTCTTTTCCACAGAAGAGACGTTGCTAGTCTTTCTCTACTCTATTGTTATCTTCATGTTAGAGGCTTAATTGAGCTGCAATCTCTGGTTTCCCATGTAAAACATCGACGGCAAAAACTCGTCTAGCTACAACCACTGTAAATATGTTTCCTTTCTTACTCTGCGGACCTAAAACTAAACGGAACTCCCATGGGCAAAGTTTATTTCCGAGACTTACTAGTCTGTGGAACGCAATATCACGGGACTGCTTCCTAGCTGACTACAACATGACCATTTTCAAATCCAATGTATACAAATTCTTGTCAAGCCGTCCTCTTATATAATCAAATGCTGCCATTGTTGAAATGTTTCAAACATCATCTCCAATCCTCAAGGTGTTGGCTAACCATCCACCTTACAAATTCATTAACCCTTATCCTCGAGTGGCTTTTAAGCGTTTGTAAGCGATGAGTAATTAGTGAACAAAGTGTTTGTATTTATTTCCTGTAAATGTTACACGATTTTAATTCTGTCCAAGGGTTAACGATAAAAAGAGACTTAGAAATTCGCGCTCGTATATTATCGAAGCTTGAAGCGGTTTCGAAAAACAAAATGGCGACCACGCCTGATTCTATGCTGGCGGGTCTCGCGAACTAATGTTTCATGTATGTGAATAGATCATCAATTTAAAGCACGATACAGAGAAACACAAGATAATGAGAGAGGAGGGTATGTGTTTCAGGCTCAGGGTATTCGTAAAATATTAAAAGAGGACCGAGAAAAGGCCATATAAATGCTTTCGTTGTGGTTGTCTGAATCTCAAAATCTAGTGTTCATTTCAGATTTTAAAAAGTCGGCCATAGACAAACGCATTTTCAACCAAAAGGGAAATTTGAAAAAGATGATGCTAACAAAGAAAGATTCAAATGCGACATATTCCATACATAAGTGATGGACAATAACGGACTGTACTCCCTCCACTTATCATACGCACGCACGCGTACACTTAATTAAGGTGGAGAGAGGTGTAATATATTACATTTAGAAACAACAACAATGTATCATAGTTACCTCCCTTACATTGTGTAATTATCTCCCTTGTATATTTCTCATGCATATATAAACGAATGCTGACGTAGATCGCTCTGTTTGGGAGAAGGTCTCGGAAGCGTAAACATCAACCATGTCTCTCTCTTATTCATTTCACGTTCTCTGCTTCGCATCGTAGGTATATGTATCTATTACGTCGCGAGCTGAATACTAATAGATTCACATAATTGACAAGCGAGAACACTATAAATGGCATGGACTGTTCGTTGAAATAAACTTATTTTTAGAGGAAAAATAACATAAATGCATTTTAATGGTAAGTTCGCTAAACCGGAAGCATATGTATTAAAGAATAATACTCCCAAATTATTTGGAACAGACTGGATAGAATTTTTCGATTTGTGTGACTTGCTGATGAACTCGTTTTGTAATTATACCAAAATGACCTACTCCAGTAAAAAATATGGCGGATGGAAGATTGAAAATGTTCTTAAAAAATAAATTCCCTGACTTATTCTTGGAATGTTTGGGAAATTGTTAAAAAATGCAAGCTACATTTGATGTTCTTCCTGTTTTAAAACCAAAACGTAGCGTTCGTTTTGCTGCCTTGGAACGTATTGAAATGTTTGGAATTATTTCATTGGTGGATTATAGTGATTGGAGTTCACTTCCGGTCTACCTACGTGAAAAGAAAAATGATAAGATTAGAGTTCGCGCGGCGAATTTCTCCACGGGATTAAACTACAGTAGAGTATCCAGCTAAGTGCTGTTACTTGAGGTAACATCACTACGAGAAGGTGCACTATTCCTCGTATTAGCCAGTGTATAGCCGTATCGAGATAATCTTGTTTAGGCTTCGAATACTGTTATTTTAAATATTTGCTCAGGGTTTACTTATAGCGTGAAGTATCCTCATGCCAGCTTGTCCTGACAAACCCTTGTACAAAGAGACCAAAGACACTCGAGGATTGTGCCTAGTAGGTAATTCAAACTCTCCAGTAGGTAATTCAAACTCTCGTTATTTTTTGTTTAATTTTACTTCAGTCGAAGTTCTTAGAAATCAAGAGGCCCTTACCTGTTTTTGAACACTTTTTTCTCGACTTTCCTACTGAAGAGTGGCACTTATAAAAATATCCAGGATATATAACTCTATATTATGGTTGTCCAAAAGGTTAATAAAGACATGGTTGCTGGAATGTAACGTCCTATTCTTTATTTATAAATGCTCTGGTGTTAAAGAAAATATATATCCATTGTGCCTAAACCTTTAAAGTCTGACTAATAATAATAATAATAATAATAATAATAATAATAATAATAATAATAATAATAATAATAATAATAATGTGGAGGGGAACCTATCGTCTCCCTGCATCTGCTATCATGGAGTAGCCAAGAAACTTATACTATGTCCTTATATATATATATATATATATATATATATATATATATATATATTTTGTGTGGTAGTGCACAATATCACTCATTAAAATGAATGAGACAATCACTATCCCTGTGACAGGACCACAGGCAGAATAAGCCTGGGCCTGGTGTGGCCACACCCACCAAAAATATGAATAATGCACAATAATATCAATACAATCCGTGGGAATCAGGAGAAAGACCTGAGTGTCATGATGGGCAGGTGCTCCCTCGTTAGCCAACATGGGGGACCCGGTCCGCATCCTGTGAATGTTGGCCCTTCTCATTTCAGAAACAAGACAACGGACAAGAACCAGGTAAGTAACCTATCTGATTCCAGGTATGACAAGGACACAGACCAAAGACAGGAAAACCAGAGCGAAAACAGCAAACTTAAAAGATATAGAAAGAAATGGACCACGAAAGAGAACAGACTGGTGATGGAGTGCTATTATAAAAGCCGCTACCCTACAGAAAGAGGCTACCGAAAACGAATGAAACATCTCTGGGACATTGCTAGTGACTACCATACAACGGAACAAAGGATAGCAGATCAAGCAAGACAGATCCTCAAGCGAGGATGGTTCTCGGAGATGGAACTGACGGAAATCAAACAGAAGGTTAATGGCAAAACGGAGCAAGAAACACCACCGAACGAGAAACCACAGGAAGAGGACGAGCAAAACATACACACTGAAACTGAAGAGATTGAAGACTACGGAATCACAGAACAAGATGAGATAGAAGACTGCGGAACCACAGAACCTGCTGAGATAGAACGCAACGAAAAAGAAGCAAGTGAAGTGGAGAACATTAGACGATACATGTTAGAAAACAAAACAAAACTCCCATCTCTCAGGAATGAAGTAGCGAAGAAGTTAAAAGCAGAAACAGAAAGAGTAAACAGACTCCTCACACACATCCCAACAGAAACTATTACTGACCTAAACAACCTGATATATGCAGGGGCAAAATCGGTAAGTATGAAACTAAGAAACGAAGAGAATGGACAAAAGAGAGGACCGACAAAACCTGGATGGGAAATCAGACTGGAAACCCAGATCACCAAACTTCGGAAAGAAGCTAAAACCGTGAACAGAAGGAAGGAGGACATGAAACGATTAAGAAGCAAAAATCAGAAACGCAAGGAAAAACTAAATGAGAAACATGAAGAAATAAAACAAAAGATAGCAGCAATAGAAGGAAGACTGAGACGATACATGTACAAATCAGAACAGAGCAAACAGAACAGAACCTTTGAAAACAATGAAAGCCAGTTTTACAAGAACGTAAATGGAGAAAAACAACAACAGAGCAACCGAACCCAACAGAAACAAAACAATTCTGGAGCAAGATATGGGAAGTACCAAAAAAGCACAACAAGAATGCCCAATGGTTGAAAAACATGAAAGATGAACTGCAGGAAATCGAACAAGGAACCGAAACAGAAATTAACAAAGAAACGATCAAGAAAACCGTAAGAAAAATGGCAATCTGGAGAGCACAAGGCCACGATGGAATATATGCATACTGGTTTAAAAAATTCACGACCCTGCATGAAAGACTAGCGCAGAAACTGAGTGGATGTATCCGCAAAACAGACGTACCAGAATGGATGACGGAAGGAAGAACAACATTAATACAAAAAGACCCCAAAAAGGGAACGACCCTCAGCAACTACAGACCGATAACATGTCTACCAATAATGTGGAAAATTCTCACAGCACAACTGAGAGAACAAATCTACCAATCCCTGGACAAACGTGGACTGCTCCCCGAGGAACAAAAATGATGCCGGAAAGGACAAAGAGGAGCACATGATCTACTATACATTGATCAAAAGACCCTGAAGGAGGTGAAGAGCAGACAAAAGAACATAACCATGGCATGGATTGACTACAAGAAAGCCTACGACAGTATCCCCCAAACATGGATAATTGAATGCTTAAAAATATACAAGATACCAGACAGGATTATTAATCTCATCCAGAAAGCAATGGAAACATGGAGACTAAAACTGACAGCCGGAGGACAACACCTGTCTGAGGTAAAAATACAGAGAGGCATTTTTCAAGGAGACTTTCTGTCACCCCCTTACTCTCACCTTCACCCGTCTGTTGCGTACGATCGTCGACCTCCGAACCTTTCTCCTCCCGGTGATAATTCTTGGCCGTCTGAGTTACGGGTATGAGGTAGTGACTGAATTATCAGTGGATCGTCTAGTTATACGTCCTGGACCAGTTTGTTGTGTACCCTCTTAACGACGAACGTCGTCGAAAGAGAGCCGTGGATTTGTGGTGTATTTGAAAGAAAAACAGGACAACCAATTATACACCATAATATATTCAAAAGAATACAATTAAGTTTTTATCAGTCTTTCAGACTTTTGAAGGAAGCGATGTGTTTAACATTCTACAAGCACTGTTGAATGCGTCAGCTTTCAAAACTTATGGAGTGTTGGCCTCTGGGGATCTGAGAGTGTCGCTTTGCCCTCTGTCGGCAGTCTCTGTCGTTCTCTCTGCTTCAACGGGCTGAGTGTAAACTTACGTGCTTTCACCCCAAATGGCTATATATAACAGTTTCCAGTTTGCCATCGGAATCCGACGCAGATATGGTTTCACTGACCGAGATATATTCAATTGTCAGTTGGTAACTGATTTGTCATTGCTAAAAATAACACAATCGCTGGCCTCAAAAGATCCGAACGAAAATTATAAACAGTTTAGTATTAGTAAATAATCTTTTTAAATTTAACTCACAGAGTTCTCAGGTTTCTTAAATAAACAATTTAATTATATTTACAAAAAAACAACACTTTGTTTTGTCTCTCCTCTCAACGGGGAAGGGTGGGGCATCAACCGCTTGTGTGAACCTTTGAACTGGTTTGTTTCACAAAAACGTCTCCAAAATATATTTTAAGATTTTCTCTAGAACATTCTAGGGGGGGGGGTAGGTCCGCACTTAACCTTTTTGGTTATTCTTCTTCAAGGGGGCACCAACCTCACACCCGGACTTGGTTACATTACCTCCCCCACTTAAAGGAAACAATATTGGGATCAATATTTTTTTTCTAACCCCTCCTTCTTACATGGCCTTAATACTAGGGAATCTCTGTGGTTGTACAATTCGTAATATTTAGCTATTTGGTTAGTAAAATAAAAAAATTGTTTTAAAAGCCTTATCCTTCATGCACATGCAAAAAGTGTTCCTTCAGAGTTCGTGTTTTTTTTTTCTTAATCTGTCTTTAGTTCATTTCGATTTTATAAGTGTCCTAAAAAGCTTTATCGTTCAAGCACATGAAAAAAAGTTTTGTTCCAGATTTTTTTTTTTTTTTTTTTTTTTTTTTTTAAAATCTGTCTTTAGTTCATTTCATCCTTCTAAGTCCGGATTCCATTCCATGGAGCTTTCTCGATTACCCGGCTCCAGTCTTCTTCACATATGGATCTCAAATGTTGGTAGGGTATTAGACGCGGGGTTTGTTGGTTGTCCCGGTTCTGTACCAGATTGATCAGGACTGATAGTATTATCAGAAACCACGGTAGTGTTCTTCACTTCATGCTCATCCCTATTCATTTCAAACATCGAGTGGACTGTTCCTTTTAAGCGCTCTAATTGAAGGTTACCCTCATCCTCATCTAGCTTATTAGCATCTTTTCTAACCCTTAGTATGCTATTGATGTGGTTTACCCTCCTTTTCCCATACGCTAGAAAGGCTATTATCATCATCACGATCAAGATGATTATCATAGGATATAACCATTTACTTACTTCTTCCCATCGCCATTTTTCTTGTTCGTTATTACTCTTTACTGTTCGTAACTCATCTACTAACTCGCTCATAACGGTCGTCCCGACCGGTCTCAGAAGAGGTGGGATTTCGTGAGCCTCTATCTTCGGAAATTCCTTAGTGATAGGGGTCCATACTTCCGACCACTTTACACGCGGTATTTTAATTAATGACAGAAAGTCATTCCGGAGCTCAAACTTCTCTGTAAGTTTGTAGGATGGCAAGATCTCCAGAGTTGGGCCGACTGCTGCACAACTCATAGGTAGATCTATAATGGTCATAGGTGGAGTAATAAGTACTTCACCTTGTTGCCGTCCCTTGCAGACTTTCGTCAGCCTTCGCTTACTAGTTGAGGTCACTGCCCAAACACCATCCGATAGATGTATAGCTTGGGGGGTGAGTGTATCCATCGACACCTCGGCTCCACAGTATTTATCGATTCCCTCCTCGTTACCTTGAAATAATTGAATGACGCATAAGTTGTGTCCGTTGGTTGCATAGATGGGACTTTTTAATGCACAAACTTTCAGTGCATTCATGCTACACGCTAGTGCTTCGCTAGGCGACAACACTATGAATTTGGTTCGGGCGGGGTTAAAAGCTATTCCTTCCGTCTCAACTTTGTATCTTGCTACTGCCCCCTTCTCAGTGACGTTATTAGGAAACGGTATCGGTAAGTTAATTACTTTAAACACCTCGAAATCGCTATCTCCACTCAACAAAGGTAACTCAACCATTACATAAATCTTATCATTTTGCATAATTGTAGCACAACTTAAGGCTTTATAATATTCCCATAGACTCTTCTTTGGATCTACTGGTAAGCGTAAAGCATGCGGTAAGTCTGACTGAATCATCCCGAGTATTGTTTTTAAGTCTTTGGGAGGTATGATGCTCGGTGACATGTGCGCTAATGAAAGTAAATCTAATTGTGTCCTAACATGTTCCATCGCCAATGTCAATAACTGAATTGATGAGTCGAGTTGGGTTGTCATCATCAGTAGTTCCAGTATTTGCCCAATTACAGCCTCTACGGTACTTATTCTTCTAGCCACAAAATTCCAACTTCCGTTTAGGCTTGTGACCGTACGAGATAGCCAGTTAATTCTTTGTCTATGTTCTGTTAGTTCATATCTAGTAACGTTCATTATCGATAAACCTTCCCCTACGACGTGCTTTATCTTCTGTTGATTTTCCTCTAAACCGCTTATATGCCGTCTTAATGCCTCTGTGTCACTTTCTGATACTGTACCAAATAATACGTGTAGTGCTTTACCTACGAAAGGTAGTATAGATCTCTTTCTAACTCGTTTTTGGGTCCCTTCTGTTGCCAATAATCCAATATCCCTGAAATATCCTCCAACGTATCGGAGTCTTTGCTTCATCTTAGCTAATCGTCCTCCTAGTGATACAAATAACACTGGATCGGAATCTGTCTCAAGTTTTGATTGATTTTTCTGCACTTGCAGATTTAAGTCCGTCGCTAAGTCAACCTCGTGTTCTAGTTCCCTTTGAACCTTCCGATACGCTCCTAGATCGATGACAAATGTCAAGATCCACTTAGAGTGCGTAATTGCCACCTCGCTGGTCTTCTTAAATATTGTGCTGTGGGTGTGGCGCAGCGCTACTGTCCAACCAGCCATCATTACCATCATCACTATCAGGCGACGCATCCTGCAAGTACACATAGTAGAGCTCTTCTATTATTTGTTCCATTTTTATTTCAACTATTCAATTTCGTTCCCCAAATAACTTTACGATAGAATTAATTGGACTTTCTTTGTCTTTATCTTCTTTATAACTATCTTTCGTTTCCCCTTGTTTTGAGATAACATTGATAGGCCGTTTTATGCTGCTTCTCAGAAGTCTAGGTCCCATCACGTCGCCTATTACTTCTGGGGGCTGTGTCGACGGAATCGTATTGCTCTCTGAGTCGTCAGCCCTATTCTCCTTACCAGCTTCCCTATCTCTCCGTACTGACAATGGAATGTCATCTTCAGATTCCCAACCTTCCGAATCTAGGGGCGTAGTTGTGGTCTCCGTCAGCAAGTCTGTATCCTCTACCTCAAATTCTACCTCTAACTCCTGTTCAACTGCTATCTCGTCGTCAGCCCACCTATCCGTATCTTCCCGATCTCCTTCCGGATCTATCAGGGTGGCTTTCCTTACAGGTCTATCTGTCTGTATGTTAGGCATTTTCCACTCCCTAATATTGGCTTCGCAGATATCTGACGCGTGAACCCTCTTCGTTTTATTTGTCAGTTGATCCCATATTTTATATGTTACCGGCCCCGTTTGTTTTACTATCCTATAGTACGGTTTCCATCTAGGATCTAATTTTCCTTTTCTAACCAGTGCTCTGTAGTATACCGGGTCGCCAACTCCATATGTTTTCTTAACCCTTCCATCGTTGACTCTTTTGTTACGCTTTTTCTGTGCTGAGTTAATCCTTCGACGCACTTCACTAAACAGAGAGTGCTGCTGCTCGATCATTTTTTTATGATTTTCTTCCCCAGTATACCTTTTTTTTGGTAGTAGAAGATTATCTAATGGTAACACTACATCTCTACTGTACACCAGGTAATATGGAGAGAATTTAGTCGTATCATTATGTGAAAATCTGGCCGCTGCTAAGACCTGATTCAAGAACAAGTCCCAATTTTCGACTTCGTCCTCTGATAACTTCGACAGCGTATCTCCCAAAAACCTATGGAATCTTTCTACCTTAGCATTGCTCTGGGGGTGGTATGGAGAGGTGGTGATATGTTTCACTCCTAAATATCCCGTCACCTCCCTTATAGTGGTATTTACAAATTCTCTGCCATTATCTGTCACTAACATACGTGGGACACCATACCTAGGGAAAATTTCATTCATAAGTATTTCTGCCATGGTCTGTGCATCCTTCATTTGCACAGGGAATGCCTCTACCCAACTAGTTAACCAATCGACCATGCTGACTATATACTTATTTCCCTTGTTACTACTATTATATGGCCCTGAGACATCCATGCTCCACTTCTCAAACGGATATGATGGAATATCAGTCTCCATTAGGGGTGTCTTAGCGCCCTTAACAGCCCGCTTCTGGCAAGTGACACATTCCGTCACATAGGAGTGGATATGTTTATACATACCCGGCCAATAGTATTTCTTCGCTAACAGCGAGTAAGTCTTATCAATACCTACATGACCTAACCCGTCATGTGCTACCTGCACTACACTGGCCCTCACGTGGCCATTCGGGATATACAAGCGTAACATTGGGCTCTTTTCTTCTCCATTTACATAGTATACCCGATCATCTTCCAACAGGTATTTTCTCGATTTTGAAAGCGGTAATTTCCCTTCTACTAGCGATTTCTTAAGTTCGCTATACTCTTTGTCCCTGCTAGCTTCTAACTTAAGTAGTTTCAGGTCTATCGATTTCCACCCAATCTTATCGGAATCGTCTTCTTGAGAGTCATTTTCTTCTGGCTCTATTTCATCTTCCATCTCCGAGGGCCTATTCTGCAATTGCTGAGAGTTGAGTACGCAGATTCTATAGTTATTATCATTAACTAGATTCTGATCACTAGCGTCAGCTTCTTCCCCAACCGCTTCGGGAATTCTAGATAATAAATCTGCACACGTGTTCTCTTTTCCGGACAGGTATTCTATCTTACAGTCGTAGCCACTCAGTTGCATAGCCCATAGTTGCACCTTTCGGTTCTTCCATTCAGCCTCGAACAAGTACTGTAATGGGCGATGATCAGTTTTTATTACGAACGTCGCGCCCGCTAAATAAAAATGCAGCTTTTGCAAAGCGTACGCGATGGCATAGGCCTCTTTTTCAATCACGGGCCACTTCTGTTGGGTCTTTGTTAACTTGTGAGAGAGAAAGTAGATAGGCATTTCATCCTTTATTCCTGGGATTACAGCTTCTGCCTCTTCACACGGCTGAGTCAAACAAGCTCCTACACACGTATCACTAGCATCCGTATATAGGACCATAGGCTTGTTCAAATCGGGATAAATCAATAAAGGAATGGAGGTCAGCTCCGCCTTCAACGTATTGAAGGCTTTCTGACATGCCTCGGTCCAATTGAACCCAGCGTATTTTTTTGTTAGATTAATTAGCGGTATAGCTATTCTAGAGAACCCTGCTATGAACCTTCTGTAATAACCTACAGTTCCTATAAAGGCTCTAACTTGTCTAACTGTTCGAGGTTCTGGCATTGCCCTTATAATCTTTATTTTATCAGTATCTGGCCTTACTCCAGATTGGTCTATGATGAATCCTAAATATTTAGTCTCTTTTCTCATAAATTGACACTTTTCGATCTTCAATTTCAAGCCATGATATTTCAGACGATCTAACACAGCCTGTAAATGTTTAAAGTGTTCTTCCGGGGTTTTTGAGAAGATTAAGATGTCATCCAAATATGCCATGGCAAAATGTTCAAATCCCCTCAACACTATTGCCATTAATGATTGAAAAACACCCGGAGCTCCTGCTAGCCCAAACGGCATGACACGGAACTGGAACAACCCCATGTGACAACAGAAAGCCGTTTTAGGTTTGTCCTTCTCATTTACTGCCACTTGCCAGTAACCTGATCTTAGGTCTAAGGAGGAAAAACATGTAGCCTTCCCCAGCATCGCTAAAATGTCGTCTATCAAGGGCAGGGGATAAGCAGTAGATTTTGTTATCTTATTAAGTTCTCTAAAATCTATACAGAATCTATTTCCTCCGTCCTTTTTCTCCACTACTACTACTGGAAAACCCCAAGGTGATTGAGACGGCTCGATGATTCCAGCCTCTCCCATCTCCTTCACTGCTTTCTCAACCAACTCTCTCTTCCAAATAGGCGTTCTGTACGGCCTCATCTTTATTGGTTGATGGTCTCCCGTGTCAATCGACATTTTTACTGTATGTGTATTACCTAACTCCTTATCTGACTTAGCTAACACTCGCTTATTAGCTTTAACTAGTCTTCCTAACCTTTCTCGGTATTGGTCAGGACAGTCTAATTCCACCTTGTCACTAATTGCTTCTCTCTCTACAGGCATTTCTTCGCACCTCACCCTAGTTTTTAATGTTAACACTGAAGCTCTGCCCAACTTCGTTCCTGATTTAATATTAACTGTCTTTAGGCTCGTATTTGCTACAACTACCGGAAAATTCTGCGCCTGACCTTCCCGCACTAATGCTGGTAACACTGTCACGTCCTCGTCCTCTTCTATGTGGGGAAGGGGTAACACCTGATAAACGGCTTTGTTATCCCTTATAGCCCCTTCTACCTCACCCCAGCTCGTCACCGCTGTTCTAGGTGGAATTTTTAAATCCTCACGAGACACGAAGTCCACTCGAGTGAGCATCGTGCTACCTAAAATAATTTCTTCTTCCCCAAGGACTAACTTTGGAGGGTCGAATTTTAATACGGCTTTCCTCTGTCTAAGCCAGTCTCCTCCCAGTATCACGTCATGGGCCATTTTTGGCGCTACATAAAGTGTGTGGGATGTCTCGGTCTCCCCCACTTTTATCTTCACTTCCAGCATCCAATCTAACCTGAATCTACCCCCATCTGCTTGAAACGCGTTCGTCTTAGTTGGCATAAATCGGTCGGCGGGGAGTCTTAGTCTTTGCAACTCTAACGAACTAATGACTGAAATTTCCGATCCGGTGTCTATCAATGCTCTGAGCGTTTCACCCTCTACCTCTATATTGCAGGTTAGTTCGTCATCTTCGGACCATATTTGACATAACTTAACCCCTTTCCTCTTTCTACGACTTTCCCATAAATGCCCGTTCTTCCTGAACCTTTGGCGCGTCTCCTTCTTCCTAAGTGGACAGCTAGTTGTGGTGTGCCCTCTTTCCTTACACTCGTCACACCGTACGAACCCCTTTGCCTTGCAACTCCGAATTAAGTGTTCCTCACTGCCGCACTTAAAACACTTAGGTCTCGACATACAGACCCTCTTTGAATGTCCCGGGCGGCCACAGTTGAGGCAGTGCACCCCGTCTCTGCACTGATAACTATAGTGCCCCTCTTTTCCGCAATTATAGCATTTTAATTTTAAAGCCCCATCTATGCTTTTCCGGACATTCCTATCTCTCCTAGGGGTCACCCGCCCTTTCGCTACTGGGGCGACCCTAACTAGTTTAAAGATTTCTTTGTTGGGGTCTTCCTGGGTTTTAATTTGGTTCTGGGTGGATTGTTTCTGTCCTTAATCCTACATTCATGTGCCCTGTGCCCTTCTTTCTGGCAAACAAAGCATAATAGACCCCTCTTAAAGTTAGGATGGGGTATGTATCTTCCCCCTGCCCTTAGGTCCCGGTGTTCTGGATTCGTGGCTTCTTCTTCCCAACTCTGAAGCTCAGGGCATCTTGCTCGAATGTGTCCTCGTCGACCGCATCCGTAGCAGACCTTCAACCAGTCGGTCTTGTTCTCCTCTAATTTTCCTAATCTCTGGAGGAGAGCTTCAGCTCGTCGAGCCTGTGCAAAGGCCTCCTCCAACGTGTTAGGTTCTGCCCTTGCCACGTCCTCACGCAACAGAGAATTACTCAACGCATCCGTGAAGAACTCTGCCAGCTGGGCCTGGGTAGCCGGATCATTTCTCCGATCTTGATCCGGGTAGGCTACCTTAGCAAGAACGCTCATGCGTCCCTCTAGGTGAGCAATGGATTCTCCATCCCTCTGCTTCACCCCTATCAGCGCTCGAGCTGCCTCTGTTCGGCTCGAGTGACTGCCGAAGTGCTGCTGGATGTCGTGTTCAAACCTCTCCCAGTTGGTTTGGGATCTGTACTTATCCAAATACTCCCCAATCCATTCTGAGGCAACACCCTCGGTATAGTCATAGGCCAGTAAGATCATATTGGCCTCCGGCAGGTTATAGATGCGCCCTTTCTTTTCTATTGCTTTGAGCCAGGGTCCCAACTCCACAGCCAAACCTGTGAACAGTGGAATTCTGGATCCCGTTACATTAAGTTTGGGGGTAAACCGACCCCCCTCTTCAATCCCACGACCCAACTCCTCCGCAGCCCTAGCAGATTCCATATTAAAATACAATTAAGCGCTCTTTGAAAAGCCCACAAGAAGTCCAAAACGAACAATGACAAAGCAAAAAGAAGTGAAAAGAACGAAAATAGTGGTTTTCCTACCTGATTGCTGAGATGTTCCTGGTTCTGCGCTGCTTTTTGTTGACTCGCTTGTTGGGAGGTCCCACCTGTTATAAACAGTAAACCTCCTGTTTTTTTTTGGTTAGCTAACACACCTTCCTGATTTCGATAATCCTGGTAAACGGTTACCAAATGTCACCCCCTTACTCTCACCTTCACCCGTCTGTTGCGTACGATCGTCGACCTCCGAACCTTTCTCCTCCCGGTGATAATTCTTGGCCGTCTGAGTTACGGGTATGGGGTAGTGACTGAATTATCAGTGGATCGTCTAGTTATACGTCCTGGACCAGTTTGTTGTGTACCCTCTTAACGACGAACGTCGTCGAAAGAGAGCCGTGGATTTGTGGTGTATTTGAAAGAAAAACAGGACAACCAATTATACACCATAATATATTCAAAAGAATACAATTAAGTTTTTATCAGTCTTTCAGACTTTTGAAGGAAGCGATGTGTTTAACATTCTACAAGCACTGTTGAATGCGTCAGCTTTCAAAACTTATGGAGTGTTGGCCTCTGGGGATCTGAGAGTGTCGCTTTGCCCTCTGTCGGCAGTCTCTGTCGTTCTCTCTGCTTCAACGGGCTGAGTGTAAACTTACGTGCTTTCACCCCAAATGGCTATATATAACAGTTTCCAGTTTGCCATCGGAATCCGACGCAGATATGGTTTCACTGACCGAGATATATTCAATTGTCAGTTGGTAACTGATTTGTCATTGCTAAAAATAACACAATCGCTGGCCTCAAAAGATCCGAACGAAAATTATAAACAGTTTAGTATTAGTAAATAATCTTTTTAAATTTAACTCACAGAGTTCTCAGGTTTCTTAAATAAACAATTTAATTATATTTACAAAAAAACAACACTTTGTTTTGTCTCTCCTCTCAACGGGGAAGGGTGGGGCATCAACCGCTTGTGTGAACCTTTGAACTGGTTTGTTTCACAAAAACGTCTCCAAAATATATTTTAAGATTTTCTCTAGAACATTCTAGGGGGGGGGGGTAGGTCCGCACTTAACCTTTTTGGTTATTCTTCTTCAAGGGGGCACCAACCTCACACCCGGACTTGGTTACACTCTCTATCACCACTATTGTTTATAATAGCCATGATGCCACTCAACTACATACTCAGAAGGTGTGATGCCGGATACAGGTTTACGGATACAGAATAAAGAATAAACCACCTGATGTAGA
Organism: Sepiola atlantica; assembly: GCA_963556195.1. Classification (NCBI taxonomy): domain Eukaryota; kingdom Metazoa; phylum Mollusca; class Cephalopoda; order Sepiida; family Sepiolidae; genus Sepiola; species Sepiola atlantica. The sequence goes on along the minus strand of OY744533.1, from coordinate 98,629,471 downwards.
TGGATGACCTTAAACTGTTTGCAAAAAACAAAAAAGAACTGGAAAAGCTGATAAATACAACTAGGATATTCAGCCAGGATATCCAAATGGAGTTTTGAATAGAACAATGTGCACTGCTAGAGATTAAAAGAGGAAAACTGGAGACGACAGAAGGTATAGAACTCCCCAACCAAGAGGAGATGAGGGCGCTAGGAGAACAAGATAGTTATAAATACCTGGGAGTTCTGGAAGTAGACACAATCAAATATACAGAAATGAAAGAGAATATTGGAAAAGAATATCTACGAAGAACAAGAAAACTCGTAGAAACTAAACTATATAGCAGAAACCTAGTAAAAGGGATAAACATATGGGCTGTATCACTAATAAGATACTCTGGACCATTCATAGGCTGGACCAAAGAAGAACTCAGGCACCTTGACCAGAGGACTAGAAAACTAATGACTATGCACAATGCATTGCACCCAAAAGACGATACGGACAGACTCTACATGAAAAGAAATGAAGGAGGTAGAGGACTGGTAAGTATAGAAGACTGTGTGGAAGACACCAAAAAAGAGCTGGAGAAATATGTAACCCAGAACACGGAAAGACTGATCACCACAGTAAGAGACACCAGCCCAACAAACAACTCCAGAAGCACTGAAACCAGAAACAAAAAGACAATAAAGGAAAAGTGGGAAGAAAAACAACTACATGGACGCTTTATAAGACTCACAAGCGATGAAGCCAATGAAAACAGCTGGGCATGGCTAAGAAAAGGACACTTGAACAGAGAAACGGAATCTCTGCTGACGGCCGCACAGAACAATGCGATTAAGACAAACTTTATTAAAGCAAAGATAGATAAAACCCAGGAAAACAGCAAATGCCGATTGTGTGGACAAAGAGATGAAACGATAAATCATATAATAAGTGAATGCAGCAAGCTAGCCTAAAAGGAATACAAGAACAGACATGACAGCGTGGGGAAAGAAATACACCGGGAAATGTGCAAACAACTGAATTTCGAATATACAAAAAAAACGGTACAAACACTAACCAGAAACTGTCCTAGAAAACGAAAAACACAAAATCATATGGGATATGAATGTACAAACAGACAACCCCATAACAGCAAGGAGACCGGATATGATAATAATCAACAAGAAAGAAAAATCCTGCAAAATCGTAGACTTTGCCGTTCCAGCGGACCACAGAGTGAAGATCAAAGAGACGGAAAAAGAAGCAAATATACTGAACTTGCCAGAGAATTGAAAGGAATATGGAACCTGAAGAAAGTCAGTATAACACCAATTATCATAGGAGCACTAGGAACAGTCCCCCAAAACACGGAGAAAAGACTAGGAGAAATAGGAATCAAAGGGATAACTGAGACCATACAAAGGACAGTAATGATCAAAACAGCTACAATCCTGAGAAATGTCCTCGAATGCGGAAACCAACCCACATAAGCAACGAATAGAGAACAAACACATGGAAGCACAAGACAACAGAACCGGGGAAAATACAACCGCACGAGAGAGGCGCAAGCATAGGCTGACACCACGAAAATTATGGACAGAGGGTCGAGGAGGGAAAGCGCAAACCAGACCTCCACTGGAAGAGCGCGGACAGCTCTGGGACCTTGGGGAGGCTTGTAGCCACTCGGGCCCCAGAGGGGACCAATGACCCTTATCAGCGGGAAATCGGTGGTAGGTGGCTGTTGCGATACCGCAAAGTCATCAGCGGTGATGAACGAAAAGAAGTGTAGCATACTGGAAGTCTGGGGAGACTTGTTGTCACTCAGACTCCAGGGAATACCACAGGTTGTTGGCAGTGGGCGATCACTGACGATGACCAGTGTGATAACTCCTAGTTAGTAAATAATAATAATAATAATAATAATAATAATAATAATGATTATATATATATATATATATATATATATATATATATATATATATATATATATATATATATATATATATATATATATATATATATATAATGTTTTATTTTACTTCAGTCGAAGTTCTCAGAAATCAAGGGACCCCTTCCTGTATGAGATAGATATTCGAACATTCCGTAAAAGTTCTCCCTTACCTGTCAAACGTTAAGTTAGTAAAGAAGTTAAGAATATTAAGTTTACTCTCCCCAATTGATCTGTGAACTATGTCATAGTATATATTTCTCTTTGTCTCACTGGATTCTAGGACAAGAATTCATCCAGTCTGGTGGAGTATCCAGCTTAGTGCTGTTACTTGAGGTAACATCACTACGAGAAGGTGCACTAATCCTCGTATAAGCCAATGTATAGCCGTATCGAGATAATCTTATTTAGGCTTCGAATACTGTTATTTTAAATATTTGGTCAGGGTTTACTTGTAAGGTGAATTATCCTCATATCAGCTTGTCCTGACAAACCCTTGTACAAAGAGACCGAAGACACTCGAGGATGGTGTCTAGTAGGTAATTCAAACTCTCCAGTAGGTAATTCAAACTCTCCAGTAGGTAATTCAAACTCTCGTTATTTTTTGTTTCATTTTACTTCAGTTGAAGTTCTTAGAAATCAAGAGGCCCTTACCTGGGGTTAACACTTAATCTCTATATGAGATACATAGATATCCGAATATTCTATTAATTTCTCTTTTATCTCTCAAACGTTGAATTAGTAAAGAAGTTAAAAACATTAATATATATATATATATATATATGTATATGTATATGTGTGTGTGTGTGTGTGTGTGTGTGTGTGTGTGTGTGTGTGTGCTGAAGACATGTCTCAACATATGTCAACTGTTAACTCCTTCACTAATCGCATTAACACGAATTATTAGTTTTTAAACTGAAACCGTGACATTAGTTGAATCTCCGTAAAATATTTTGATTAATCCCTTTAAAAAGAAAAGAAAAGAACGAATTTAGGGAGAAAAGAATTGATTATTTTTATCAATAATCTGAACATTTGCTATTTCTTATGATTCATTATAAATAAATAAATAAATAAATAAATAGTTCTATTCAATTTAAAAAGTAAAAAAACAGATTAAATAAATGTGTCAATATTTTATGAATAAAATAATATGAGGTTTAATCCCCGAGGAGATAATTCTCTGTTACTGAATCCATTCAATAGAAATGATGAAGATATATAAACGATCATGAAATTGTGGAGAATCATAAACGTCGCTTGAAGAGATTGATTGTACATCGCCACACACCGGATCAAACACCCCGAAAGAGTTGACGTCCATTTTAATCAGTGAAAATGAAATTCGTAACCGTTTTGATGCTTTTTGTCGTCTTTTCGATGAGTAAGTATAATAAGTTGATTCAAGTTTTCATACTTTATTTTCAAAACTAAAAACAAAATATCTTATTTTCATTTCATTTTCTTTAAATCAGTATGGAACGATTTTGACCGGATCGATTCTTTGTTGGCATTGGTTTCCCTAATTCTTTCCTCGGATCAATTATTTACAGGAGGAACACCGTGAAGGTTGCCATCATTTATAGTTCAATTGGTGCTATGGAACCGACAGGATTCGAACTTGGCACGCCCAGGTCTCAGTCTACGTCGTGTCCACTTCACCACAACGAGGAATCAGATCCAAGTTAATGTTGGAATATGAGGTTATTTTACCTCACAACTCTGTATTTAACATAAATACCAAACATAACTATTATGAGAACGAAGAAGAGAAGAAATTAAGATTAAGTACAATTACACATTTATTTACAGTTGACAACATTAAAAAAAACATCAACGTAACATTATACAAAACATTAATAATATTAGTTTTTACTCTACCTGTAAAGATAGGATATAAATATCCGGACAAGCGAGATATTCTTCATTCTGCAGAACCTTCGTATGAGACGTTCAGCACCGGTAGGGTCCATATGTTTTATGGAAATCGCTCCAGACAAAGAATGAAGCCACTTGATGTAAGGAGCTAAAATACTACTTCAAAGTTAAAAACTAACCAACGATAAGTGTTAGATGGATTCCGACCCATAAAACAGCAATTAATCCCCCTTTGTCAGAAACATAGATTCAAAGGAAAAGTGCTTTAAACAGCGACCCATAAAATATTCGTTTACGGAACAAAGTCTATAATGGGTAAAAGATTTACTGACCCTACTAGAAAAAGTGTGGAAATTTTTCCTGCTGCGACCTAAATTTAATTAGATTGTGTGATTTTCGCAAAACTAACGAAGGAGTTAACTTATTATAAGACATATTATTTTTATGACGGATATTTAACAGAATTTTATTAATATTAAGAACGAAAATGCTGCCCTATTGAACGATAACAATTCTCACATGGTGTAAGAAAATGAATCCGCGAATTCACAGATGGCATGACATCGCCAAGTTATTTCCTTTTGTTGATCCTAAAAGGGGTTGAGAGTAAAGCGTACTCAGTAATGGCGGACGTAATGTCCAGCAGAAAGAAAATGCCTCGGTTATTCAGACATCTATATTCTACCTTAAAAGGTAGAGAACTTTCACTACGCTTGAGTAAAAACTACGTTTATTAATGTTTTGTATAATGTTATGTTTACGGTTTTAAAAAAATATTCCGTCAACTGTAAATAAATGTGAACGTGTAGTCGACATTCATTTTCTTTATTTTTATTTCTCATAATATTCATGTTTGGAATCTCTACTAAATACAGATTTGTGAAGTAAGATAACCTCTTATCCCAACATTGAACATTTTCGATGTGGAATTGTGTTCGCCATAAAAAAACTTTTTTTTAATTTGTGTCATTAAGTTATTAATTTCTTTCTATTAAATTATCAATTATAAAATATTTCCATTCTTTTTGCAGTCCCTGGAAGTTTCACAATGGATCAGCAGGGTAAGTGATAATATTTTATTCTGTTTTCTTTACAACCAAATTCTATTTTGCAAGAGGCGTAATGGATAACGATGCTGACTATGAAATCAGTTAAGCTGATTCCAAATACTTATTTTATATTAATTTAGTATTATTTTTTATTCATAATTTCTTTTAATTTATAAAGAGTGAATTATTTAAAAATTAGTTTAAAAAGGATCAGTATTAATTCCTATTATAAGTTTAATATATTTATTTTATATTAATCTTTATTTGATATAAATCTTTTACATTTTTAATTTAATTTATTCAATTGTTATTAATTTTATACATAAATTGATTTTAAAATATTTTATTTATTTATTATCTTATGATTTGTCTTATTGTTTATTTATACAATTTATATTATTCATCAATACTTTTTTTATAATTAATATATTTATTTTATATTTATTTAGTATTATATTTTATTCATAATTTTATTTAATTCATAAAGAGTGAATTATTTTAAAATTAGTTTATGAAGACTCAGTAATAATTCCTAAAACAATTTAATATATTTCTTTAAAATTAGTTTAAAATCCGATCTTAATCTTAGATCACACACACACACACACACACACACACACACACACACACACACACACACACACACATATATATATATATATATATATATATATATATATATATATATATATATATATGTGTGTGTGTGTGTGTGTGTGTGTGTGTGTGTGTGTGTGTGTGTTTATGAATTAGTAACGGTAGAATTGTGAAGCGGTGACATAAGTAGAGCATTTTGAAAACATGAGTGATCACCCCTTGATGATTTCAGGGCAGTTATTATAGTCATCATTGTATAAAGCTCTATCTTAAAGGATACCGAGTACTTACTGTCTGCAATCGATTCTGTTACGATTTTTAAAAGATTTTCATGCTTCTACGTTATCAGTTGAACACTTTTGATATTTTAACATTTGTATTTTTAAAAATATATTTAACATATTTCTTTTAATTAATAATAAATAAATAAATAAATAACGAACATGAAAATTATGTATTTTGATTATTCCTTGAAATATACTCTGACACATTGTCATCATAATTCTAAAAGAAAATAATCGAGAAAATTAAAAATATTTTTAAACGAATAATTGACATCAAATACCACTGAGACAAAGCCCTTTTCCTTTAACAATTATCCGAAACTTTCCCAACCACGGATTGTCAGCAGCGATAGCACCCTTCAGGAGAGTCTAATTTTTAAACTCTTCGGCCTAACATTCACAGGAAACATGACTTAGAATAGCTTCGTGTAAGATATTGCCAAGTCTGCTTCAAAGTAAGTGGGCTCCCTTTACCGGTCTAGAAAACTACTCACCCCTGCAAATATCCTATATCTCCATAGCCACAATTCGTCCATGCATAGAGCATTGTTGCCATATCTGATGCACTAACTCTCTTGGTCTCCACTTACAAAACTATCGTAAACAAAGGCACGTGAAATGCACAGTGATCGCAGAAAGTGACAATCAGATACTGTTCTTTTCTTATTGAGCTCGATTTTGTTATATTTTGTCCGTACGTCTGTCACATATAGTTTAGTCTTTTATATATGTATCTAAAATGTAGGTTGGATTGACTCAAGACTTTTAACTATATTCAAAAGATATGATTTTCGACAATGCTTAAGTTTGAAAGATAGTTTTGATCAAATCTCGCAGACTTTGAGATTTAATTGACGTTTTTGTTAAATGTCTTGAAGCATTTCTTTAAGATGCTCTGTTGTCCGTCTGTCATGATCAACTGTTATTTGCGTTGGTCTGTCATGCTTACGTTTGAAATAGCATTTTCTTTGGGTCTGTCATGATTAAGTTTTAAATATCATTTTCGTTGATCTGTCATGATTAAGATTGAAATGGAATTTTCGTTGGTCTGTCATAAATAAGTTTGAAACCGTATTTTTGTTACTAAACGCGAAGATTGAATCAATAGACTTTAATGCCCGTTGTTTGTTTTCTTTACAGACCGCTGCCCACCGCTTAGTTCGCATGCATCAATGCGTCATGGACACAGGTGCACTTCACATCAGGAATGTCGTCATATCGGTAAGTATAAGCAAGTTAATATAAAAACATCTCATTATAAAAAAGAATAGTAGTTTGCTTAAAGCATTGATGTTAAATAAACATCAGTAAATATGAGACTTACTGTATTTTTAATATGCATATGCTACTAAAACTATAAAACAACAAATAGATGGAGAGGAAGAAGAGAAAGAGATAGAGATAGAGATAGAGATAGAGAGAGAGAGAGAGAGAGAGAGAGAGAGAGAGAGAGAGAGAGGGGGGATAGAGTGCCTATTATGACATCACAATGTATTCTGAAGTCAAAAGATTGCGAATACATTATGATGTTATAAGAGACCCTCACTCTCTTTCTCGCTTCCTTATTTCCTCTTTCTTCCCTTTCTTTCTCTTCTATATTTCCATCCTTTCTATCTTCTTTTCTCACTCTCTCCCATTTGCTCTTCGTCTTTTATCTTTCTCTCTCTCTCTCTCTCTTGATTATTTGTACCATTGAATTCCTCCCACTACTTCCATCATCATTCCTCCTTGATTTACGTTATTCGCCCTTCCTGCTAATATCTAAAACATTCATGTACAGATGAAGTGTGCACGGTGACAAGCCAACGAGATAACAACATCATCATCGAAGTTAGAATAGTATAAATATAGACTTATTGAAAAGCTAACCGGAAGTGCTAACATGACAGGGGAATATTCTATCTTTAAAATTGAAGAGTTCTTTTCATTTTTGTTCTGTCTCATTTTTCTTTATTTTGTTTATACCTTCGATGGATGACATTTTGTTTAGACCCTCGATGGATGACATTTTATTAAGACCCTCGATGGATGACATTTTGTTTGCACCCTCGATGGATGACATTTTGTTTGCACCCTCGATGGATGACATTTTGTTTAGACCCTCGATGAATGACATTTTGTTTAGACCCTCGATGGATGACATTTTGTTTGCCCCTCGATGGATGACATTTTGTTTAGACCCTCGATGGATGACATTTTGTTTGCACCCTCGATGGAGGACATTTTGTTTAGACCCTCGATGGATGACATTTTGTTTGCACCCTCGATGGATGACATTTTGTTTAGACCCTCGATGGATGACATTTTGTTTGCACCCTCGATGGAGGACATTTTGTTTAGACCCTCGATGGAGGACATTTTGTTTGCACCCTCGATGGATGACATTTTGTTTAGACCCTCGATGGATGACATTTTGTTTGCACCCTCGATGGATGACATTTTGTTTGGACCCTCGATGGAGGACATTTTGTTTGCACCCTCGATGGATGACATTTTATTTAGACCCTCGATGGATGACATTTTGTTTGGACCCTCGATGGATGACATTTTGTTTGCACCCTCGATGGATGACATTTTGTTTAGACCCTCGATGAATGACATTTTGTTTAGACCCTCGATGAATGACATTTTGTTTGGACCCTCGATGAATAACATTTTGTTTAGACCCTCGATGGATGACATTTTGTTTGGACCCTCGATGGATGACATTTTGTTTGCACCCTCGATGAATGACATTTTGTTTGGACCCTCGATGAATAACATTTTGTTTAGACCCTCGATGGATGACATTTTGTTTGGACCCTCGATGGATTACATTTTGTTTGCACCCTCGATGGATGACATTTTGTTTAGACCCTCGATGGATGACATTTTGTTTGCACCCTCGATGGATGACATTTTATTTAGACCCTCGATGAATGACATTTTATTTAGACCCTCGATGAATGACATTTGTTTAGACCCTCGATGGATGACATTTTGTTTGCACCCTCGATGGATGACATTTTGTTTAGACCCTCGATGGATGACATTTTGTTTGCACCCTCGATGGAGGACATTTTGTTTAGACCCTCGATGGATGACATTTTGTTTGCACCCTCGATGGATGACATTTTGTTTAGACCCTCGATGGATGACATTTTGTTTGCACCCTCGATGGATGACATTTTGTTTGGACCCTCGATGAATGACATTTGTTTAGACCCTCGATGGATGACATTTTGTTTGCACCCTCGATGGATGACATTTTGTTTAGACCCTCGATGGATGACATTTTGTTTGCACCCTCGATGGAGGACATTTTGTTTAGACCCTCGATGGATGACATTTTGTTTGCACCCTCGATGGATGACATTTTGTTTAGACCCTCGATGGATGACATTTTGTTTGCACCCTCGATGGATGACATTTTGTTTGGACCCTCGATGGAGGACATTTTGTTTAGACCCCCGCTTGATAATATTTTATTTATACCCTCGCTGTATGCTTTCCAAATATTTTGTTCAAACATTTGTGTAGCAAAATATGTTTGTATAAATAACAATAATTTCATAAAAAATACACGGAACTTCCGGTTATTGAGCGCTATTAAATCAATACTATACAATTCACTGTTGTACAACAGTTTCTTCCCATGGGTTACCCATAATTGGAACACAGTACCACGGGACTACTACACTGCAAATTACAACGTGGTCGTCTTAAAATCCAATATCAACAAAACTTGTCATAAATCGTCCTTACGATTAATCAACATTTGGTCCTTCATGTTAAAGTGGATAGCTTGAATGATGCATTATGGTCGGTAATGAGACAAGAAAGTGAGTTCTAAAAGACAAACACCGAAAATATGGGAGAAATATATGCAGCACAACTCGATTTACCGGGAATATTAAAATGGCGTATTGCGCGTCAAATTTAGACATGGCACTTATTCACACATATGGCGTGATCATGTATGTCGCATGGACGTATATATGGCGTATTGATTTTCATGACATTGTGGTGATAAGATCACCAGCCTTTTCACCACCTCTTTTGAGTGCACTATTTTCAGATGATCATTCAACAATTCCGTATATCGCCTTCAGTCCTCTCATAATATTCTTCATCCATCTCATTAATTCTTATCCTCGAATTGTTTTTGACCTTGATAAATGGTGACTCATTAAAAATTATGAAAATTACTACATCTGGAATAAATGTAATTTTCATTTTCAATCCGAAAATCAAAATTACATTCATTCAAATTTGATGATTGCAATTAAAAAACAATTTAAACCTAGATTTGAATTTCCAATGTTATACTGACGTTTGCTTGCATTTCGTTTCAGGCATGATCTGTTGTATGCATGGAGGCCACCTCGGATATTGCATGAAACCAAAGAAGTAGTAATCTTGCTGTAAGTTAACTTCTAGACAAATGATAGGTCATTCTCAAATAAACAAAGCCGAAAAAAAAATCGATATTCTAAATAAAGGTCAATTCTATCTGCGAGTTTGGCGATAAAAGTGATATTTGAAAATTAAGTTGTGACAGACCAACGGAATGCTATTTCAAACTGAAGCCTGACAGACAAGCGAAAATGTTATTTAAGACTTGAGCATGACAGACCAACAAAAATGCTATTTCAACCTGATGCCTGACGGACCAATGAAAATGTTATTTAAGACTTGAGCATGACAGATCAACGGTAATGCTATTTCTAACTAAAGCCTGGCAGACCAACGAAAATGTTATTTAAGACTTGAGCATGACAGACCAACAAAAATGCTATTTCAAACTGAAGCCTGACAGACCAACGGAAATGTTATTTAAGACTTGAGCATGACAGACCTACAAAGATGCTATTTCAAACTGAAGCCTGACAGACCACCGAAAATGTTATTTAAGACTTGAGCATGACAGACCAACAAAAATCCTATTTCAAACTGAAGCCTGACAGACCAACAAAAATGTTATTTAAGACTTGAGCATGACAGACCAACAAAAATGCTATTTCAAACTGAAGCCTGACAGACCAACGGAAATGTTATTTAAGACTTGAGCATGACAGACCAACGGAAATGCTATTTCAAACTGAAGACTGACAGACCAACGGAAATGTTATTTAAGACTTGAGCATGACAGACCAACGGAAATGCTATTTCAAACTGAAGCCTGACAGACCAACGAAAATGTTATTTAAAACATGAGCCTGACAGACCAGCACACGGACGTCTTACAGAGATACTTGGATCCATCTAAAAGAAGTTACGCACATTAATTGTGTGCGTTCAGCAATTAAAATGTTATTTCAACCGTAAGTTTGGCAAACCGACATAGACATACCGAAGGATAGACATACCTAAGGATCGACATACGGAAGGATCGACGTACTGACTGATAGACATCCCGAAGGATAGACATACCTAAGGATCGACATACGGAAGGATCGATGTACTGACCGATAGACATACCGAAGGATAGACATATCTAAGGATCGACATTCGGAAGGGTCGACATACCAACATATAGACATACAAACAGATAGACATATAATATTTCAAAGAAGCTTTCTTCAATGGCGTAAACGATTTTTAAATCCTATAAAATATAATATAACTTCTTTAAATATTTAATAAAACAAATATTTAAAAATTCAGTAATAGTACTAATACTCGATTAAGTAACTAGCCTAAAAGTGTTTCTCTGCTTATCCCGGCATTGTTTCCAGTCGACCTGGCCCTCTTTCAATCTATGCCGGATCAGGAGATATGCCGTTATAGATTGCGTAACACTTACTTCATTAAATACTCTCCGTGCCGGCACAGTTACGGGAATAGGGGGGGGTCATGTTCGATAACCTTTTAATATTCATGGTATCCATATTTGTAATATCATAATTTGACAATTTCAAAAGCGTACACGGGGCTTTCCAAGGTCCACCAATAAAATATCATTACTTCCAACCAAAAGTTTCCCAAATTGTATTCGAAATAAACAAAAGATAATATTATTTCAAAGAAGCTTTCTTCAATGGCGTAAACTATTTTTTAATCTTATAAAATTTTATATCATTTCTCTAAATATTTAATCAAACAGAATATTTTAAAATTCAATAAAAATACTAAGAACCGTAGTCCGAACTAAATATGATGCAGACCGTATTGTAATGGTAATATGCGTTATACTTCATTATAAAAATAATGATGTATAACGCATATTACAGGATTTTAGTGTGCTTAATGGCGTGCTTTATTGAAATTAAAATTGAAGGGGAATAACTCTGTTATTACTTTATTGTTTAGAGAGCTATTATAGGGGAGGTAACAAGGGTCATAACATTACACGTATGTCTCATGTTTTATATACATTTTTAATCGTGTTTCTAATAGTGTTTTCCTTCTCTCTTGCAGATCCGATTATTGACCGTTTTATTTTTTATATGGAACAAAACAAACACAATTTTAAAAGTAATAAAATCTTAACTCAATCAATCGATATGTTCATGTCTTTTTTCATTATATACTGTTATTTTTCAGTGATTAATTATAAGAATGTCATGTGCATCGTCTTGTGTTAAACGTCTGTGACAACGTGAAACGTTTGTTTGGGTTCAAGCGTCATAGTTTGTCTTATTGGTTCAGTATATTCAGAATAACGTCCCTTGAATCATATTAAAGTTATCTCCCGTGAACTATACTAGCAACGAGTGAGAATAAGTTATTTTTTTTCTTCTCTTTCTGTGTTGAGGTCCGAATACAGTTTATTTCTCTGCTTGGCTCGCTATTTTTTTATATGGCTTTACACCGCTTATTTAGCATCGTCAGTGTTGAAATATAAGGTTATTTGATCTCACAGCCCCGTGTTAAACATATATCCCAAACATATCTATCATCAGAACGAATAATAGACGCAACTAAAACCAAGTAAAATTAGCATAGCTTTTACAGTTACGTGACGAACAGTAACGTAGCATGACACGAAAGATAAAATACATTAATTTTTAATCTGCCTTTTAAAATAGAGAGATAGATATCCGAAGAACAAAGATATTCTTCGTTCTGCGGAACCCAACGCGGGGAAATCATCGATACTCTTTGGCCCTTTTCGAATAAAACTAAGGGGAATAACCCAACACCGGTACACCTAAAATAAATTTCCCTACACCAGACGTTGCTTCAGGGTAGTAAGACGATTCTAGCAGATAGCTGGCCATTTCAGCATTCCACTTTTCTACTGGTCGTCATATTTGTGTACACAATAGTTCTCATATAATGCAAAGTAAATCGTATTTATTTTACATTTCCCAATACATTCTCAGTGGCGACCCCGGCAATACATGTCTGTCTCGATTGTGTCTAGGCATTTATAAAGTAGACTTTTAGGTGTGAGTTATGTTTGTTAACGTTCACACCCTTTTTGTCTATCATGTATAATGTACTTTTTAGGTTAGTCTTTGGAAAATCTGTGACAAAATAAATGTATGCATTGTTATGGATCGACTGTGTTGTGTCGCGCAAGGAGACGTGTTATTCCCAGACACGAACAAATGATCTTCCGGATTCAAATGGAATAATAATAAAAATGGTTATCCGGTCAAAAACTTCATTTTGGATATCAGAGAAGATATAAATAAACACAAAACGCTTAAGAAACAACAATGACATTTAATTAAAAAATATTCGCATCTTAAACTTTGTTTACAAAGGAATTTTTCTATTTTTCAAAGTTTTAAAGTGTTTTATTGACATTTCTTCTATGTATATACGAGGAGTAATGTCGGATTTTCTATTAAATAGGTTGGAATCACCATTTTTGTGTATCATCTACTATGTACCTATCATGTTAGTCTTTGAAAAAATAAACGTATGAATTGTTTTCGATGTTTTTCCCAAGGAAACATGTTATCGCCAGACACGAACTAATCATGTTTCGGATTACAATACAAACAATTAAAAGATTTGATTATCCTGCCCCGAACTTCATTTTAGATCTCATAGAAGATAAATGTAAAACAGCATGCTGAAGAAACAACAATGACAGAGATGATTGTATAAAATATATAATCAATTGATAGAGATATTAAGAAAACATGCTGATATGAAAAACGATAATAATTAAGATAATAACGGGAAAAAGGGAAAGTGATCAGACTTGGCGGAATTATGGTGTCGGCAACGAAGCAAAGTCAAAATGTTAAGACGTTGGCATGAAAAGAGATAAAGCTTTTATTTGGAACGAACAACGTCTCTGTGAATGAAAACGATTCAAAATGTACTTGTCATTTATGGGCGCAGATCGATTAGTAATTAGTATTCCTTTAATCCGGAAGAAGATGAAATATTTAACTATGTAGTTTAGATGGTCGTCAGCAGAGTTCAAAGCTTTGAGAACAATGTCTTATATATATATATATATATATATATATATATATATATATATATATATATATATATGATCTTATACGGAGATATAATTTTTTATGTATCAATTTTCAGTATTTACTTCAACAGTGCTCGATACATAAGTAGAGCGAGGTAGGATGTTATGAAAATATATTTATGATAATTAAGATACACAGAGGCTCCCGCGTTTAATCCCTGGGGCGGAATCTTAAGCCTGAAGATTCCCCCCGAAGATCAAACGCGGGAACCTCTGTGTGGCTTAATTGCCATAATATATTTTCATAACTTACTATATATATATATATATATATATATATATATATATATATATATATATATATATATATATATATATATATATATATATATAAAAGAGTGAAGGTCGCGCCGTGTGTCGTCCATGGGGGATTGATCTAAGAGATTATCACCGCTTACAATATAGAATCTTGTTATTTTGTGCGATTATAAGGGTTCACTTATGCAAATGAGCATTCAAAAGTCCGATCCTTGAATTGTATAAAAATTCCCTCCAAAACGAATCTTCGTGAAATGACATGCATCTGGCGTTCATAACATTGATATGGTATACAATTACATAAAAATATTGAATATAACATAGCTCTATCGAGCTATTATAATTACTTTATGTTATAAAATTTATATTCAAATATATATATAAAAAATTAAATATAAATATATATATATATATATATATATATATATATATATATATATATATAATTATTTCCATAATCAGACAACACCGCAGAGCACAAACCATGAAAGCCACAAACCGGAAGTCCTAGACTCGAGTTTCGCCTTCCTTTTGGCTCATCAGTAGAATACACCCGAACTCAGTATTCGAAACTCGAGTCACTTACAGGCGAAGCGAGAACTCTGTCACTGAGCTACCTCGCCACATACAAGAAAGTCAATTAACTTACACAGAATAAAAAATCTAATATATATATATATATATATATATATATATATATATATATATATATATATATATATATATATAAAACAAACAGCCACCACATTATTTCCGTTCACCCCCACCCATCCACTTTTTCACTCAGAACCATCCTCATTAATTTCATTCTATGCTACTGACTTCACTAAGCCCGGACCTCGGGCCTGAGCACCCAGTAGTAGCTACAACTTTTTCTCGTCAACCCATCATGTAAACCAAATATTTTCACGTACTTGCATTACATTTTTCTTAAAATTATCATTCTGAGGAAGTCTTACAAATAAAGACGAAACGTTGATGAATATATAAAAAAAACATCCTTTTTGGTTTTTACTTCTTCATTTCCCATTACGTCTGATTACCTTCATCCTTCCTTTCTCATATATATATATATATATATATATATATATATATATATATATATATATATATATATATATATAGCATTAATATACATACAGTATCTATTTATCTCCAACCGCGGGAAGATGTGGCACAAGGCCGGAAGGTGAGGATGGTAGGCCAGTGTTAAAAGTAGTTGCGCATTTTAGCCCAGCAAAAAATGCCTGGGCAGCCCCGTCAGGATTCCTCAGCATAGGCACATCAGACGATTGGCCATAAAAAGCCCTTCTCAGATAGAGAAGGCAATGCCTAGGAGGGTGAACCTCCTAAGACTGCACAGAACAAATACCTCAGTCCGATAGATAATGCGACAACGGCCCACCCTCTGTCGGACTGATTTTCGGGGATCCTCGACTGGGATCAGTGTATCTGAATAAAATTCGCGATACGTACAGTATTTATATTATTCCCACTAAATATAATGTGACACTAGGCCGGAAGGTGGGTGAAAATGCCAGCGTACCAGTAGAAGAACCAGGCTGGCCTCTAAAAAATAGCCTGGGCAACACCGCTGGCATTTCCCGATAGGGGCACTTTCTGTGGTTAGCAATAAACTAACTGCTTCCCAAAGAGAGGGGACAAGGCCTGGGAGCGTCAACCTCCCAGGACTACTCAGAACAAATACCTCATTCCGACAGAACAGGTCCAGAAGTAGCCACAACTGCCATCCTTCTGTTGGACTGGCCTTCGAGAACGTATTCTTGACTGGTATCAATGTGGTTTGGGCTTTCGCGGTTAAAATCGTCACACCTCAGTACTGTACGTATGTAACAGTCACCATAGGGACTACTTTGGAATGCGTAATCACTGTCCCTGTGAGTTGGCTTGTCCAATCAAATCACAGGGCGCAGTAATATCGTTAGTTCTCTAAGGGACTACTTATGTTCCCTTAGGGTTCGAGGAAAAAGACCAGACGACCTCCCGGCACCAGCTTGGACACATCGCAGAGAGCACCGACGAGGAACGAGGAAACGCTCTCTCTCCTACCACTGCCGCCGTCGCCGACTCGACGACTACTACCAGGCAGCCCTAAGAACTCTTATATTTTTCCTCTTCCTCAGACGGACACCGTCCCACTCTCTTCTACCTATACCAAACGGTATAGGTAACCCCTTTTTGTTATAGTTACAAACATACTTTTCGTTGTTCCGTTTCTTTACGAGAAGATAAAAGGATAACTCCTTTCATCCCTTTCCTCCATCCCCCCTCATCATCTTATTACACGTATACATTTTGAGGTTCAAACTCACGAATTCAAACCCTAAGCCTAACCCCTTCTCTAAAAACAGGCTTTTTATCCAAACCAGCGCTATCTTATTTGCATATGAGTAACGAGATTTCACGTTACTTCGCGAGACCCGTCACCATATAATCAGGCCCGGTCGCCATTTTGCTTTTCTGTTTCGCCTGTAACCGAACCTTACACATTACACAAACTAATCCAGCAATTTGAGGTAAGTTTCTTTCAACACTCTTTTTACTTGCTACGAATGTCGACAAGGAATTTTATCACACGCACCCTTTATCTTCAAGATCAATAATTGGTTTTATAATCCGCCATCCAAGCCGGGCGTCTTCGTTAGCGTTGCGACATTCGTACGGGTTCTTCTTGGGGGACTTCGTTAACAACCTCTTCATCTGATGGTAAGAAAACTCTCCATATATCCAGAACGTGACGTGGCACTCCGTTAACTGACACTTTATTCTTATATAGTACCTCCGTTACTATTTCTCTCTTCCACCGGGTCGTACAACGAACATTGGGCGGTTTCACCCACACCTCCTTACCAACCGTTATTTTCGATTGCCCCTGTTTCACTCTCTCAGTTATGGCCAGTGGATGTCGCCATTCATATACGAAAACAGATCGATGGGGCACCGACGGATACTTTTAGTCCGGTTTCTCTGATCAAGTCTCAAAGTGCCCCAAGTCGATGCTTGATAAGCATTTCAGCTACTCCTTTTTGTCCTGATTCTTGGCCTTTTGGCTAAGATCAAAGTGTAGTATCTGTTCCGATGGATACTGCACCCCATAGACTGGTATTGTCTTGGCCTTCGGGGCTTGATTTCCGCCGGTCTATGGGTCTGTCCTGTGCAGTTCTAGGAGGTCCACCCTCCCAGGCTTCGCCTCCCCTCTTTGGGGAGGAGTAAGTTTATTGCTTACTGCCTGAGGCGCCCCTACCGGGGAATGCCGACGGGGCTGCCCAGGCAATTTTTTAAACCCCACTTTCCCGACCCGACCTTGGGTCACATCTTACTTGTGGGAGTAAGATAAAAACTGGCCTTGTGCCTAACTCCTGGAGAGGAGTAAATCAATACTCCTTTTTGTCCTGATCCGTTTATCTCCAGACACTTCCGACTTAATCCACGATGCCACCGTTGTCGAGTCCGTTCTAATGTCGACTGCTTGTAGCCCCCAGTTCAAAGCCAGGTTGATGCCCTTAATCGTAGCCTCAAGCTCCGCAACATTGATATGGGCGTTATAATTCTTCTTTCACAACCAAGCAGCAGCTTCAGCAGTCACTCCTCCTATTTCTAACAACGCACCTAATATCAGGCTGCTAGCGTCGCTCAATGTTACCTCTTACGGGCTCGTTTTTACATGCCATTCTCCCGTTACAGGGTCCACCTTTTTCACTTCTGCAATAATTTTCTGCATCATGCGCAGCACCTCTTGGTCAATTCCATCCTCCCATCGGTTCGTATCGGTCTGTCTTTTCATAAGGCTGTATGCAGTCCGCAGGAAACCGACCAACTTCCCGTACACCGAGAAATCTTCTCGCTTGGTTAGGCCGTCCATGACTTCAAGGATCTCGTTTCCTCTCCCAAGCGTAAACTTTCCTGCCTTATTCCGTTGTAACTTCAATCGCAGAGTTATTCCGTTTTCTAACGACTGATTGTTCACCTCTCAGTCCATATGAGTTAACATGGTCTCTCAATATTTCCACAGTCACCCCTGCCTCGTCCACTAGTACATCATCGATATAAGAACAGGTGGCCCTTTTGCCGTATCATTTTTGGTCAACAAAAATATTCTTCCGACGCCTAAACGTTCATTTGACAGAGAAAATATCTAAAAATAGATTAATTTCGTTATAAATATTATATATACCATGACAGCTTTTGCCGGCATTCACAATGGGGTATAATTTTAAAGTATCAAGATATTAAATCTTGATATTTTAAAATGATACCCCATTGTAAAGATTGCAAAATTATAAAGGATTTTTTACATAAAGATTAGAGCAGTTACCTTATTTTAAATAGTAACTAATATGGTATTATAACCACCATAAATGCTAGGGGAAAAGGGAATAAAAACCCATTTAAATGGAATACATAATTTGTATTAACTTCGCACTTAGTTTCGTATTCAAGGAAAGTAAATATATACTTACAATATTAATGAAGTCAATTGAGTTAATTAAAGTATTTTATAGATTAACAATAAGCATCGTTTGCTAAAATAGAATAATCAAACTACATTAAAATTGTCGGAATTGGTTGCGGGATTTATGTTGCTGACTCTGAATTATCGTTTCAAGATGGCTGACCTATGAGAGTCGCACGTGAGTTCGAACGTTTTCCTTTTGAACGTTTTTTTTCTATCATGTAACAATCGGTTGGATAATCTTTTCAAATTAAGATTTTTTTATATACGTTTCTGACGATCTTGAGGTGAACAGATCCAATATTGACACAATAGTGTTGCTTGATTTACTGTAAGCGAAACGATTCGTAAAATAATTTGGACTGAAATGTATCTGTTTTGAAAAATGTTTTGTAAGAAAAATAAAGAAGTCTTGTCTTTTGGAATGTAAATTAACTTTGCTTATATATATATATATATATATATATATATATATATATATATATATATATATATATATATATATATATATATATATATATACCACACACAGAAAAGCATAAAATCAACGGAACTACGACAAATATTAACAACTAATATTAAGATAATACATAAAAACAACTGCACCGACAGACTAAAAATCTTCGAAGCCCTACACATAAAAAGATTACAACCCACAATTAATAAAATAGCATTCACCACTGGTACTAACGCCCTATCAGTCTTGAATAATAATAATAATAATAATAATAATAATAATAATAATAATAATAATAATAATAATAATAATAATAATAATAATAAAAAAATAACAACAAAAATAAATAACGGAATAAATAAATAAACAAAGCTTGGCCTTTTGGCTAAGATCAAAGTGTAGTATCTGTTCCAATGGATACCGCACGCCTGTCCTGTGCAGTTCTAGGAGGTCCACCCTCCCAGGCTTTGCCTCCCCTCTTTGGGGAGGAGTAAGTTTATTGCTTACTGTCTGAGGCGCCCCTACCGGGGAATCCCGACGGGGCTGCCCAGGCAATTTTTAAATGGCCAGAGTGCTCACCTCTCGGGCGCTGGCTTTTCAAACCCCACTTTCTCGACCCGATCTTGGGTCACATCTTACTTGTGGGAGTAAGATAAAACTGGCCTTGTGCCTAACTCCTGGGGAGCAGTAAATAAAACCCGAAAACCGAAGAATCGCTCGCCGCGTCGAGAAACTGACAAGAAAGATCGTGAAGAGAGAGAGAACTCCGTGGTCTTTAATGATGCTTGCATAAAAAATGACTTGCTTCCGAACTACACACACACACACACACACACACACACACACACACACACACACACACACACACACACACACACATATATATATAGTCTCGGAAGTTTCTCAACCATTAAAACTATATATAAAAAAAAAAAAAAAAAAAAAAAAACTTATAGTCTCAAGTCTTCTAGTGGAAAATCACTCATGTAAGTCAATTTATTTTTTACAGTTATTATATTAGTTAGTTTCTAACACTATTTTAAGGGATCATCAGTTGTTTACCATGAAAACATATATATATATATATATATATATATATATATATATATATATATATATATATACGTATGGTTTGGCAGCAAATTGTTATTAAGACAGGCTTCATTCAAATCCACGGAGTTCTGCTTTTTTTTTTAGATTTTCTTGGTTAGTCGTTCGATTCTTCGAGCGATTTTACGATCGTGTGGTAGTAGCTGGTGCAGTATAGCACCCATCGTTATGGTTTGGATCAAATCTCGAGCACTTTCGGACGTCTCGTCCATCTTCAGAAGGTTGATTTTAGCTAATATTTATTTGTAAAATTTTCCAAAAAGCGGCACAAGGCCAAAGAAAGAGGAAGGGGAAAGCGATCGGTCCGATTCTAACTTTTTAACCTAGCTAGTTCCATGCAGGACCATCATTCACCAAAATACCACATTTATACTGTACATCTTTCTCAAATCACCAAAAGAAATCACTCCATGAATAACCTACTTAAACCCATATTTACATATATGTAACGGGGGCGGGGTATGATAAAACACTATATACAAAAACAATAAATGAGAATATATACAATGAGAGAAAAAAAAAGTTAGTAAAAGATCCCCCCCCCTGTTACTAAACTGTGGCAGATGCGCAGATTTGCCAGTCAAAACAAAAAACTCGAAAAAAGGTTTGATGCAAGCCCCAACGCTTTATTTAACAACACCTCCTTCGAAAATTCCGAAGGGTGACCTGCATCCTGACAAATCTAGTGCTCTGTCACCTAGGTGAGGACGGGGTAAAAAAAAAAAATTAAAAAGGGGGGAGGCATAATGAAATCATTCACACCCTAGCTAAGTTATTAAACTTATAATAACTAAAAACTGTCTTAGTCTTAACTTAAAATGTCAATGTTCGGTTTTGCAACCCAAAATCCTCTACCTAAGGTACGTCTAAATACCACTCTATTCTAGCACCACTCACTCTACACAGTCGTGCACCTCGCACCCATCTTTCACCAAAATCTGCCGAAGAGAGTCCCACTCTCTCGGCCCTTATGCGTGCTTTCAGATAATATTTGAAAATTGCAATAAGGTCGAGAGGAGCGTAGGTCTCAGCTCCGTAGACTGTCTTCATTCGAGTCTTCCATATCGTATCTCTCATGACTGCCAGTAAGCTTAAAAATAAAAATCGTTTTATCCTATCAATTGCTACATACATTGATAGGGTCCAGGTTGAAAGAAGATACGCCAAGAATGCGAACCATGAATCCAGAAACAAGCCTAATCAGCGGCACGACTATACGGCAAGTAACGAAGGCGTGAACCAAGGTCTCGTCCTCGTCACCGCACCTAAGACAAGTCGGCGAATTTGCCAAGCGAGCTGAATGAAGCCTCTTCTGGACCCAGAGGGCATTTCTTATCATCAGCCAGGTCAATGATGCCTCGTCATTATCGAAGCACCTTAACCCAGGCGTCCAAGGCCAGATTGAGCGTAGCTCCCCCCTCGACAAACCGAGCCCCTCAATCCTAACATCTCGAAAGGTTCCCCTCACCATGACCCGATATATTGCCTTCCAGGACACTAGCAGGGTGTCGGAGAGGCTTTCTTTCACCCTTGAGAAAAACTTCAAAGCGCGTCTACATTCGCGAAAAAATGAACACTCACCTCGGGGCAACCTGTGTGCCCCCCCTCGTCCAAGTGCACACTTTTAAAAGCAGGGAATGCTTTCTTGGTGTCTTCCATCCAGAAGACCCCGCTTCCGTCAGTTTGTGACCTCATTCGATCTAGGTAGAATAGTCTCAAGGTGTGCTGACGGATTTCTATACATGGCATACCTAGACCGCCTTCAGACGGATGGAGATAACAAATCTCACGACGGACCATAGGGGCCTTACCAAGCCACAAGAACTTGAAAAGAACCCGCTGCATTTCCGCAGCGTATCCGACGAGAGTGGGAGTATCGATAGACGATATAGGATGATCGGATAGATGTGTGAGCAACACACTTCCGATCTCCCCTTTAATGAAAGATTTCTACGGGTCTACAGACTAGCTGCGCCCCGAATCGCTTTCAACACTTCCGACCAATTTTTCTCCAGCTGAAGATCGGGACCGAACCAGACGCCGAGTAGCTTGCAAGGTCCGTCTGTCCAGCTGAAGGGCCCCTGCAAGGGAACACCCTTCCAGGCGCCGATGCGCAAGCCAATAGACTTGTCACAGTTCATTTTGGCCCTTGTTATCGTTTCATACAGTCTGATTTCTCTGTCGACGACGCTTATATCGGCACTGCTCGTTACAAGCACATTCAAATCGTCGGCAAAGGCGGAGTACTTCAACCTGGTACAACCACCAGGCAAAGTAATCCCATTAAGGGGCGGAGTCACCCTTAGCCTGTGAAGGAAGGGCTCCAACACAAGCACATAGAGCATCGGTGATAATGGACATCCCTGACGAAGAGATCTGGATAAACTGAAGGGCCTAGACCTCATACCATTCACCTCTACCAGTACCACGGGGTTCACATACAAGAGGCGAATCCAAGAGCGAAATTGCGGGCCAAAACCGGCCGCAGACAAAACAGCCTCCAAATAACGATGGTCAACCCTATCGAATGCTTTGGACTGATCTAAATTGATCAGCGCGGCTTCAGTGTCGACTTTATCTAAGATCAAGCGTATCGAGTGCAAATTATCTTGAATCGTCCTGCCCTTTACAGCACAAGTTTGTTCCTGGCTTATAAGACGAGCCAAGACAAGCTGCAGTCGATTAGCTAAGATCTTGGCCAAAATCTGTAACTCTGCATTTAGCATCGTTAAGGGCCGAAAATTATCTAACCCATCCCCACCAGTTTTGCTTTTACGTAACAACTTCACAATACCCATGGTTAAGTGCTGGGGGATGGTCCCATTCCTAAACCACGAGTTAAATAAAGCAGTCAGTAATGGAACAAAAAAGGGCGACAACCTCAAATACACCTCGTAGGGCAAACCATCGATCCCGGGAGACTTGTTAAGGCCAACCCGCCCTAAGGCTTCCCGAATTTCATCCTCTGTTATACAACCTTCGCACCTAGCCGCTTCAGTCGCCTCGACACGAGGAAAGTCAGCTAAATAGGGGTCGAATTGTGCTAATGACAAACGGGGCTCCCTGGTAAAGAGATTCTGGAAATGAGAACGAAACGCCTCCAGAATACCTTCGTTTGTAGTCACGAGACGCCCATCCGGCAATGAGACACGGGCGATATGTCGATCGGTAGCTTGTCTACGTTCTTCTGCACGCAGTTGAGCGGCAATATTTGATGTTTCCATGGGCAATCTTTTTAACCTAGCCCTAATTACTAATGTTTGGTGTTCTCTAGTAGTCAAGGACGCCAGCTTTGCCTTAATTATGGTAACTTTAACGCTATCACCCACCTCCACCGCCCGATCTAATCTAGATTCTAATGTCACTTTAACTGCCCTAGTTGTTAGATTAAGTCGTCTGCTAAAATTGGCAGAAAAGGACCTAATTAAATCCTTAAGACTATTCCACCTCCTATTCCCAATGATAGCCCCCGTCAATTCCCGCTGTAGGGTTAGTTCTAATTGTTCCTGGAAGCCCTTCACCTCGAACAACGAAGTGTTGAGCTTCCAGTAACCCGCTAATTTAGGCTTAGGTCTATCTAAGTTTACTCGAACCCGAACGAGTCTGTGATCCGAGTAAACTGTATTATGAAAACTTGGACATTGTAATAATTCTACGTCGACTCTCCTAATTAAGAACCGGTAGAGATAACTCGAGAGCTGTCCCGAACCGGAGCCGCGCCTAGCTGTCCAAGTCAATACTCTATCAAGGGGCTTCTCATTCCGGAATTTATCGATAAGATCGAGCCTATCGAGGAATTCGCGAAATACTTTAGCATCCCTATCATCGTTAGTTCCCCTATCCGTGTTACGATCTAAATCATGGTCCAAGACCGCGTTCCAGTCCCCTGCTAAAATAACCGTCCGAGATGTATTCATGAATTTATCAATCCGCCGAAAAAAGGGAGCACGCTCACTGGGGCGATTGGGCACATAAACCCCGATGAGCCGAAATGCCTTATCCTTTATGGTAACATCCAAAACACATATCCTTCCTTCCGGATCCATGAAGCAAGGGTCACACGACACATCTAATGATTTACTTACCAGCCAGGATACACCTCTTGTGCGAGAATCGAAGTACGCTGAATAGACATGAAAACGCCTAGACAACACACCCAAATGGTCGCCTGAAACCAAGTGGGTTTCCTGAATACAACATACATTCATTCCAAGCTGCTGAAGATCCAGTGCAATACGAAATTTACGTAAGTGGGCCCTCAGCCCTCGGACATTCACACTTGCTAGAAGGAGAGCCATTGAGAATATCTTAGGGTTGGGTTCCAGAAACGAACATTGACGAGGTCAGGATATCGACGGCTCCCCCAAAAGAATGCATGGCCATCTGTTCTGTAATCTCTCCGATGTATGAGATACCGCCAACATCCAAAGGATATGTTAGCTTTGCTATTCGGTAGAGGGATGGGTGTAACCAAACGGGGGCCCTCCCAACACAATCTTTGCTCATGCAATCAAGTTCCTCATTTTTTTAAATTGCCATAGGCTTATTTATTTTAAAAATATTGTTTGCCTCCCCCAGCATTTGCCAAAGTCCCTTGGCCTCAGGTTTCTTCCTGATTACAGTCAGTACATGATTTGCATTGGGAAAGTTGAGGGGATCTTCTACAGATTTACCCCCAACTTCTCTAAAGTCAAGCAACTTTTTTAGATTAGTATGTTTAAT
>OY744533.1:98566802-98599302 GCA_963556195.1 Sepiola atlantica | reverse complement strand
CGTAAAAGATTTCTTTCCGAATTCATTTCAGGTGGCGGGGTAGGTCCGAGCTTGTTATCTGACTTGCTATTTGCTTTCTCACTTCAACTGACCACTTGAAATGGTTTCGGCTAGGGTCAAAAAAGGCACAGTTTTTAATCCATTAATTTTGCATTACG
The DNA here is from genome assembly GCA_963556195.1 of Sepiola atlantica. Classification (NCBI taxonomy): domain Eukaryota; kingdom Metazoa; phylum Mollusca; class Cephalopoda; order Sepiida; family Sepiolidae; genus Sepiola; species Sepiola atlantica. The sequence continues at coordinate 98,599,144 of OY744533.1, read as the reverse complement.
GGATGGAAATACATCTATTTATTTATATACAAATAAATACACATTGGTCTTTATTATAGAGTAGATAATATTATTAATAATAGTTTTAAAATAAATACATATTGGTCTTTATTATAGAGTAGATAATATTATTAATAATAGTTTTAAAATAAATACACATTGGTCTTTATTATAGAGTAGATAATATTATTTAATAATAGTTTTAAAATAAATACACATTGGTCTTTATTATAGAGTAGATAATATTATTTAATAATAGTTTTAAAATAAATACACATTGGTCTTTATTATAGAGTAGATAATATTATTTAATAATAGTTTTAAAATAAATACACATTGGTCTTTATTATAGAGTAGATAATATTATTTAATAATAGTTTTAAAATAAATACACATTGGTCTTTGTTATAGAGTAGATAATATTATTTAATAATAGTTTTAAAATAAATACACGTTGGTCTGTATTATAGAGTAGATAATATTATTTCATAATAGTTTTAAAATAAATACACGTTGGTCTTTATTATAGAGTAGATAATATTATTTCATAATAGTTTTAAAATAAATACACATTGGTCTTTGTTATAGAGTAGATAATATTATTTCATAATAGTTTTAAAATAAATACACGTTGGTCTTTATTATAGAGTAGATAATATTATTTCATAATAGTTTTAAAATAAATACACGTTGGTCTTTATTATAGAGTAGATAATATTATTTAATAATAGTTTTAAAATAAATACACATTGGTCTTTGTTATAGAGTAGATAATATTATTTCATAATAGTTTTAAAATAAATACACGTTGGTCTTTATTATAGAGTAGATAATATTATTTCATAATAGTTTTAAAATAAATACACGTTGGTCTTTATTATAGAGTAGATAATATTATTTAATAATAGTTTTTGAATAAATACACATTGGTCTTTTTTATAGAGTAGATAATATTATTTAATAATAGTTTTAAAATAAATACATATTGGTCTTTATGATAGAGTAGATAATATTATTTAATAATAGTGAGATATCATTTTTACTTATCTCTACATGTTGCTGCAGTTACATGAATATGCATTCAGCATTCAAATGTATCACACCAAGAAGAATATCAAAAACTTTAGTGAATATATATTCGTGAAATTGTAGTAAAGCGTAACTAATTTAAAAAAAAGCCAAATTAATTAATCATTTTTACAAACTCCACCTGAAAAAATATTGAACCCTCTATATGTAAAAAAGTATGCTGTTTGGAATTAATGTCTTAATGACCGTTGTTGGGAAGTTGATTCTGAGATGTCGACATCACATCTCAATGCGGTCGGTCGGTCGGTCAGTCGGTCGGTCGATCGGTCGGTCAGACGGTCGGTCAGACGGTCGGTTCCACTTAACCTTGCACTTAACTTTGTCTTTAATCTTGACCTTAAATTGCTGCTTGAAAAGATAAGTATTCGTGTTTTAGTTTCAGCATTGGGTAATGCAAAGAAGAGGCGCGAGTTGTCTACCTTTCACTGTGTAAGGGGAGGGTGACGTTATAGCTCACGTGACTTCCGTTTTTCGGTTGGCTCATTATTTTAGATCGGAATTTTCGTCCGCTTATGACATGTCAATCGGCGCCCCTCTCTCTCTCTCTCATATATATATATATATATATATATATATATATATATATATATATATATATATATATATATATATATGTGAGAAAGGAAGGATGAGAGTAATCCGACGTAATGGGAAATGAAAAAGGAAAAAACAAAGAGATATTTGTTATATATTCATCAACGTTTCGTCTTTATTGTAAGACTTCCTCAGGATGATAATTTAAAGAAAAATGTCATGCAAGTACATCGAAATTTTGGGTTGACATGATGGGGTGATAAGGAAAAGTAGTAGCCATGGCTACTGTGAGCGCTGTACTTGCATGCCATTTTTCTTCAAATTATCATCCTGAGGAAGTCTTATAATAAAGACGAAACGTTGATGAATATATAAAAATATCTCTTGCTTATTTCCTTTTGCATTTCCCATATATATATATATATATATATATATATATATATATATATATATATATATATATATATATATATATATATATATATATATGTTAGTATTTCATATATCTTCATACAATTTTATAAGGAAATATAATTTTTTATGTATCAATTTTCAGTATTTACTTCAACAGTGCTTGATACGTAAGTAGAGCTAGGTAGTAAGCTATGAAAATATATTTATGGCAATTAAGCTACACAGAGGCTCCCGCGTTTCATCCTTGTGGGGAATCTTCAGGTTAAAATGCATGGAGTTAGTTTTGCCTGGCGTTTTTATATACACGACTAGCTAGTTAACCAATCAGATTCTTTGTTGTTCTCTCAGCTAATCATTGGGCTTCCCGCGAACAAAGGTCTTGTTGGTGTTACTTCCTATATCCTGTTCTATTGTTCTGTTTTCTATAGGTTGGCCTATATCCTGTTTCCTTTGTGGTTAGCTAGTGTTGTTTTAATTCGACGTTCTCTGTTTTTAAATGTGCTTTTGTGGTCATAATATCTTGTTTTAAAATCTAAGGAGGTCATACCCACGTAGTACTTCTTGTTATTCGGTCTTTCCTTGGCAAATATTGTGGCTTGGCATTTATTTTGTAGTGGACAAAGTGTACGTTTCTCTTCACTGCTAACTTTTTCGTTTCTATTCGGGTGGTTACTATTAGTGTTTTGTTTATTTCTATTTGTATTGTTTATATTTTTGTTCTTAGTGTTATTTTTGCTATATTTTCCACTTTTTTATGTAATTTGTTTTTTTTCCTCTCTGTTCTTCTCTTTCAGTATTTTGTTATTGTGTGCCTTAATTAACATTTCTAAGTTTTCGCAGCAGCTGTAGGGTAGTTTTAGGTTATTTTTATTGAATATTTTATGCAGGGGATTGGTTACGGGGAAGTATTTTTCAATCAGATTTAGGAATTTTTTGCTCAGTTTAGTTTTTAGCATCTGGTTGTAAGGCGGGGTATAGTAGATTATATTTCTTTTTCTGTTATTTTTAATTTTGTTGTAATTATTAGTGTCCTGTTTTTTATATTTCATTTCGGTATTATGGTAACCACTATGTTTTAGAACTATATAGTAAATGTTGATTGATTTTTTAAAAACACTTTCGTTGCTAGAATTATTGATAAGCCTACGTTCGATAGAATTCTGGATATGTTTTATGATTGATGGGGGGGGTGATTAGACTTTGGGTTTACGTATATTGGATTAGCGTTATCTTTTAGGCATGGTTCGTAAGTATTTTTATTTAAGTTTAACGTGACGTCTAGAAAGTCAGTTGTTTTTATGTTAACCAGTACTTTTACTTTTAGGCCTAGTTTTTTCATTTCTATATGTATAATTTTCTTGGATTTTTCTCCCTTGACTTTGTTGGAATCTCTTATTATCGCTAATCCATCATCTCTATAAAGGCCGATATCTGTATCATCAAATATATTTGTGAGTGTATATAAAATGAATAACCCCACAAGATCTGGTGCCTATATTTATATATATGAGGAACAATATTCCTAAGTGATGGTAAATGAAAAAAGAAAAAACAAAATTATATATATATTCATCAACGTTTCGTTTTCATTTCAAGACTTTCTCAAGAAGAAATTGGCTTCTAGGTTTTTTCGTCAAATCAGTTAGTATGAGAAAACTTTGAAATTAAGACCAAACGTTGATAAATATATAAATAATTTTGGTTTTTCCTTTTCCCCATATATATATATATATATATATATATATATATATATATATATATATATATATATATATATATATATATATATATATATATATATATATATACAGGGTGACCAAAAAAAAAACGGTCCCCCGTGTACACTTTATGTGATATCTCCTTTATTTATTCACCGTTTGCCCTTATTTTACAGGACATGGCAGAATCCACGACCGTGAGTACACCAAGACCTCAGCGGGAACTGGGACAAAGAATACACTGTGTTAAATTTTACTACAAGACAGGCTCGTTTAAGAAAACCCAGGACAGTTTCATGCATCAGTTCGAATGTGAAAAGGCTCCATCCAAAAGCAGAATTCAAAACTGGGTGGACCACTTCGAGAAGTATGGGACCGTGAAGAACTTCAACGCTGCCAGTGAGAACTATCCAAGCCACTCGGGACGTCCCAAGAAGCGGTCGAAAGTGTGAGAGAGTTGCAGGAGAGTGCTGGTGAACGATATCAGGGCTTACCCATACAGAATACAGACGCTGCAGACCCTTACAGCCTCAGACAAGAAGCAGAGGGGCGCTATGGCAGTCAAGATGCTCGAAAAGATCGAGGAGACACCAGGTTTCCTTAACCTCCTTTGGACCTCAGATGAAGCCCACTTCCATCTTGACGGAAAGGCGAACTCCAAGACAAATGTCTTCTGGGGGTCCTCCATACCCAATGAAGTAGCCACCAAGCCCCTGCACTCTCCTAAGTGCACGGTGTGGGCTGCAATCTCGGTCAGAGGCATCATCGGACCAATCTTCATCGAAGAATCTGGCGCAGCAGTGACAGTCACCAAGGAGCGATATGTGGAGGTCCTCAAAACCTTCAAGAGTGAGCTTCAGACCCTCTACCCGTCGCTCATGAGCAAGTTCTGGTTCCAGCAAGACGGAGCAAGTTCTCACACCTCAAACCTGTCCCGAGATTGGCTGAAAGAGAACTTCGGAGGCCGAGTGATCAGTCTCAAGACTAATTTTGAGTGGCCACCCCATAGCCCGGACCTAAGCCCCCCCCCCAGATTTTTTCCTTTGGGGCTATCTTAAAAACAGAGTGTACGCAGGGAAACCCAGAACCATCACAGAACTCAAGGAAGCCATCAGGGAGGAGTTGAGAGCTATTCCCAATTCAGTCTGTAAGAACGTCATGGACAACTTCGTTCTGCGCCTCAAGAAATGCACGGAGCTAAATGGAGGCCATCTAGAACACATGCTGTAGAACGGAGAAAAAAAGGCCAAAGATCCTAGTGTTTTGATGTGATGTTTTGAATATAATAAACTAGTTATGACCAAAAATTCATTTCATTAGGACGAAACACTAAAAAAACGGGGCCTAATTAGAGTCGAGGCCCGTTTTTTGGGGGGTCACCCTGTACATATATACGTATATATATATATATATATATATATATATATATATATATATATATATATATATATATATATATATATATAATATTTATAAATATAATATTAATTATTTATTACCTGCAGACAGAATTAAGGAGGAATTTAACTTACAACGAGCAGCGAATGATCTACAGCAACAAACTGTGTTGGATCTCGCAATATATATATATATATATATATATATATATATATATATATATATATATATATATATATATATATATATATATATATATATATATATATATAACTTAAATATGTGCATATGTTTATATATTTGTATCTATAGGATTCACTATTGCTAATTAACTGCTTATCATGAATTTTGAAACACAGAGGCAGAAGAGATCAAAATGATAGCCATATTTAGTTACATGTAGTTTCCTGCAAAGGGTGGTTGAAGACCTTCGTTAAAATTCTGATACCACCGATTCTTGACAAATGTTATAAAACACGCCCACCCTGGTGTATTTCACTCGAGGCTAACACGGCAGGTTATCAAATACGATGTTATGCTTGTCCTGTTTTTCTAGCTTTCATCACTTAAAAAAATGACACCTATTTTCCTTTTCAAATGACATAAACAGTGTAGTCAGGTACCATAATCTAAACAATGCAATTAGCGAATCAGTGAATCCTTATATATATATATATATATATATACATATATATACATATATATACATATATATATATACATATATACATATATATATACATATATATATATATATATATATATATATATATATATATATATATGTGTGTGTGTGTGTGTGTGTGTGTGTGTGTGTTCTTTAATGTATAAGACTGTTTTGTTTACGTAAGTAACAGTATTATTATTAAGTAAAACGTTTTTGTAATCATCTCCTGGGATGGAAACATAGGATACCCATGGATACAAAAAATAAAATCTGCTTCCCCAAAGAGGGGACACCTAAATGGGTTAACCGATCGCTCACCTAGACTTACGGTTATACAACTGTTGCATTGTCCCTTTGGTTTTTATTCTCTCGAAATCGATAATTTTTGCGTGGTTCCTTATTCTTTTCTCTTCGTGGCCGTGTCGTTCCTCGTCGTTCCTCGTCGTTCCTCGTCGTTTCTTTCTTCGTCGTCGCCGTGTTCTTCGTAGTTTATTTCTCCTTCGATGTGCAATCTGTGGCTAGGACTACCGTTGTTCGTCGTTGTGCATATAAGTTCTTCATTGCGTTATAGAAACGAGAATTAAGATAAGACAGATTCTGGAAATGGAGGTTTATTGAGAGAATTAATTTCAGTGATCACAAGTACAATTCACATTTCTTTATTAAGGAGAGAGACAGTTATATTCTTGTGTAACTAGTTGATAGATAGATAGAGCGATAGACAGACGGACAGAATGATCAGCGCCCATCGCCGCGTGCGATTCTTAGTTTTGTTGAAGTTGAGGCATTTTTTCAGCGACCATTTGCTTCGAGATTCCAAAACGCTCTGTTTTAAAATCTAATGGTTCTTCGTCGCTTTTGTCCCACGTGACGTCACATCCACGTGATCTCATGCGCATGTTGCTTTGAGTCTTGCTTTTCTAATCCAACCTCATCAAACTCACTCTGATGTCAGATCACTCCATATACACTCTGAGAACTGTAATCTTTCATGCACGGGCAGGATCACTGTGACCGTACTCATTCACATGTGCTAAAATCTATACTCGCAGATTTGCCACACATTGTGCAATACGAACTCACATCTCTTGCGTTATGGACAATATATGTTTGTTTGTTTACATTTATAAACCATGTCTTCTCGAGGCGAGTGTCGGTTTTACGGTGAATTTATAATAAAGTAAACGCCGGATAATTTTCCCGACAATATGTTATGTACGATGCTATTTTATTAGTGGATATTTCTGTTTCTGTAGGTGGTGCCGTTAATAAATGAAACGGGTAATTTATCTGGGAAAGAAAGAGACACAAAGAGAAAAGTAAGTTCCATACAACTGGACCTGAATTCGGCTTAGTCAATACTATAGTTTACATTACTATACATCTCACAATTCAAGACCGTATGAGATTTAGAAGAGAATTTTTATGGATTTGAAACTATGATTTTATTAGACATTATCTAAATATTATTATAAAAAGGAGTTCATATCTTAAATGGATTTACTTCTAATCTTTATAGAAATCAACATTCAAATGGCATAAAATTCAATATTCCCAAATTTGAGAAAATCTCAATAGTGTTTCCGCCTCGTTGTGTTGTGGGCAAAATATGTTTGTTTATTTGTATCATTAAACAATTTATTCACATATGTTGTGAAATAAATTGATTTGGAATTAAGTAAACAACCTATATATATATATATATATATATATATATATATATATATATATATATATATATATATATATATATATATATATATATATAAGATGTTGTCAATTTCCTTACTTAAAAAGCGCCAATCTGCGCATAACATCGCCAGGACTACACTTATCCTAACGTCTTTTAGAACTTGACGTCTCTTTCTGCTCGTGTCGTGATTCGACCCCTCGGGGTTAATACCATCAAAATGAGGAGGAAGAAAAAAGAAAAAAACTATAAGACAGTCTCGCCTGACAAAGTTGTTCTACAACTAAAGCTTGCAAAAAAATTAATTAAATGAATTTTCCATTTAAATTGCACGATTGTTGATTTTCAAAATATTTCACTTAAATACATTCTCATGCGTGCTTCAAAGATGTTGTCAATTTCCTTATATATATATATATATATATATATATATATATATATATATATATATATATATATATATATATATATATATATATGTGTGTATCGAGGCAGCATTTTTTCTTTAAGACACGTATTATTAAAAATAACCGACAATTTTTGTCTGGCTATTTTAGTGTTGATCCCATATATATATATATATGTGAAGACGTTTTTACCCTGTAATTCTGGGGAGAGTAAGAAAATAACCACACGCATCATAGGCTACTAAACTCACCACTCTATTCAGCTTATTCACTTGAGCGTGTTTGAAGAAATTTATGATTATTTTCTCCATCTAACAATAAATACTACTTTAGGACCACCAATACAGACTTTCCCACAAAACATACCTCATAGACATGGTAGGAAAAATCTTTTCCCTCTAATATTTCCCTACTAACACTCTCACCGGGAAATAATAAACGACGGATACTTTAGAAAACCGTAACCGTTATTGTTTTCTATTCATCATTCATTAATTTTATAATAATACAATACATTCCGTACAGATTTAATAGCCGATCCCTCATGTTCCACTGATTTTTGAGAATATCAGATACGTTATTTCTAACTATTACGTATAGACTCGATATCATTCCGGAATTTACGGAATACATTTAACGAACTTAATCACTTATATTGTACATTGATTCAAAATGGCGCCGACAAACTCGTAATCAACTATAGATATTTCTCTTAACAATTTTCGATTACTTCAGGTATAATTTCATTTTTTAACTTAATAACTTAGACAATTTAATACATAAAACGTTCAAGGCGTAAAAATCTTTTCAAAATACTTACAGTGTAAAACGACCTGCAGTGTCCATTTCGACAACATTCAATTGTTGATACCAATTCTATGGAAGCACGTAATATCAGCTTCTCTACGAACCTTCCACTAATTCATTGTTTCACTTTTGACCATACATAAATATCTAACATTAATACAACATTCGTGTTCTCATTTTCACGTTAGGTATTCTATTTTATTGGGAGGTTATTTTATGTAAGACGTTTTCTTTTTTACTTTAGATTTACCTATGATAACCGTCCATTATCTCTCTCCCTCTTCCTAGCCTCCCTCTCTCTCTCTCTCTCTCTCTCTCTCTCTCTCTCTCTCTCTCTCTCTCTCTATTCATTCGCAACAATTAAAAAAACGTGTTTACATTTTCGCCTACTTAAATAATCACAGCACGCAACAGTACCTTCGAAGCATTACACATTAAACGTAAAAGAATTTCTGCTAACATTCGATTTAAATTAGCATTCGTCGATTTATTTAAGTATATTTCTATCATCATGTTTATACGTCTGTTACGAAAAACGTTCCTTTGTTTAATTCACGACAGTTAAAAGGCTTCGAAATCAATTTCGAACACAGACCGGCTTAACATTTAAAATCATTATTTTCATCTACATGCACTTATTCATCGAACATTATTCGATATTAATTCATACCGAACATTATTCTAATTTATTTCATAATGGGACCTGTCGTAGGTGTTATATATATATATATATATATATATATATATATATATATATATATATATATATATATATATATATATATATATATATATATATATATATATTGAGGTATTTCAGCCTATTTGAATTAATCATTTATCAGTATTCTTAGCCCACGAAGTAATAACAAAACCCTATGACTAACTTGAGAAAATATTCGAGTTGAAAAATCGCGCTCGAAACACGTCTCTACAATTTGCAATTTTTAGGATGAACAGAAAAATGATTTTCTTTAATCTAGTTCTCAAATGTTATTGACCCGTGGGGTAAGGATTATTTTCTCAGAAAGATGAAAGAAAAACAGGAACTGGAAAGAATAATAATAATAATAATAATAATAATAATAATAATAATAATAATAATAATAATAATAATAATAATAAGAAGAAGACGAACAAGAACAAGAACAAGAACAAGAACATCAACAAAAACAATCTAGAGAGGAGATAAGAAGAAGAAAAAGAAGAAAGAGGAATCTAGAGGAAGAAGAAGAAGAACAACAACAACAACAATCTAGAGAGGAGAGAAGAAGAAGAAGAAGAATCTAGAAGAAGAAGAGGAAGAATCTAGAAGAAGGAGAAGAAGAAGAAGAAAAGAATCTAGAAGAAGAAGAAGAATCTAGAGGGAGAAGAAGAAGAAGAAGAAGAATGTAGAAGGAGAAGAAGAAGAAGAAGAATGAAGAAGAAGAAAAGAAGAAGAACTAGAAGAAGAAGAAGACGAAGAAGAATCTAGAGGAAGAAGAAGAATAATAATAATAAGAAGAAGTAGAAGAAGAGGAAGAAATTAGTGGAAGTAGAAGAAGAAGAACACAAACAAAAAGAAAGTTAAATATCCAGAGGAAGAAAGAAAAGAAGAAAATGCAAAAAAGATGAAATCTGTAAAATTAAAAAGAAAAGATTTCAACGCGCAGGAAACTTATATGAAATGGATATACTTTGTGTCGGATGCAGAGATGTTCATGTTAAATGGACAGAGAATGATACCAGGGTCAGCTAGAATCCAATGTGACAAGTAGACAGTGGATTGGTGAGCTTAATCACGTGTAAGAGAGATTAAAAATCAATTCAGTTGCTGTCAGAATTTGATGAAGTCACACATCATGTAAGGCCCGATGAAATAGAGATGTTCAGTCTCCTTGTTTTTCGGATGAAGATAGTCCAGGGGCAACATTTAGTTATGAAAATGAGGCTGCATTTAGTTATGTAAATGAGGCTGCATTTAGTTATGAAAATGAGGCTGCATTTAGTTATGAAAATGAGGCTGCATTTAGTTATGAAAATGAGGCTGCATTTAGTTATGTAAATAGAATCTATTTTCCTTCTTCAAAGTCAACTATCAGCCGCCCCCTTATTTTCCGATTGAAGGACCAAAAATATTTTCCCCATTGGCAATCTGATATAATCACATAAAAAGGGTTAATAACATATACAACAACAACAACAACAACAACGAAGAAGAAAAAAGGGAGTTAATCAAAGGAAAGAAAGAAAGGAATAAAGAAAGAAAGGCGAAAAGAGAGAAAGAAATAAAGAAAAGAAAGAAGTGAGAGCGAAAGGCACACAGCTTACAAAAGGGAAACGAAAGAACACAGGCAATAAAGAAAGAGAAAGTGGGAAAGAAAAGAGAAAGAAAGAGAAAATTAAAGCAATAGATAAAAAGGGAAAAGGGAGGAAGAGACGAAGGAAAAGAGTAAAGAGGAACTGTTCTAGAAGGGCATCAAGATTTCCGTATTAAACGTACCACGTAACCCAACGTTGACTTCAAAATTAAGATTTTGTAAAAGAATATTCAGTGAGGGAATGTTTTTTTTTGTTTAAATATGAATTTGATTTTTGCAAAATGTACACAGGAAATGGTTGCGAAAAAAGACCAAGTTTTTCTTTTAAAAGTCATTAGTGTATGTATACATGTATAATAGTCATTAGTGTATGTATACGAGTATAATAGTCATTAGTGTATGTATACGAGTATACTAGTCATTAGTGTATGTATACGAGTATAATAGTCATTAGTGTATGTATACGAGTATAATAGTCATTAGTGTATGTATACGAGTATAATAGTCATTAATGTATGTATACTAGTATAATAGTCATTAGTGTATGTATACTAGTATAATAGTCATTTGTGTATGTATACTAGTATACTAGTCGATAGTGTATGTATACTAGTATAATAGTCATTAGTGTATGTATACGAGTATAATAGTCATTAGTGTATGTATACAAGTATAATAGTCATTAGTGTATGTATACTAGTATAATAGTCATTAGTGTATGTATACTAGTATAATAGTCATTAGTGTATGTATACTAGTATACTAGTCGATAGTGTATGTATACTAGTATAATAGTCATTAGTGTATGTATACGAGTATAATAGTCATTAGTGTATGTATACTAGTATAATAGTCATTAGTGTATGTATACTAGTATAATAGTCATTAGTGTATGTATACTAGTATAATAGTCATTAGTGTATGTATACGAGTATAATAGTCATTAATGTATGTATACGAGTATAATAGTCATTAGTGTATGTATACTAGTATACTAGTCGATAGTGTATGTATACTAGTATAATAGTCATTAGTGTATATATACTAGTATAATAGTCATTAGTGTATGTATACTAGTATAATAGTCATTAGTGTATGTATACGAGTATAATAGTCATTAGTGTATGTATACTAGTATAATAGTCATTAGTGTATGTATACTAGTATACTAGTCGATAGTGTATGTATACTAGTATAATAGTCATTAGTGTATGTATACTAGTATAATAGTCATTAGTGTATGTATACTAGTATAATAGTCATTAGTGTATGTATACTAGTATAATAGTCATTAATGTATGTATACGAGTATAATAGTCATTAGTGTATGTATACTAGTATAATAGTCATTAGTGTATGTATACTAGTATACTAGTCGATAGTGTATGTATACTAGTATAATAGTCATTAGTGTATGTATACGAGTATAATAGTCATTAGTGTATGTATACAAGTATAATAGTCATTAGTGTATGTATACTAGTATAATAGTCATTAGTGTATGTATACTAGTATAATAGTCATTAGTGTATGTATACTAGTATAATAGTCATTAGTGTATGTATACTAGTATAATAGTCATTGGTGTATATTTATTAGTATAATAGTCATTAGTGTATGTATACTAGTATAATAGTCATTAGTGTATGTATACGAGTATAATAGTCATTAATGTATGTATACGAGTATAATAGTCATTAGTGTATGTATACTAGTATACTAGTCGATAGTGTATGTATACTAGTATAATAGTCATTAGTGTATGTATACTAGTATAATAGTCATTAGTGTATGTATACGAGTATAATAGTCATTAGTGTATGTATACAAGTATAATAGTCATTAATGTATGTATACTAGTATAATAGTCATTAGTGTATGTATACTAGTATAATAGTCATTTGTGTATGTATACTAGTATACTAGTCGATAGTGTATGTATACTAGTATAATAGTCATTAGTGTATGTATACGAGTATAATAGTCATTAGTGTATGTATACAAGTATAATAGTCATTAGTGTATGTATACTAGTATAATAGTCATTAGTGTATGTATACTAGTATAATAGTCATTAGTGTATGTATACTAGTATACTAGTCGATAGTGTATGTATACTAGTATAATAGTCATTAGTGTATGTATACGAGTATAATAGTCATTAGTGTATGTATACTAGTATAATAGTCATTAGTGTATGTATACTAGTATAATAGTCATTAGTGTATGTATACTAGTATAATAGTCATTAGTGTATGTATACGAGTATAATAGTCATTAATGTATGTATACGAGTGTAATAGTCATTAGTGTATGTATACTAGTATACTAGTCGATAGTGTATGTATACTAGTATAATAGTCATTAGTGTATATATACTAGTATAATAGTCATTAGTGTATGTATACTAGTATAATAGTCATTAGTGTATGTATACGAGTATAATAGTCATTAGTGTATGTATACTAGTATAATAGTCATTAGTGTATGTATACTAGTATACTAGTCGATAGTGTATGTATACTAGTATTATAGTCATTAGTGTATGTATACTAGTATAATAGTCATTAGTGTATGTATACTAGTATAATAGTCATTAGTGTATGTATACTAGTATAATAGTCATTAATGTATGTATACGAGTATAATAGTCATTAGTGTATGTATACTAGTATAATAGTCATTAGTGTATGTATACTAGTATACTAGTCGATAGTGTATGTATACTAGTATAATAGTCATTAGTGTATGTATACGAGTATAATAGTCATTAGTGTATGTATACAAGTATAATAGTCATTAGTGTATGTATACTAGTATAATAGTCATTAGTGTATGTATACTAGTATAATAGTCATTAGTGTATGTATACGAGTATAATAGTCATTAATGTATGTATACGAGTATAATAGTCATTAGTGTATGTATACTAGTATACTAGTCGATAGTGTATGTATACTAGTATAATAGTCATTAGTGTATGTATACTAGTATAATAGTCATTAGTGTATGTATACGAGTATAATAGTCATTAGTGTATGTATACAAGTATAATAGTCATTAGTGTATGTATACTAGTATAATAGTCATTAGTGTATGTATACTAGTATAATAGTTATTAGTGTATGTATACTAGTATAATAGTCATTGGTGTATATTTATTAGTATAATAGTCATTAGTGTATGGATACTAGTATAATAGTCATTAGTGCATGTATACTAGTATAATAGTCATTAGTGTATGTATACTAGTATAATAGTCATTAGTGTATGTATACTAGTATAATAGTCATTAATGTATGTATACTAGTATAATAGTCATTAGTGTGTGTATACTAGTATAATAGTCATTGGTGTATGTATACTAGTATAATAGTCATTGGTGTATGGTTATTAGTATAATAGTCATTAGTGTATGGATACTAGTATAATAGTCATTAGTGTATGTATGCTAGTATAATAGTCATTAGTGTATGTATACGAGTATAATAGTCATTAATGTATGTATACTAGTATAATAGTCATTAATGTATGTATACTAGTATAATAGTCATTAGTGTATGTATACGAGTATAATAGTCATTAATGTATGTATACTAGTATAATAGTCATTAATGTATGTATACTAGTATAATAGTCATTAGTGTATGTATACGAGTATAATAGTCATTAGTGTATGTATACTAGTATAATAGTCATTAATGTATGTATACTAGTATAATAGTCATTAGTGTATGTATACGAGTATAATAGTCATTAGTGTATGTATACTAGTATACTAGTCGATAGTGTATGTATACTAGTATAATAGTCATTAGTGTATGTATACTAGTATACTAGTCGATAGTGTATGTATACTAGTATAATAGTCATTAGTGTATGTATACGAGTATAATAGTCATTAGTGTATGTATACAAGTATAATAGTCATTAGTGTATGTATACGAGTATATATATATGATTATTTTATTAACCTTCAAATGTCCCATGTCAAAATTTCAACCCAATCCGATTATTAGTTTATAAATTACTGTTATTTAATTGAAGTGGACAAATCTGAATTGCGTGTGTTGATAAAGTGTATCACCCTAGAAGGAGACTATGTTGATGAATAAAGTCGAATTTTACATAAACGTTGTTGTTTTATTAGTGAGGCCTGGAACTTATTGAGTGTTGTGTTATTTCAGACTAATGTAATATGTTTTTATGACCTCATTCCTCCCAGGTATTATCTCCTCCTTTGGGGAGGGGAAGTAGTGTAGTATCTTTTCTGTTATCACATGAACATTCTGCCAGGCATTACCTTATCCTTTAGGGGATAGTGTAGTATCTGTTGTGTTGTCATGAGATCATCCCTCCAAACATTACCTTCTTTTTGGAGGGGTGTAGTGTAGTACATGTTCGTTCTTCGTGATACCATCCTCCCAGGCATTACCTCTCCCTTTGGCGTGGGAAGAGTATAGTATATCTTCGTTCATCATGATACCATCTTCCAATATCTCATTGTTTGAGCGGTAAATTTAGTATATGTTCATTCGTCATGATACCATTCTCCCATACATTACCCTTTGTTTGGGGGTAGTGTAGTATCTGTTCTGTGGTCATGATACCATCCTGCTAAGGATTACCGTCTCCTTTTTAGGGAGGGTAGTGATGGAGAGGTCGTATATTTTTGCTAGTATATTGTAATAACATTAAATTAGAATCGTATTGAGAAAACTTCGCTCGGTATGTTAACTCACGAAAAACCGAAAGGTTTTATGAAAATTTCAATTGTTGTTTCCGTGTTTGACATTGAAAGGAAAGTTACGCATTTTCCCTCGGGGGCGGTTTAGGAATGTCATCCACCTGGGGATGTCTGAAAATGTCGCTTTATTTCTCAGAGCTGAGAATTATGGCTGATTTCTTTTCCTGGAACTAAGAAGCCAATGACTCATATTCTCTTCCTCTGTATCCGGACAACTTTCGATAATAATGCAGGGTGACCCTAAAAATGCCTCTGGATTTGATACAAATAAACTTAAGTCTATTCCTGACTTGCCCATCAAGTTTCAGTCATGAATGCCCAACAATCTTTGATCTTTATTTGGTATGTTTATTTATTATTTCAGATATCAAATCGGTAAAGGAGACCACTGAGTGCACTTATTAGAACGCAAAGTGACAACGGAAGTGAATTATTTTAATGGATGTAATAAAATTTGGAGACACGCTATCTATGGATTTTAATAAGAACTTAGAAATAGACTTCATGGGGCACAATCTGTGGCAATATGTGGATGTGTTAGTGTTATGTTGCATCTGTGCAGTTTTGGTAGGTTTAAGTAGTTGATTCATTTAGAAATAAATTAACAATCATCATATAATAGTCGTGTCAAATCTTAGCCCAGCTCTATATTTCTGGCTGACAGTGGAGACATATACGAGGTGGATTACCACGAGCTAAAGTGTAGTATTCAATTAGTCAATTACAGGGTGACCCCCAAAAATGCCACCCATTTAATCTTAAATAAAATTCACAATTCTTTCTGCTGTACAACCATATTTGGTACAAAAAATCCTCAGTCCATCCTTGACTTGTCCGCCAAGTTTCACTTATGCATGTCCAACAGTTTTTGTTTTATCGCCATTTAATGATAAGCACACCTGGATACGACGTGATAAATTGTCAATAGTTCTGACACACCCCTCTCTTCGAATTGTCCAGATTTGGGCTGTGATGGTCCTCTTCAGTTTAAGAATATTTTTGCGATTTTTTTATCTACATTATCTTTGAAATAATCTCACATTTTCTTTTTTAATGGAAATTGCTCCAGACAAGGCATGAAGCCACTTTATGTTACGAGCTAAAAAAACTACTTCAAAGTCAAAAACATCCAACGATGATTGCTAAGTCGATAGATTCCAACCCAGAAAACAGCAATTCTTCCCCCTTTGTCAGAAACATCTCATCAAATGTGCGGACTAAAGGACAACATAGGGGAAGCGATAAAAAGCGATATAAAGATATAGAACTAGCGATATATAGATATAGAACGTAAGCTACTGTGAGTATAAAGCCCATTCACATCTCCTGGTGATGAGACGATCGCCAAAGTGTCCCTGCATATCATTGACTGGCAATAAAACAAATACTGTTGAACATTCATGACTAAAACCTGATGGCCAAAACAGGCATCGACGGAAATGAATTTGTATCAAATACGGTTAGATTTCAGAAAGTGTTGTGAATTTAGTAACGATTGCATGGGTGGCGCTTTGTGATATAACGATACTTCAATAATGACGTATGGGTGGCACTTTGTAATATAACGATACTTCAATAATGGCGTATGGAGGGCGTTTTGTAATATAACGATATTTCAATAATGGCGTATGGGGGGCGCTTTGTCATATAACGATACTTCAATAATGACGTATGGGTGGCACTTTGTAATGTAACGATATTTCAATAATGGCGTATGGGGTGCGCTTTGTAATATAACGATACTTAAATAATGGCGTATAGCTGGCGCTTTGTAATATAACGATACTGCAATAATGACGTATGGGTGGCACTTTGTAATGTAACGATACTTCAATAATGGCGTATGGGGGGCGCTTTGTAATATAACGATACTTAAATAATGGCGTATGGGGGGCGCTTTGTAATATAACGATATTTCAATAATGGCGTATGGGGTCGCTTTGTAATACAACGATACTGCAATAATGACGTATGGGTGGCACTTTGTAATATAACGATACTTCAATAATGACGTATGGGTGGCGTTTTGTAATATAACGATACTTCAATAATGGCGTATGGGGGGCGCTTTGTAAAATAACGATATTTCAATAATAGCGTATGGGGGGGCGCTTTGTAAAATAACGATACTTCAATAATGGGGTATGAGGGCGCTTTGTAATATAACGATACTTCAATAATGGCGTATGGGGGGTGCTTTGTAATATAACGATATTTCAATAATGACGTATGGCTGGCGCTTTGTGATACAACGATACTTCAATAATGACGTATGCGTGGCGCTTTGTAATACAACGATACTGCAATAATGACGTATGGGTGGCACTTTGTAATATAACGATACTTCAAGAATAACGTATGGGTGGCGCTTTGTAATATAACGATAATTCAATAATAACGTATGGGGGGCGCTTTGTAATATAACGATACTTAAATAATGACGTATAGGTGGCACTTTGTAATGTAACGATACTTCAATAATGTCGTATGGGGTGCGCTTTGTAATATAACGATACTTCAATAATGGCGTATAGCTGGCGCTTTGTAATATAACGATACTGCAATAATGACGTATGGGTGGCACTTTGTAATGTAACGTTACTTCAATAATGGCGTATGGGGGGCGCTTTGTAATATAACGATACTTAAATAATGGCGTATGGGGGGCGCTTTGTAATATACGGATATTTCAATAATGGCGTATGGGGTCGCTTTATAATATAACGATACTTAAATAATGGCGTATGGGGGGCGCTTTGTAATACAACGATACTTCAAGAATGACGTATAGGTGGCGCTTTGTAATATAACGATACTCTAATAATGGCGTATAGGGGGCGCTTTGTAATATAACGATACTTCAATAATGGCGTATGGGGGGCGCTTTGTAATATAACTATACTTCAATAATGGCGTATGGGGGGCGCTTTGTAATATAACGATACGTCAATAATGGCGTATGGCTGGCGCTTTGTGATACAACGATACTTCAATAATGACGTATGCGTGGCGCTTTGTAATACAACGATACTGCAATAATGACGTATGGGTGGCACTTTGTAATATAACGATACTTCAATAATGGCGTATGGGGGGCGCTTTGTAATATAACGATACTTTAAGAATGACGTATAGGTGGCGCTTTCTAATATAACGATACTTCAATAATGCCGTATGGGGGCGCTTTGTAATATAACGATACTTCAATAATGGCGTATGGGGGGCGCTTTGTAATATAACGATACTTCAAGAATGACGTCTAGGTGGCGCTTTGTAATATAACGATACTTCAATAATGGCGTATGGGGGGCGCTTTGTAATATAACGATACTTTAATAATGGCGTATGGGGGGCGCTTTGTAATATTACGATATTTCAATAATGGCGTATGGGGGGGGGGACGCTTTGTAATATAACGATACTTCAATAATGGCGTATGGTGGGCGCTTTGTAATATAACGATATTTCAATAATGACGTATGGCATGCGCTGTTTGATCCAACGATACTTCAATAATGACGTATGCGTGGCGCTTTGTAATACAACGATACTTCAATAATGACGTATGGGTGGCACTTTGTAATATAACGATACTTCAAGAATGACGTATAGGTGGCGCTTTGTAATATAACGATACTTCAATAATGGCGTATGGGGGGCGCTTTGTAATGTAACGATACTTCAATAATGGCGTATGGGGGGCGCTTTGTAATATAACGATACTTCAATAATGGCGTATGGGGGGCGCTTTGTAATATAACGATATTTCAATAATGACGTATGGGGGGCGCTTTGTAATATAACGATATTTCAATAATGACGTATGGCTGGCGCTTTGTGATACAACGATACTTCAATAATGACGTATGTGTGGCGCTTTGTAATACAACGATACTGCAATAATGACGTATGGGTGGCACTTTGTAATATAACGATACTTCAATAATGGCGTATGGGGGGCGCTTTGTAATATAACGATACGACAATAATAGCGTATGGGGATCGCTTTGTAATATAACGATACTTCAATAATGTCGTAGTGGGGGCGCTTTGTAATATGACGATATTTCAATAATGACGTATGGCTGGCGCTTAGTAATATAACGATACTTAAATAATGGCGTATAGCTGGCGCTTTGTAATATAACGATACTGCAATAATGACGTATTGGTGGCACTTTGTAATGTAACGATACTTCAATAATGGCGTATGGGAGGCGCTTTGTAATATAACGATACATAAATAATGGCGTATAGCTGGCGCTTTGTAATATAACGATACTTCAATAATGGCGTATAGCTGGCGCTTTGTAATATAACGATATTTCAATAATGACGTATGGGGGGCGCTTTGTAATATAACGATATTTCAATAATGACGTATGGCTGGCGCTTTGTGATACAACGATACTTCAATAATTACGTATGCGTGGCGCTTTGTAATACAACGATACTTCAATAATGACGTATGGGTGGCACTTTGTAATATAACAATACTTCAATAATGGCGTATAGGTGGCGCTTTGTAATATAACGATACTTTAATAATGGCGTATGGGGGGCGCTTTGTAATATAACGATACTTCAATAATGGCGTATGGGGGGCGCTTTGTAATATTACGATATTTCAATAATGGCGTATGGGGGGCGCTTTGTAATATAACGATACTTCAATAATGACGTACGGGGGGCACTTTGTAATATAACGATACTTCAATAATGGCGTATGGGGGGCGCTTTGTAATATAACGATATTTCAATAATGACGTATGGCTGGCGCTTTGTAATATAACGATACTTCAAGAATGACGTATAGGTGGTGCTTTGTAATATAACGATACTTCAATAATGGCGTATGGGGGGCGCTTTGTAATGTAACGATACTTCAATAATGGCGTATGGGGGCACTTTGTAATATAACGATACTTCAATAATGGCGTATGGGGGCGCTTTGTAATATAACGATATTTCAATAATAACGTATGGCTGGCGCTTTGTGATATGACGATACTTCAACAATGACATATGAGTTGCGCTTAGTAATATTACGATACTTCAATAATGACGTATGGGTGGCGCTTTGTAATATAACGATACTTCAATAATGACGTATGGGTGGCGCTTTGTAATATAACGATACTTCAATAATGACGTATGGGTGGCGCTTTGTGATACAACGATACTTCAATAATGACGTATGGGTGGCGCTTTGTAATATAACGATATTTCAATAGTGACAAAGTGAAAGCTTAAAGAAAAGAAGCAATCTTCTTAAAATGCGCCCATTCAATCTGCGCGGCCAGCGATTAAAATGTCCTTTTGAAACTTAAGCGTAACATACAAACTAAATTGCTATTTAAATATTAAGTTTGTCAGACTAACTGACAGACACACCGATGAACACCGCCTGTCATTTATATGTTGAGACGTGTATGAAAACTAATACTGTTTTTGTCTTTGGATCGCATAAAGAAAATGTAAAGGTAGGATATTTCGTGAAATTGTGAAGCAACTACCGGCCGGT
Source organism: Sepiola atlantica (assembly GCA_963556195.1). NCBI lineage: Eukaryota > Metazoa > Mollusca > Cephalopoda > Sepiida > Sepiolidae > Sepiola > Sepiola atlantica. Next base: position 98,577,849 of record OY744533.1, on the reverse strand, counting down.
TAAAAGGTATGCTTTCAAAATAAAATATTATCCAAAATTCTTCTGTCTTTCTTAGTCAATGATACCGTACCATCTCTGCCACAACGCTCAAGAAAATATAACATCCATATGACGTGATATTTATCCCCGGTTTATTATTCTTCTTAAAATTTGAAAGCTTGTTTTGCTGGGTGTTTTTAGGTTCAAGTCATTTAGTACAAAACTAATATTTACTTGTTTCTCACTGCAGCAAGATGTGGTACAAATGTTACAACTTACTGCAGTTTCACGGGATATCCGATCTTCAGAACTCGATTGATAAACACTTAACGCCATGACAGTCTCTATAGCAGAGGGCACATATGAAGGCTGACGTTGTCTGTCTGGACTGCAGACTTTCTGCTCATTCTCATGCTGTTCACTGAGTGTCTCTTCAAGTTTGATCGGACCTTCCTGCACAGTCTATCTTCAGGGTTGCCATTCGACAGCTGCTGGTCCCGGTCGTTTTGATCGATGTCCAATGCTTTTAGGGTTACGGTTAGGGTTCAATGCTTTTAGGCCTCACTTGGACCTTGAATCGTAAACCTGGTCTGCTGAGGGGACGTTTTTTTCTTTCCAGGACAGTGCTGTTTGGAACCGTGTCCTGACAGCTGCTGTTCAGAATATGTCGATGGCTACTAGATGAAAAACATTGAACGTTCGCTCTTGTCCGGCATGCAAAGTCCAGTACTTGCTTTCTTATAGGAGAATGCTCACGGCGCAAGCTCTATTATTATTTTTTTTCTTATCTTTCTGTTCTTGCTGGAGATGGAGCATCCTACCGTATGCCAGACATTCACCGGCTGTTTCAGACACTCCAGCCTAGAGATCTTTTTAAGATTCTAACCGTCCCTTTAAGTGCAGTTGTTTGTATTTCTCTTGCACTCGGTTCACCGGGTATACTCGCCAGATAGCTTTTGAAATTCTTTTTTATTAGTCCTGTTGCTCCTATAATTACTGGTATGATGGAGATTTTCCTAAGATTACAGTTTCTTTTCATGTCGTACATAAGACCTTGGTATTTCGTAATCTTTTTCCTTTCTGCTCTGTTCAATTATGCATCATTAGGGACACTGACTTCAACTAAGGTTGCTACTTTTTCCCTTTTGCCCCATATTACGATTTCAGCTTGTTATTGTTATAGGCTTTCATTGTTAGTCTGTTCATAGTTAGCTGTCTTACGATGGGTTTGTCGGGTTTACGTTGAGTGAGAGGGTGTCTGAGATAGTTGATCCCAGATCAACAAAATAATGGATGAAATAATGGATGAAATAATGGATGAAATAATGGATGAAATCCAATTTATGATCAACGCTGCTGCTAAGTATGTTATTAAATTAAAAAAAAATTATTTCCGGTTTAGTAAACGTTTACGTAAAAAAGGAAATGATAAAAAGTACTGAATTGTTTTTCATGTTACGTTCATATAAAATATTGTCATTATTTTTATTACTTACTGTAACCTCTCTGGTGCGCTCTGGAGTAAGTACTTTCGTTTATGTTGTTGTTTTTTGTTTGTAAATATGCCATTTTAAAATTGACGTTTATTTACGGAAGAATTTTTAGGATGGGACTGATGTTAAGGCGACACCGGTAGGCAACAATTTAACTCTTACTTTAAAATAAAAATAATGTAAGGAAAAAGAAAGATATGATAAAAAGTAGAGCATTTCTTCATATTACGTCCACGTGAGATACTGTCATTATTTTTTAGTACGTAATGAATGAATGTAAAACAAATAACGTATTCTGTATCCCCCTATATCCCTCTCACCACACTATCTCTCCTCTTGTCTATATTTCTCTCTCCCCTTAATTCCTTGTGTCTACCAACTCTCTTTCTATGTTCTTCTTTGTCTATCCCGTCTAAGTGAAGCTTAATAAGAAAATTCGTATCAGAAGTATAACTGATCAGACGGATGAGAAAATCTCGGTTATGAGGTCGTGTTGTGGTGACAAAGTAAGTGTGAACTCACTGCTACGGTAGGCAAATTGCAAATAATCAAACAGACGTAGTATTGATGTAAACAAACTAAAAGATCTGAATAATTACGTATCCAGCGATTGTAGATGCCATTTAAAAAATGTCATGCTGATCGACACTTCATAATCTGTCTAGCAATTTTGACAAACAGAGCAAATTCATTGGATAATCATAACTTATGATTATCCACTGAAAATAAACGGCGAATTTCTTTTACGTATCTACTACTAAAAGAATTACTAGGTCGGATAGAATACGTGATCGATGAAGTCAATTGGAATTTTCTTTTATTTATTCAAAGAACACAGACTGAAAAATCCGTATTTCACTGACTAGGCAAAATTAAAGATCGATCTGTGAGATACATTGCTATTTAGGTCCAACTTGTAAAATGCGACCAACTGAATTTTATATATTCGAAGAGAAGAAGAACAAATATTAGATATACTAGAGGTGAGACCTAGGTTACCACGATGGCTTATAAATGTAATTGATATACTTATTTGAGGTGAGACACCAACCCGCTGCAAATGATGTCAAAATATCAGTTGGACCGAACACTGCTTGTATTTTAATATGTCAAAATTTTACAGTACTCAATAAAACAGAATTTTGAATATCTGAAAAAAAGAGAAGAAAGAAAGAAAAGAAAATGAATTAATTTCGTCACTCCAATTTTATTCACTCGTTCCATTAGCTGGGTACGATGAAAATGCGGTATTTGTGGTATCTCGAAATTTGCCTACATCTTCGTAAAAATGGGTCGGTATTTCGCGGTAACGGAAGTCTTAATTAAACAAGTTTGGACGGGTTCATCCGCAGGCGCAATACTGATGAGACAGGTCATAAAACATCGCAGCAAACGAGATTTCACGTACGCCCAATTCTTCCACGTTCATATATATATATATATATATATATATATATATATATATATATATATATATATATATATATATATATATATATATATATATATATATATATATATATATACATATACATATATAAATATATATATACATATACATATACATATATATATACATATACATATATATATGTAAATATATATATATACATATACATATATAAATATATATATACATATACATATATAAATATATATATACATATACATATATAAATATATATACATATACATATACATATATATACATATACATATACATATATATATATATACATATACATATATATATATATATATATATATATATATATATATATATATATATATATATATATATAGTGAACGTGTTCGTCAAGAACTCTAGATCGCTTCGAGCCAGTAGTAAACTTAATGAGCTCACTAGTGAAGATGTTTGATAGGTTTCTCTCTTAATAATATCTCTTCAGTTCGTTAAAGTGTCCCCACAATTGGAGAATTTGGAGTGTCACTTAGGGAAGAACAGGATTTTCTCCACATTAAAAGTCGACGTTGGGTCTAATTTGGTCCTCGTGGGGAGGCAAGTAAATGGAGACTTTAAGGTCCGAGGTACGAAAAACGTGCACTATTTTATTGCTATCTGTTTGTGAATATGCGATGTCTCTCATCAGCATTAAAAATAAAATAAGTATTTTTTATGTTTCGGATTTTTTTTAGATGAGGATTGATAATTTGAATTATTTGAAATATTCGGACTACTTTTCTCATCTTGGATGTTATTCTCACAACGTTTCAGTCTATGTAACTTCCGACCTTCTTCAAGTGCGTCTTAGGGGCCGTTTAGTCGAACTCGGGAATTTTTATGTTTAACTCGGGAATCTATACGCAATTTCGAACTGAAACCTTTATTTAATCCATGTGGATAACGGATAAAGTTTTAACTAATAATCAGTTCTAATAACAGTCTTCCAGAGATGGTAGGTTCAATTCTCACTCCAGGCGATATTAACTAATGATAAAATAATAAAATTCGATTTTACTATTACTGCTATGGCTGACGGGATGAGAACAATCTGCCCCCGTGGATTAAATAAAGACTTCAGTTCTAAATTTAGTATAGACTCCAGAATTCGACATAAACCTTCCCGACTACAACAAGATGCAACTGAAAAAGGTCGGAGGTTACATCGGCCGAAACGTTGTGAGAATAATGCCCAAGATGAGAACAGTATACCAAATAATCCACATAGTACTAGTATTTTATATTGTTATAAATAGTTAACTTTTTTATTATTGAAATATTAATTAACTATTAAACTTGACCCCCTCCAAAAAAATTTTTTTAAATCGCAAATATCATTGGCTTTCCCAATTTCCGAGAGACAATGGATACAATCTGAAAAGGCGCTGACGTGACGAGAAGCTTATAATGAGGCATAATTGTTTTGTTATCATTCAAGAATGCATCGGCTATTTCGATTCAAACCTAGTTCATACCATTGATGGTTCCTCATCTTTCGGCTGACAATCATTCTGTCTCATCAACCTTTTTCCTCAAGTGGCTCTTGGCCTTGATACGTGGTGACTCAATAGTAAAAAAAAACAACATTTTTTTACATACAACATTGTATGTTTTATAATCAATATTCCAATGATTTTTCAAAACAATTTTCATAAATTGATGTGATAAAATAAGTCACAGGTCAGAGACAAACATTCAGATGTTACAACATTCCTCCTCATCCCAATTTCATACTTTCTTGTTCTGGACAATATCAATGCACCACATCTGGGGAGGTGCCACTCAGAGTACAAAATCAACTTCGAAATCTAGTGGGGGACGATCTCGTCTGTTCTCTACAGCGCCTTTCTCACAGAAGACACGTCGATAACTTCTCTATTGTTATTTCCATGGAAAGTGCTCGACTGAGCTCCAATCTGGTTCTTCCCCGTAAGACATTCACAGCAAGAACTTGTCTTTCTACCACAATTGAAAAAAGACTTTCATTTCTTCCTCCATGTGCATCAGGCGGAATTACTATGTTTCTGTGGAACAAACACATTACCGCGGGACTGCTTCCTTGCAGATTACAACATGACCGTCTCTAAATCCAATGTCAACAAATACTGGCCATAAACCGACTCATAAGTAATCAAACTTAGTTCACACCATTGATTGTTCATCATGTTTCATCCCATCTCATTAATCCTTATCCTCGAGTGGCTCTTGGCCTTGATAAGTAAGGACTCAATAGTAAAAAGAACAATGATAAAAATGGGTATTATCTGTCCTATGAAGGTAACTTTTTTGTGCATAACATTTTGGGTCCCAATCTGTAAAACTGAAAGAACTAAAAAGCAGGAAGGAAAAGTGCACCAAGCTTTATTTGACATGCTTAACGAACAATGTTTAGAGTGGTTAATGTTTAATGTAAAATGGTTAATGAACAATGTTTAATGAGAAGAGAATTTAAAAGAGAACTATGTTTAAATTGCGTAATTTGAAATGTTTAAAGAGCAGATGTTTTAACGAGAATTGTTGAAAATAGGTTGACAGTTTGAAGGCTTAACATCGGCCTAAGGAAATGTGTATTAAAAATGCCTGTTGAAAATGCCTACAGAAGTGCCTTACGGAAATGAGTTAAGAAAAAAGGTTGAAAACGCTTTCATAATCTTTTCATAGACTTTCGTATTGTTTTCGGTTACGAGATGATTTAATTCACAAGCGTTATGTAACAAATACCCCTTTGGTGCCGCGCCCCTTTCGGTGTGGTATGCGTTTTTGGGACCGTAACCAGTTGTTTGATTGGTTTAACCCACCTAATAAACCAGTATTGTCTTGGCCTTTGGGTCTGGATTTACGCCGGTCTATTGGGGGTTGTCTGGTCCTATGCAGTTCTAGGAGGTGCACCCTCACAGGCTTCGCCTCCCCTCTTTGGGGAGGAGTAAGTTTATTGCTTACTGTCTGAGGCGCCCCTACCGGGGAATGTCGACGGTGCTGCCCAGGCAATTTTTAAATGGTCAGATGCCTCACCTCTCGAGCGCTGGCTTACCTAATCCCACTTTCCCGACCTTGTGTCACATTTTACCTTGTGGGAGGTAAATAAATATCGGTTTAAGAGAACTGCCGCGATCCAGGCAGGAATGGTGGCTATGCAACAACAACAACAACAACAACAACAACAACAACAACAACATCATCATCATCATCATCATCATCATCATCATTATTATTATTATTATTATTAGTAGTAGTAGTAGTAGTATTAGTAGTAGCATTATTATTATTATTATTATTATTATTAGTAGTAGTAGTAGTAGTAGTATTAGTATTCCCATGGTCTTTATTAAATGAAATGCTGTTTTTTAAATCAATAATTGCTTTGATATAATTAAATAATAATTTTGCTATTTAGATTTCAAAGGAAATTCATTTCAACAGTAATTCTACTTAAAGAAGAATCACGCAAAATCTTTCTCAGTTTGAATTCAAATCCGAAGGATTATCTAAGATTTAATAAGAATATCCCAATTCTAAAAATACATTAGACACTTGTGATGAAGAAGGAGCAAGTTGAAACAACAGAAGGAGTAGAGCTACCTAACCGCTAATAAAACTTAACGAACGTGTAAACTATAGATACCTGGGCATTCAAATAATCAGAGATAAAACAAATACAATTTAGCACAGTTTGTTGACAATCTTGCTCGCGTAGCCGATGCTGACGGACATTTTGCATGTCTTCTTGATCTTTTCCTGGCAACTTGTCCTGAACTGTGCTCATCCACTGTTCTGTCTCTGCTTTGATCTTCCGATTACTCAGTTGTTTCAAATTAAGATCAAAACAAAGTTCAGTAAGACCCCTAATGTCCCTCTCCATCGCGCAGTGTATCGATACTCGATGGCTTACTGGGACAGCATCAGATCATTCATATCAGAAATTCCTTTGCATTCTATGTTTTAATAGAATGTGTCCTATATCTTATCCGACTTAACTAATCGTTGGTATTGAGAGCTTTAGACCCTAAAAGAAATTCCAACAGAAGCCAAATTGTCAGCCTTGGTACACCACAGAATGTGGCGCCGCCATTGCTCTCAGAAACCATTATTTCAATTTTGCTTTCAACGAAATAGATGTTCTGAAAGCAAAGCCGCCTTTAGGAATGCCAGAAAACCACCGCAAAATGGTTATAGAAAATGCGAGAGATTCATATGCCCAGCCCGTTAAGTCTAGACTGGCTGAGCAGAGGCTTGGTTTCCACGAGTTTTAGCGAATAACTTACAGGGTCCTGAACAGATGCGTGACCTCTATTTCAACCTTCATCAATGGACCAGAGGTGATTTCCTCAGCATCGGATAAAGCCAAACTTTTTGCAAAGAACTTTGAATCAAATTCCACCCTTTGCGATCAGGTCCGCTTACCTTCTGAATTTCCTCCTATGACTGAAAACACTCTGACCAACATCCGTATATTTCTCCAGGATGTTGCCAAACGTATCAAAAACCTTGATGCCAGCAAAGCAACTGGTCCTGACAACATTCCAAGCATCGTGCTTAAGAAGCTGAAACCGGAACTAACTCTTATTCTTACAAAGCTGTTCAATCGTTGCTTCAAGGAGAAATGCTTCCCATCACCTTCGATAACCTCGGCAGTCTGCCCAGTATTTTAAAAATACTGATGATCGGTCTTTTGCATCTCAGTACAGACCAATCAGTCTCTTGTGCGTCATTAGTAAATTGCTTGAATCTGTGATAAATCCAGAAGTTGTCAATCATCTCAGCAAAAGCAGCTTACTCAGTGACAAGCAATATAGTTTTCGTTCTGCAAGATCAACAGCCGACGTGCTGACTGTAATATCACACAAGATCAGTGAATCTAATGACGTGTGCTTCGTTTCTAAAGCAATAGCTCTTGATATATCGAAGGTCTTTGATAAGGTTTGGCATAAAGGTCTACTTCACAAGCTTGCAAGCTATGGAATATCTGGAAATGTCTTGTCAACCATCAAATCCTTTCTACCAGATAGGTTTATAAAAGTAGTTGTTGATGGGCAGAAGTCTGAAGCACATAATATCACGCCGGAGTGCCTCAAAGATCAATTCTCGACCCAACCCTTTTCGTGATCTTCATCAATGATTTCCCAAATCACATGCTAAGATCATTCATTGATATTTATGCAGTTTGGCTAAGATCACAGTGTAGTATCTGTTCCGATGGATACTACACCCCATGGACTGGTATTGTCTTGGCCTTCGGGGCTTGATTTACGCCGGTCTATGGGTCTGTCCTGTGCAGTTCTAGGAGGTCCACCCTCCCAGGCTTCGCCTCCCCTCTTTGGGGAGGAGTAAGTTTATTGCTTACTGCCTGAGGCGCCTCTACCAGGGAATGCCGACGGGGCTGCCCAGGCAATTTTTGATGGTCAGAGTGCTCACCTCTCGGGCGCTGGCTTTTCAACCCCCACTTTCCGACCCGACCTTGGGTCACATCTTACTTGTGGGAGTAGGATAAAACTGGCCTTGTGCCTAACTCCTGGAGAGGAGTAAATAATATTTATGCAGATGACACAACCTTCTATGGCAATATGTCAATAAACATTAATGAACAAAATCTTTCTGATTCTCTCTCTTCCGACCTGGAACTCTTGGTGCAATGGGGAAAACACCCTAAAAAATATGAGGTTCTTGTAACTACTCCGAATGCATGTGATACACGGACATATGAATTTATTTGGGATAAATAAACTTTGCACTTAAACATTGATCAAGTTTTCCTTTGTTGGTGTCTTTCCTCTCACTCTTATAAAAATATGGAATGTCCAAAGCCGAGACTGGACGAATTCATATGTCAGGTGTTTTAGAGTTAGTCAAGTGCTACGAGTAAAAAAAGTTATGAGATATGGTGTATTTAGTAGTTGATTAGTCTCTGCTGCTCATTTGTTTGTCAGACTTCTGTATATAGCTCACGAAGATTGTGCCTCATGATTGTCTGGTCTGCATGAAGTCCTTCTAATTGGTCACAGCTATTCGTTAACCTGCAGAATGTCAGGTGTTTTGACTGACACTGACAAAAGCGGTTGCATACGAAGTCGGCGAAGGTTTGGCCCATAACATACAAAGGAATGGCATAGAAGCAACGTTGCTACTTTCACTCCATTGATTTTCGGTTCTGCGCCAGGCATGTTTTCGCTGGGCACATGCAAAGGTAGAGACAACCAGAGTACGACGGATCCTGATGCAGACTCTTGTGGGATTTTCACCAGAGCCCTGTTAGTCGGTAAGCTCTAATATTACCACGTTGCCACCGCCCCTACCATGGTGAGAAAAGGTTAGACTTTAGATAGTCTCTACTGCTGATTGCATTCGGTTGAGTAGAAATGGATGGTAACATTTAATGCTACTAAGACAAAGTTCATTTCCTTTAACAATTATAAGAAACCTTTTTAACCACCGATTACCATGGCTAATAGCACCCTACCTGAAAGTTCATCATTCAAACTCCTCGGCCTAACATTCACAGTTATGGATTGGAACTAATACATAAAAGATATTACCAATGCCGCTGCAAAAAATGTGGGTTCCCTTTACTGTGCTAGAAAAAACGTCCATGCATGAAGTATTGTTTTAACATCTTGACTGGTGCACCAACCACTAGCTTCTACCTCTTAGACAAGGCCTCCCCCCCCCCAAAAAAAAGCATACAATTTAATAAGTCCCACCCTATCAACCAAGCTTCAGCCCCTGCCCCATCCCCGTAATCTAGGACCCCTGTTCTTGTTTTACAAGTACTTTCGCGGAATTTGCTCTGATGAACTTACTGCGCTGGTACCCCTCGACGTAAATACCCCTGACCGATCCGTCAGTCAGCAAAATCCCACCCCTCACTGTTGTGGTACATAGAATGAGTCCAATTTTATAGGTAATTGTTACCGGCTATGGTCTCCTATGTTCAGTAATGGCCTAACTTACTTTAAGCTCGACCTTGCGTGACATCCAATCCTGGAGGATGAGGGGGGTGGGCAGGTACATAACAACTAGAACAAAATAACAGGGGAAGGGGGAGAGACATGTTTCATGATTGATCCAGACGAAGAAAATGAAATAAAAGAGAAAGGATTAGCAGAAGAGGAGAAGGAAATGGGGAGGGGGGTCGAGATGAAATCTGATTGGCTTAACGAGAAGTGACGTGGTAACCTATCATTTTATAAATTGCTCTATCACATCCCTTACCCCCACCCCACCCCGCCACCACTCGTCCACCACCGACTGTTGAGCTTCAGGTGTACTAACAATAAATCAACTGTCTCCTTATGTTTGAAACAAAACAAAAGTGATGGAAAGCGTAATTTTTTATTGTTAAGCTAATCTTTTTATGCATTTATTATTATTATTATTATTATTATTATTATTATTATTATTATTATTATTATTATTATTATTATTATTATTATTATTATTTGTACTCACTAGGAGTTCTCACACAGATCATCGTCAGTGATTGCTCACCGACAACAACCAGTGGTATTTCCTGGAGTCTGAGTGACAACAAGTCTCCCCAGACTTCCAGTATTCTTCACCTCTTTTCGATAACGATGCGGTATCGCAACAGCCACTTACCATTGATTTCTCGCTGGTAAGGACAATATCGACTACGAATCAGTGGCGATTTGTGATCGGGGTTCGCGCCCACCGACCGTTGAGAATTAGTTCCTACACTGAAGATTGCGTTAGCATGAAACATCGATGTCTGTAGGTATTTAAATAATTAATATTCATTTATAAAATATTATTGTTTATCAGCCCCCTCCCACAAAAGGCTGGGCACTCTCGAGTAACTTTAATAACAAGCGGTGCAAATAGCTATATGCACGATCCGAACGCCGTTTCGTAGATAACTCTATACTGCTTGGTACATAGCCGCCAATTCGCTATTTACATGTAAAGTTCCTCTATATTTACTAACTAATGGATAAGATCCTCGACTACGAATCAGTGGCGATTTGTGATCCGGGTTCGCGCCCACCGACCGTTGAGAATTAGTTCTTACAGTTCCTGAAGATTGCGTTAGCATGAAACATCGATGTCTGTAGGTATTTAAATAATTAATATTTATATATAAAATATTATTGTATATATA
>OY744533.1:98551802-98564302 GCA_963556195.1 Sepiola atlantica | reverse complement strand
GCAAATAACAAAAAGATAATAAAATTTTAAAAAAGGGATATATATATATATATATATATATATATATATATATATATATATATATATATATATATATATATATATAGTGTTAAAGTGAATAATTTTTGTTAGAAATCCAAGTAAAAGAGCTCAATGTGGAAAACAGAGCAATAATAGTATTAAAGAAAGAAAACATTCACAAACACATTGCAACTGTCAGCATTTATAATTTATTTCGACTTCCCAGTCTCCTCAGCATGTTAGCGGGACAGTTACATATTTGAAATTATAGAAAAAAAATATTCACCAGCTCCCCAAAAATGAAGAAATATTATAGGCAAAGAGAGGGGGGATAAAAAGGGGGGGGGGCAAGCAACACACTTAAGTTAAAATCATCAAAAAAGAAGGGGAGTATACGAATATAAAGAGGTCAGCCAATATGCACCCACAGCTGGAACAAAACAAAAATAAAAATAAAAAATATTACGATGCGTCTATGAAGCTGTCCGACCCACGCCTGTCATGCGTATATTAACACGAAGTCAAACCCCACCGCCCCCTCTCCAGTCGCGAGACAAGACATATACGATTATTTGGCGTACGATCGTTTCAAAGCTAATTTAGAAAAATGTATTTTGTATTATACTTATTATTACTCCAAACCGTATCTTAATCAGCGCCCTTTACAACATGTGTATGTATGTGTGTGCATTATAGGTGTGCATATATATGATCTTCTCTGATAAATAAAAAATATATATAAATTCCCGAAACAGTTTTTCATGGTAAACAACTGATGATCCCTTTAAATAGTGTTAGAAACAAACTAATATAATAACTGTAAAAAATAAATTGACTTACATGAGTGATTTTCCACTGGAAGACTTGGGACTAAAAGTTTTTTTTTTGTTTTTTTAATATAGTTTTAATGGTTGAGAAACTTCCGAGACTATATATATATATATACATATATATATGTGTGTGTGTGTGTGTGTGTGTGTGTGTGTCTGTGTGTCTGTGTGTCTGTTCGTGCTGCCAAACTTAAAATAAAAAAAACATTTATTCTCCATTTTACTAAACATTCAACCAATCAATTGTTGTATAGAATACTTTATGGCAAATTCCCGTATTGTGTAATAATTATTGGATTTCTCGTAAAAATCATACTATCGAGAAGTTTTGTTTAATCTTGTTACAGAGCCATTTTATAAATAAACTAAAATAAAGTAAAAGGTTTGTTTCGATCTTTGTATAGGGCTTTGCTTTCAAATGCATCTACGGACAGGGAAACAGACACCACAAATATAGCAAAAACTGAGTTAATGTTCAACATATCATTCAATTGGATAAATTATCTAATTTTTGGATGATTAAAAAAAAATGTTCTGCGTTAGGGGTGAGACCCGAGCGCCGGCACTGTATACACGTAAGAACGTTAATCCTTTTCGTGCTTAAGGCGTCCAACACTTTTAATCCAACGTTTACAATAAAGAGGGAGTACGCTAATCCGCACCCCCCCCCCCTCCGCCTTGTGGCAGTACCACCCACAATTAAGCGAGTTCGGCTATTTTACGGGAGGCGGAGGGGCGTCCTCTTAAAAGCACGCAACATCATTTTTAATATTAGATTCGTGAAAGACAGGACAATAAATGTTAATCTCAAAAGCCTTTGTTAAAAAGACATAGGTACGTGCAATGCCATGGCCGTCAATGAACATAGCTGTAAAATAAGGACTGATCCAATCTACGCATGTCGCGAGGAAAACTCTATTACAAATATAAGCGTGACAACGGAAACGCTATTTCAAATTTAAGCGTGACAACGGAAACGCTATTTCAAATATAAGCGTGACAACGGAAACGCTATTTCAAATATAAGCGTGACAACGGAAACGCTATTTCAAATATAAGCGTGACAACGGAAACGCTATTTCAAATATAAGCGTGACAACGGAAACGCTATTTCAAATATAAGCGTGACAACGGAAACGTTATTTCAAATATAAGCGTGACAACAGAAATGCTATTTCAAATATAAGCGTGACAACGGAAACGCTATTTCAAATATAAGCGTGACAACGGAAACGCTATTTCAAATATAAGCGTGACAACGGAAACGCTATTTCAAATATAAGCGTGACAACAGAAATGCTATTTCAAACTTAAGTTGGACGGAACAAAAAATCGCGCTTTTTTTTTCGTCATTTCAAAACTATGAAGTCAATACAAGTCAAGTTTCAAACACATATTCAAGGATTTTGTCACAATCGACAAATCCGCCTTTTGTCTAAGAGCAAAGTGTAGTATCTGTTCTGATACCACACTTCATCTTTTCTGTCCTCGGTAAGTAAAAGAAGAATCCTTCTAGACGGAGGCAATTTTTTATTTTGTCCCGATTCAGAGTGGCCCTCTTTAGGGAGCTGGACTTTCTCCACATAAAAATACGACCTTGTATTTAACTATACCCTCGTAGGGAGGCAAATAAATAGGGGCACAGCGATTTTCATAACGCTTCAGTGTTATTTTTTTAAATATTGAGATTCATTGAAACAAAAACAAAAAGAAAAGGGTCACAGACCTCCTGGTGCTGGTGTGACATTCACTCTCGGCGGGTTCAGCCGGTTCCTCCGTTTAAGGATAAACTTTTTAAGTCGCATATATATCGCGCTCAGGCGAGATGATTTTCACGACGTTAGATTTGGCAGTTTTTGTCGGCGGTGTCGCCACCCTCCCTAACCCTAACCCTAACTAACCCCTAACGCCACCCTCCCACATACAGCGCCTGATGTTCCCAAATGGTCACCCATCTGGTACTGACCAGCCTTAACATTGCTTAACTTCGGTGATTTAACGAGAACCGGTGTGTCAATGTGACTGACGATCGACAAAAACATGACTTATTATCATACTCCAGGGAGCTTCGCCACTTGCTTGAAAACAAAATACCGCCACTTATCACGGTCTTGGACCAGTTTTTCAGCTGTCAGGGGCCGCATGCCAGTCTAAACCTTTATTTGGTTGGTCCATCTTTTTTTGGTGGTCGTTCTTGAATTAAATTTTATTGACATGATTTTTTACATAGCTGGAGTGTGGTAGCCGGGAAACGTGTCCAATCTACGTTAATCTCTTTTTTTTTCGAATAACAACGTTATTTGACAAAAAACATATTATAAACGAAAAAACAACAACAACAAAAAAACACCAACTTATTGGACATTTACAAACACATTAAGAGTATATGATTGGATTTCTTTTCATTCCCAGGATTTTTCAACCACGGATCAGTTGTCATCCTCAATGGCGTGGATAAAATGTCCGAAACAACAAAGAACAAACAAACATGCTTGCGCCTGAGGTAAGTGTCAATTGTTCACTGTTATTTTTTATTCTTACATTCGTTTATTTTCTTAATTTTTTGCTAACGATCTTTTGATTTGCATAATCAGCAAATAAAATCATGCGATTTTCATGAAATCTTCAACACTTATTTATTCCAGAATTACGTCGGATATTACACAGATTATTTTATTTAAAAACTTAGTGGGTAATCTTATGGAGAACGCACCGCGTTTCCGTGACTTCGCGTCGTCAACGTTCGGGCTGGTCTCGGAGGCGCCCGAGAGTTGACGAAACTCTTAACCAATCAGGTTGCAGCAGATATTAGACCATCAGGTTCCAAGCAGACGATAACTTTTGGAGGAAATTGATCTGCAGTGCGTAAAAAAAAACTGAATTTCTACGATCTGTGTCAGCGCGTTGAATCTCCCGAAGGACTCATTGATTCTGTCAGCAACGGTCACTTCTAGCGAAAGACTAACTCTAAATCATAACCCAGAAAATGTGAAAAAAACAAAAAACTGAAAGAACAAACAAACTGAAAAACAAAAAAACAAACAAGAAATTGGTAAAAAAAAGAAACAGTGGTTTCGTTGTTTGTTATATAAAAAAATCATCTTTGGAAACTTTTCGGTGCACAAAAAAACATTTTATTCAAAAATATTCGATTAACAATTGTTCCTTTGACAAAAAATATAAACATCTGATTAATAACAGTTGTTTGGCTATGGTTTGTTTGTTCTTTATTTTTATATATGTATTTTACTTTCTTTTTTTTCGTCTGAATTTATCGTCTGCCAGTCTTCAATTTATCGTTTGTCAGTTTTCGCCTCGTCAACTCTATAAAAGTATCACTTAGTGTAAATATTTTTTTAGTATTTTGTGCGTTCGTACGTTTTCCGCCTCAAACGAACAATAGTTTCAGAAAAAATAAATAACAAAAGGAGAAAAATATTATAAAACAAATTGTGCACGGTTGTATCTTGTCCGACCGCAAGGTGGCGTCGAAGATGGTTTGGTTGCTTTGTTTTACGGCATATCAACCCTCCTCGGGTTATTTAATGCCGAATCCTGTCATTTTGTTGAAACTTTTTATGCTCTAATTTCTTTATATATTCAAGTATTTATTTATGGTGTTTCGTTGAGTGAAAGGGAGGAAGAGAGGGAGACGGGGAAGGGAAAGGGAGGACATTGTTGTTTTTTGTTTTGGATTTTGCAGAACATAATTGAGTTTTGCAAAGAGAAAAAACAATAAAACATCAATGTTTGGTGCATTTTGAATCAGGAAGTCAATATCTTCAGACAGCCTGATATAGTGGCACCAGGGCGTCGAAGATGAATTTTCCCAGTGCAAAGAAGGTCTTACATGGCAGGTGAAAAGAGGTATGGACCTATAGCTGGGTGGTTGCAATATTCAAGAATCCGTGTTGACCGCCCCGAACAGTCTACTGTTGCGTGTGCATTTGGAGTTGTTGCAAACCGGGACTTTGAATGTTGATCTATCGTTCGCCACGGGCCCAAGGTTGAGAAGTAATGTTTTTTTCGGTGCTTGTGCATATCAACCCTGACATGTTAGATCGCTCTTAAAAATAAAATAGTTAAAGAAATGTATAAACTTTGTTATGTACTTACGTGGTAGATGAAAAAAAAGAGGGTTCACCAACAATTATGCAAATTCATCCAGTATTTATTTAATTATAAATAAAAAACGATTTTATCACTCGGTAGATATTTCCACCATTTTCTAGTGGTCAAGGACGATAACTCATATTTTCACGATTTCTGGGTTTAGGGTCTGCATTGTTTACAAAAATGTCAAAATGTACGTAAAATCATTTTATTTCTTTTTCTTATAATTTAATAAATACTGGATGAATTTAATTTTATCTGCACAATCTTATTTTCATCTAACACGTAAGCACATAATAAAGTTTATACATTCTTTAAATATTTCAATGTCAGGGTTGATATGCACAAGCACCTTTTGTTCTAAGCGTGACGGCTTATAGTCCTCCTCCTCCGATTGTATAGCGTACGGCAGAACGTGACAGGACGTTAGTCTGTCCCCGGTTATACTTCCCAGCAAAGTTTGGTACCCGTTTATATACGTGGGTGGAGTTTTTATTTACAGCAACTAGTATTTATTGTGAAAAGGGTCACTTATTTTCGGCCGATCTGACCGCAACTCGTTCGTCGACGTGATTTAGTCGAAACCCCCAGGTTGGGAACAGGCGTGAAATTGTTTCTTTCTTTCTTTTTGTTTGGTTGTGTATATAAGATTACTCCTATCTTCTTCTTCTTCTTCTTCTTCTTCTTCTTCTTCTTCTTCTTCTTCTTCTTCTTCTTCTTCTTCTTCTTCTTCTTCTTCTTCTTCTTCTTCTGTTCCCGACGTAATTATTTCTTTCTTTTTGTTTTGGTGTAGACACAATTGTTCATTTATTCTTCTTTTACCTTTTCTCTTCATTTCTATCTTTCCTTTTTGGGGTTCTTTTTAGCTTGTTGTTTGCTTTCCTTTCTTTCTCGGATTCCCGGTCTTTCATACATAATTACAAATAAATGTTTTGACTAAATCGACACACTTAAGAGGTAAACATGACATCATAATAAAAAGTAAAAAATTATACCTCCCCCCTTCCCTCCCTCCCTCTCTTATAATATTTATTCACTATAAAATTTACATAACAATTTTTCTTTCTTTCTATCCCCTACTATCCCTCTCCCATCTCCCCTCTCTCTCTCCCCCCCTCTCTCTCTCTCTCTCTGGTTGTCTTTATTTTCCTCCTCGGTCCCTTTCTCTCAGTCTCCCCCCTCTCTCTTAATCTCTCTGCTTTCTTACTTTCTATCCCCCTTCTCTTTCTCGTAGCGTTTCATGTCTGTTTTCTTCTTCTTCACTCTCCCTCTCTCTATCCACTCTCTCCCTTCCTTCCGCTTTCCGTTTTTTCTTTATTCTCTGTCTGGCTATCTATCTCTCTCACTTACTCTCTCTCTTTCTCTCTTTCTCTCTTTCTCTCTCTTACTCTCTCTCACTTACTCTCTCTTTCTCTCTTTCTCTCTCTCTTACTTTCTCTCTCTCTTGCTCTCTCTCTCTCTCTCTGCTACTTTTCTTTTCTTTCTTTCTTTTTTTCTTTCTCTTCTGTTTTGTCATTCAGACCCCGTTTTTATTTTTCTTCTTTCCTTTCTTTCTTCTTTTTGTTCCATATTTACTTACCCCCCCCCCCCCACGGGGGCAAAGTTAGGCACAAGGTCGGTTTATAATGAACGGGGGCAAGGGAATTTAAGGCGACGGGCAATAACCCCATACTCTTTCAAAAGTAGAAGGTAATGACTGCGATAATGGCCTCGTCTGACCGAACGGATACTACACCTTGATCGTAATCCGAAGGTGGAAATCTCTTCTGTTTTTCTTTTTTTTCTGCCTTTCTTTCTCTATTGTCTTTTTTCTTTCTCTATATTTATTCTTTCTTTCTTTCTTTCCTTCTCTATAATCTTCTTTTGTTTTTTCTCTCTTCAATGTTTTCTTTCTTTCTTCATCTATGTTTATTCTTTCTTTCTTTCTTTCTACATTATTTTTCTTTCTTTCTATATGTTCTTTTTTCTTTCTTTCTTTCTTTCTTTCTTTCTTTCTCTATGTTCTTATTTCTTTCTTTCGTTCTCTTTGTCTTTTTCTTTGTCTATGTTTATTCTTTCTTCGTTTCTTTCCTTCTTTATGTTCTTTTTTTTCTTTCTCTCTTCAATGTTTTTCTTTCTTTCCCTATCTTCCTTCTTTCTTCCTCTTTGTTGCTTCTTTCTTTCTTTCTTTCTTTCTCTATGTTCTTTTTTCTTTCTTTCTTTCTTTCTCTATGTTCTTTCTTTCTTTCTACACTATATTTCTTTTTCTCTGTATGTTCTCCTTTCTTTCTTTCTTTCTCTATGTTCTTCTTTCTTTCTTTCTTTCTTTCTTTCTCTATTGTCTTTCTATCTTTCTTTCTTTCTTTCCGTCTTTCTATCTCACTTTCCCACTCTCCAGTAGAAAACCACGTCATCCTACCTCGACAAATAAAAATGAGAGTCAATCACAATTTCCCTTGATAATCTATTAGTCTGCTTTTAAAGAAGCGGGCACTATTTTCCTCGTTCGTGTTCTAAGCTTAGTGTTATGGCTATCCATTCAGACGGGCGGCTTGTCACTTCACGTCCTCCGTTTTCTAAACATCTAACCCAGGCGGTGGGTGATTCGACACTAACAGACAAAACCTTGGCCTTGTCAAGTCGTGATTCCACGACGTAAACACATCAAACACGGTTTTCCCAACGCGGACAGAAACGGGTGGTAAGTAACTTTTACTTTGAAATAACTTCTGGTTGTTGACTTTTTTGTTATTTTTTCATACATAGCCGTAATGTCACGTATAAATGTATCTATCAGAGAACACCTTAGATTAAATATCTATATTTATCTATTAAAACGGGTCTTTTCTCTCCCATCTCTCTCTCTCTCTCTCTCTCTCTCTCTCTCTCTCTATATATATATATATATATATATATATATATATATATATATATATATATATATATATATATATATATAGTATAAATTTTTATTTATACAAACATTATTGGTTACATATGTGCATACATGTTTCGGTTGTACTCTTCACAGAGAGTCAACCTCTTCAGACCAAAGAAGACAGAGGCTTCTCTGTCTTCTAGAGCTCAATAGTAAATAGAGCTATTAATATGCATTTTATTTATACAGACATGTCCAAAAGCCGCTACACTGGCATGCCAATGTTATCGGTCTGTACTTATTAGAAACTAAGATCATCTGAGGGGGGAAAATAGATTTTTCACTTAGGTGTTCATACTGAAGAAAAAAAATTGTTTTTAATATGAACAAATGAAGTGAAAAATTGAATTTTTTCGCCTGAAGGGAGCTTAGTTACTAATAACTAAAGATCGATAACATCGACATGCCAGTGTAGCGGATTGTGTACATGTCTGTATAAATAAAAATCTTATGTATATTTAGGCAGCAAGTCATTATCCAAGAAAGCGTTGTTGAACGTCACAGAACTTTCTCGTGTGTAAATCTTCTTCGTGAGCTTGTCAAACCGTCGAGCTATCCTTCTGGTTTCAGGTGGCAGTCCGTAGAGTAATTCACCGATTGTTCTTGATTCGGCCATTTTTTTCGAGCGCTTTCGACCTTTCCAGTCGTCTTCAGGAGTAATTTTTTTTTAAATAAGAAGACTTGAGTTAATGTTTTATAGGTATCGTTAAGGGCGAATGAAAGAAAAGAGAGGGTGTGTGGTTGAGTTGATTTTATTCTTCTATCTGTTTGTGTATTTGGTTTTATTATTTATTTGTATTTGTATATATATATATATATATATATATATATATATATATATACATATATAATCCAGGTAAAACATCCACAGGGTAGTAGTCCAAAGCACTATTCTTTCCAAATATGATCTAAGGTTAAGATCGGATTCTAACTATGCCTGATGAGATCTCAGTTTATTATAGCTGTTGATCGATAACATCGACATGGCAGTGTCGCAGATTTTGTACATGTCTGTGTAAATACAAATATTCATATATATATTTTTTTAGAGGTAAAAGATGAGAATAAAGAATTGTAAAGATACAATATTTATTAAAACATCAAAAGTTCAGAGGAAGGAGCCTCATATCCTTAATCCATGGATTTTCAAAGATAAATTCTTCTCATCAGAGGATGGGGAAGCCGACAATGTAGTTGTAAATATTATTGGCAACACTTAACTTTAAAAATTTTATATAAAGTAAAACAACTTTACTTTATATAAAATTTTCAAAGTTAAGTTCAATTATCGTTATATAATTCAACATTTAAGTATCATATATATATATATATATATATATATATATATATATATATATATATATATATATATATATAGAACAGTTTTTTTTATTATATTCCAATAACCATGGTTTGTTTTATTACTTTTATTTTTGTTTTTATTTTTTTCACATTTCCAAAAATTCCAAATTTCTGTGAGATATATTTAACGGTCCGTTTCATTTGTTTTGTGCCAAACAACATTTGTATGTCAATATCGTCTCTGCAACACTACAAAATCATCAGAAAAAGTTCACAAATAATAAGAGTTCTTAGATTAGAGTGTCTTGAAAAACACCCACATCATACATCAGTTTCATTTTAAGGTGAAAATAAACAAAAGAACAAACAAAATTTTTAGAGCAAACACTCACACGTGTGCGATCAAACTAATCCGCCATTTTGATTTTGATATTTATTTAAAAAAAAATTTTTTTTATATATATATATATATATATATATATATATATATATATATATAAATATATATATATATAGTTCTATTAGTTGTTGTTCGTGTCTATCTATCTCTTTCTAACTTGTTCTTTTCTATCTTCTGTGTGTTTTGACCCCATCTATCCCAGTCAGTGTTTATACTTATCTATCTCGCTGGCTGCCATTAGCAACATGCATAGTTCTTCGTAAAAGAACTGAGTACTCTAGAAAGCTGATCATACGTATATAACCATGTAGATTTATATTCCATTCGTAGTTTACGTCGTAGTGGAGAGTGACACATATTGAATCTATGAACTGTGCAAAACGTCACGAGCGTTTCTCTACACAAATCAGGACATTTAATAAAAGTATCTAACTTCGTAAGAAGTCGGATATCTTCGGCGGGACATCGTTATATCTCGATAACGAAGAAAACTATTTAAAAATGTGTATATATCATTGAAAAAGGCTTGATATGGCCAAAATATCTGATTTATAATATTGTTTTCATTGATTGAAAAAAAATCTTTTAGCATCGTAATTGGTTTCTCAATGATATATATATATATGTTATTGTTTATTTATCTATGGACGTATACGTTTCGTCTCTTTTCAATCGAGACTCATCAGCATAGAAGTATTACTATTCACTACCGGTCACACGATTCGAAACCCTGGATTACAAGTATTTTTCAACCCAAATTCAACGTCGTTAACCGATCGGCCAATTCTGAATAGCTTATAAACAATGATAATTTTAACACATTTAAAGCGGCGAGACATACAGCCATTCTACTTCCATAAGAGAAGGAATGATGCATATAAAGCAAGTGACGTCACGCTGTGTTAGTACTACCATTTACAGTGCTCTACTTTTTTACGATATTTTATATATATATATACATACATATATATATATATATATATATATATATATATATATATATATATATATATATATATATATATGAAGAGTTCGAACGCAAAACGCTATAAATCGAATTCGTTTAAATTGAGAGCTTAAAGAATAAAAGCACGAATATATGAAATCTAGACTTTAAATGAAAGCTGATTTAAATTGAAATCAAAAATAAATTATTTTGCTATCATGTTATATATGTATATATATATATATATATATATATATATATATACACACACACATACATAGCTGTTTAAATGTTTATTTTATAATATTTATAAATATATATTAAATTATGTATAACCTAAAGACGCTAGGGGTTAAAGCTTATTGCTCTCATCAGTGCAAGAAAGTAATAATTTCAGTCAACCTAGAATCTGCAAGCAGTCGCCCTATCCTAGCGGCCACCGGAAACTGTCACGTGGTTAATAAAAATTAAGATCTATATGGACCTAGAAGCGGGCACAGACAGAAGACTAATCGAGAGGGTTCGATGAACGTATTCGGTAGTCCATATATATATATATATATATATATATATATATATATATATATATATATAACTAGACGATTGTTCAATACTCAATTCAGAGGTGGGGATAACGTAGTATCTCATCTGTTGTCATTATAACATCCTCCCAGGCATCACCTCTTCCGTGATGGGGGAAAGATAGTGTGGTATTTATTTTGTTGTCATGAGATCATCCTCCTAGGCATTATTTCCTCGTTTTTTTTTGGGGGGGGGGGGATCGTGTAGTATATGTTCGTTCGTTATGATACCATTCTCTTAGGCCTTACCTCTTCCTTTTTAGGGGAGTAGTGTAGTATATGTTCTGTGGTCATGGCACCATTCTCTAAAGGGTGGGGTAGTGTATTGTTTGTTATGCTATCATCACACTTTGCTCCCAGGCATTATCTCCTCCTTTTTCGGGGAGGAAGGTTTATTATATATTTTGTAATCATGAGACTAATCTTTCAATGCATTACCTCCTCCTTTTGGGCGGGGTGCTAGTGTAGTATATGTTCGTTCGTCATAATATCATCATATACAGTATTATATACGAGCAAAAATATGCCATCTCTCGTCGCATATTTTTGTGAGTATTATTGATTATTGTTTGAATGCTGTAATCGATAAAGTCATTCTTTTGTGACGTCTTCCCCTGTGCACGGACACAAACAAGTTAAAAAAAAACAGCAAGTAATCAAGACGCATAGAGTTTTATAAGTATACTAGACCTCAACCCCAGGGGTCTACAGGGTTCGGCAATAGATTACTCGTAAACCTTGGATCATAACGCCACCCTCCCAAAGATTACCTCTTCCTTTCGGGTTAGAGTGTGGATTAATGTCATGTCGCTTGAAGCA
Organism: Sepiola atlantica; assembly: GCA_963556195.1. Lineage (NCBI taxonomy): Eukaryota > Metazoa > Mollusca > Cephalopoda > Sepiida > Sepiolidae > Sepiola > Sepiola atlantica. The sequence goes on along the minus strand of OY744533.1, from coordinate 98,552,373 downwards.
CCGTTACTCGCGAGGGAATGTAGACGTGACTATACAGGTATTTTGTTCCCATCCAGAGTTCTCTTTTTCTTTTCCTTTTTTTTTTTTTTTTACTAATGAGTCACCGCTTCTCAAAGGCCAAAGGCCACTCGAGGATAAGGGTTAATGAGATTATCAGTTGGCGATGAACAACACCTAAAGAAAATTGGAAACGATGGCTGAAATGGTCAGAATTTGATTACTTAAGTGGACGGATCGACACGAATTTTTTAGGGCAGAGGAGCTGGGGGTTTCTCTAAATTAAAAACCGACTACTTTTCCTCTCATGGGGAGGCTAATTAAATAAGCACAGAAACAGTGAGAAATCGAAAGAGAGAGAGAGAGAGAGAGAGAGAGGGAGAGAGGGAGAGAGAGAGGGAGAGGGAGAGAGAGAGAGAGAGAGAGAGAGAGAGAGAGGGAGAGAAATAACTACAGTGTGAACGTGTAAGGAAGTGCATTGAATAATACCACCCCCACCTATCCGCCTTGCACACGAAGAGCAGGCCACAACAATAAGAGACGTGTGGTTAAACGGTCGAAGAACGGTAAGGTG
>OY744533.1:98541802-98546802 GCA_963556195.1 Sepiola atlantica | reverse complement strand
TGATGCATCATCTACTAGTCTCTCCCTCCTTGACAAGGTCCAAAAAAGAGTCGCCAAGCTAATAGGTCCCTCACTGTCAACCAAGCTCCAGTCCCTGTCCCATCGCCGCAATGTAGCATCCTTGTGTTTGTTTTACAAATACTTCAATGGATTATGCTCCGATGAATTGGCTACTCTGGTGCCCCCGCGACGTAAATTCACTAGACTAACTCGACAATCAACTAAATCTCATTCATTCACTGTAGAGGACCACAGATAGCTTCTTTCCTCGTGCTGCTGGCCTCTGGAACTCCCTCCCTGCCCCCTGTTTTCCCGACAGTACTGATATGCAGAAATTTAAAACTAATGTAAACAGACATCTCGCTGCGCAGATCCCAATTTAGGCTGACCTCCCAATCTTCTCCCCTTTTCTTTTTCTCAGTAGCCCCTTACGTCTACAGTGGCGGCCTGCCTTGTTTGGAGTGAACTATGTTAAAAAAAAAAAAAAACCAAAATACCGTCGAGTTTTAACTCAGTGAGAATTACTTGCTAATCTAGCAACACTGATGAGCTATGATACAGCAACAGTCTGTATATAGATGATCATACATATATATATATATATATATATATATATATATATGCTGATGACAGCTGTGAGCCAGAAACATGTGTCCATGGATTTCTTTTGTGTACGTATAATATATATATATATATATATATATATATATATATATATATATATATATACTTTATTGCAAATGTGTGAAAGAACACTTTTGCTACAAATAGTAATATATATATATATATATATATATATATATATATATATATATATGTATATATATATATATATGTGTGTGTGTATATATATATATATATATATATATATATATGCTGATGACGGCTGTGAGCCAGAAACATGTGTCCATGGATTACTTTTGTGTACGTATAATATATATATATATATATATATATATATATATATATATATATATATATATATATATATACTTTATTGCAAATGTGTGAAAGAACACTTTTTCTACAAATAGTAATATATATATATATATATATATATATATATATATATATATATGCTGATGACGGCTGTGAGCCAGAAACATGTGTCCATGGATAACTTTTGTGTACGTATAATATATATATATATATATATATATATATATATATATATATATATATATATATATATATATATACTTTATTGCAAATGTGTGAAAGAACACTTTTTCTACAAATAGTAATATATATATATATATATATATATATATATATATATATATATATATATATATATGCTGATGACGGCTGTGAGCCAGAAACATGTGTCCATGGATTACTTTTGTGTACGTATAATATATATATATATATATATATATATATATATATATATATATATATATATATATATATACTTTATTGCAAATGTGTGAAAGAACACTTTTTCTACAAATAGTAATATATATATATATATATATATATATATATATATATATATGCTGATGACGGCTGTGAGCCAGAAACATGTGTCCATGGATTACTTTTGTGTACGTATAATATATATATATACATATATATATATATATATATATAAATATATTTATATATATATATATATATATATATATATATATATATGTGTGTGTCTGTGTGTGTATATAGGAACAATGTCGATCTTGAGCACAACAGACCTTGCATACACAAAGAGCTCGACCTTCTTTTCAGATAGACCTTTATAACAATAATCATTAATTCAAGGGTTTATATATTTTTTTCATGGAAATCGCTCCAGACAAGGCATGAAGCCACTTGACGTAAAACGCTAACGAAACAAACTTTTTCAAGGTCAAAACCTTGCCAACAATACGTGTTAGATGGACAGATTCCGACCCAGAAATCAGCAATTCTTCCCTCATGGAATATGAGGACTAAAGAACCAAATAAGGGATGCCAGAATTACGAGGCTGCCGAAACACTTTACTACAGTTTCACGATATATCCAATCCTCAGAAGTCTATTACTGTTCCATATGTCAGTATATTTTTCAATGCAATATTTTTTTGTCATGCTAAACGCTTGTTTCCCCGATACTTATATACTTATATATTTGATCACACAACATGCGTACTAAACTATTCATCAGTGTTGGGATTGAGTTACCTTTGGAAAAAAAACTTCGATTTTAATTGTTCTAATTAGCCGTAATTTGCGATTAACTTATAAAGTGACCAATCTCTTATTAACTTCTACCTATCACTCTCACTCCTTTCTCATTGTATGGTGTTTGACCCCCATTCATAGTCTTTTAATATTATATACGGTATCTACCAGTCTCGCTTCTGTCTGTCTGTCTGTACATGCATATATATATATATATATATATATATATATATATATATATAAAGAAGGAATAAGAGTGATAAACATGTTCGAATGTCCAAATTTATTTCAAATTTCGATTGTTCAATGCAAGGTGTATTCTGTAATAAACTAGTGTTCATTATTCTTTCTTTAAGCCAAGGCTTTTCAAAGATCGAAATCTTATCATCAAAGGAGAAATACAGATAGATAAGTTGGCTGTAGAAAAGCCAAAGTTCAAATATTTGAATAAATTTGGACATTCGAACATGTTTATTACTCTTATTTCTTCTATCTTTATAATTGCTCTATCTCGTATATTCAGCTTAACCTTTTCACTATGAGTCCTATTTACTGAAAGTTTACTTTTGGTTTATATTTGATTATATATAAATATATATATAGCACTAGATAAAGTGAAAGAATAAAATAAGGTGCGAATCAAATTTTATTACAATTCAATGTTCAAGCAAAGTATTTTAAAGTCCTTAACTCATGAGTTTTCAAAGAAAATCTTCTCCTCAGAGGACCATTACCGCAATGACATTACTGCAGGTAATAAAATTAAACTTTGAAAATATATGAAAAATATATATATAAAAATACATAAAAGCATATAAAACCTCAAATACATCGGCCCAAAACATACTTTTTTGTTAAACTTATACAGTTCATCCAAGTCATAAAGTTTAAAACAGTTTCAACGAAAGATATCAAAGAGGTTGGTTAAAAAACCATCCAGGTGGTGAATGGTAGTCCAAAAACGAAAAAATTATCCAGGCGGGAAATTTATGTACATCGGATGTTAAATGTCTGGGTCGAATCAGTTATGTGTACAACGGATATTAAAAGTCTGAGTCACAAAGACTAATTAATGATATTAGTTGCCTCTTATATCTTTTGTTGTATTAACCTCATATATATATATATATATATATATATATATAAAGAGGTGTACTAAAAGCGAACTTTTAGGAAAGGTAAAACCCTATTGTGAAGAGTATACAGCTCAATATCCAGGATAGAGCAGGTAGAAATGAAGGAGAATGGAAATAGCAGCGATAACAGCACAGGCACTTCACTTTCCAATCTTATTAGAAACCTCAATCTCAAAAATACTCCCTATTCACTTCACTGGTCAATACTTAAAAAGTTCAAATCATATACCCCTGGAGCATCCCATTGCCAACTTTGTACTCTGGAAACCTTTATGATAGCTACTGCTACTAAATCTAAAAATATTATTAATTCTAAGAATGAACTTATCTCCAGTTGCAGGCATAAACGTAAATTCAGGTATAGCAACCATAATAATCCCCCAGACACCCCTCCCCCATTTGATTAAATTCCCTCCCTTCATCTCGGATTTTCCCTCCTTACATCTCGAAACCCCTTTCCGATAGTTCTAATTCCTGTTGTTCTTTAATCTCTACTTATATCTCCCTCATCCCTTTAACCTTCTCTTAACTTAATAAAATTACCCATGAACTTCGTTAGCTTCACATTTCCCTTAGTTTTAACACCTTTCTTCCATTACCCCCTAAATCTTTCCACTTAACCTCCTTAACTGTATAACTTTATTTGGCTTTCCATTTTCTTTCCTGTTTAACTTCTTTTAATGCATTCGTCCGCTTCCCTTCAACACTTCCATTCTTCATTCTTTTCCCTTTCAACGTGATAACTAACCCACTCTATTCATATTATATCCTAGCCCTTTTATTTACTTGTTGATTAGCCTTATCTACTCCATATCCCATTTGCACACCTCGATATCGAACTCCTTACTGTTTCCACTGTGCACTCTAATTATTCTTCCCCTCCTGTTTTTACTTCTAAATAATTCTTCTCACTTTTTTAATAGCCTCGATTATTCCCCCCTTGTTTTACCTCGCCCTTCGCACATCTCTCTCAAACTACTCAACCCCCAACCCACCCTAGCTCTACATCTTTTAACCCCTACTGTATTTACTTTTAACTGCGATCTCCACTCTCCCTCTGGCTTAATCCTTTGTCACTTTTTTAACCTTGTATATCTCTTACTTCTTCCGGCCTTCACTAACCTATTTAACAATTTTCTTAATTAACCTCCATATAACTTTTTTGAATAAAATTTCAAAGTTTATATTTTCGATATCTATTTGAACTAGCATCCCGTAACTGCTTATTTACTTTAACCCATAATTTTTTCCACCTTGGAGACTCCCATTCCGGATATCCTCTCTAGGTCTTCTTTTCCTTTTTCTTTTTCCTTATTCTAATTTTCATTCTTTAGCTCCAATCTTATCGACTTTTCCCTCATATAGAATGAGGGAAAAGTCGATAAGATTAGTATCTTATTTTTATTATTTTTTAATTTTTTAATTTTTTATTCTTTCGGTCAATCCTCAATTTTTCCCTGCGAGCTTAAGACTAATCTTATTATCTATTTTTCATTCTTTATTCTTTTATTTTCTTATTTCTACTTTTTATACTATTTTTATCTTTATTTTTTATCTTTACTCTTTTAATTTTTAACTCATTTTCCTAGTCCTACCCTTCATATATATTTTGCCTCATTGTTTATATCTAAGGTCATTTGATTAAACTTCTAAACCCCGAACTCTGTTCTTATACATATTCTGATATTTTAACCCCTTATCCTA
>OY744533.1:98534302-98536802 GCA_963556195.1 Sepiola atlantica | reverse complement strand
GTTATTTACAAAAAAGTATTGAAAAAAAAAATGTAAAAACAATAATATAAAACACCTCTATAAATTCAACAAATTCTGTTTCTATTCTGTTTTATTGAATAATACGGTATATATATATATATATATATATAAAACTTAGTTTATCCCAAACAAGGCAAGTTGCCACTTTAGACGTAAGGGGCTACTGAGAATTAGGGTGAAAGTTTTGGGAGCTGTGCAGCGAGATGCTTGTTCACATTAGTTTTAAATTTCTGCATGTCGGTACAGCTGCGGAAACAGGAGGCAGGGAGGGAGTTCCAAAGGCCGGCAGCTAGAGAAAATAAGCTATTGGAGTAGATAACTCTCAGGCATCTGGGGACCTCCACAGTGAATGGATGGGAATTAACTCGCGGATTGGTCGAGTGTATTTACGTCGAGGAGGCACCAGAACAGCAAGTTCATCGGAGCACATTCCATTAAAGTACTTGTAAAACAAGCACAAAAATACAACATTCAGGCGATGGGACAGGGGCTGGAGCTTGGTGGATAGTTAGGGACCTATTAGATTAGCGACTCTTTTTTGGACCTTGTCTAAGACTAGTGGATTGTGCACCAACTCAGATGTGATAACAATACTCCATGCATATAGGATACTGTCAGGTGTGAGAAGTTTTCTAGCCCGGTAAAGGCAGCCCACTTTCTTTGCAGCAGCCTTGGCAATATTTTCTATGTATTTGTTTCAATTTATGTTACGTGTTAATGTTGGGCCGATGAGTTTGAACGTTAGACTCTCGAGTAGGGTGTCATTTGCCATGGCAATCGGTGGTTGAAACGGTTTCTTGTAGTTGTTGAAGGAAAGGATATTTGTCTTAGCAGCAATAAATGTTACTATCCATTTATGACTCCATTCCACTACAGACTGGATATCACATTCTAAGGATTCAGCCATTACCTCGGATATATGCGCGTTCGTTTTACCCACATGACGAGAGCAGAGCGTAGTGTCTTCAGCAAATATACCTATCTCAGACACAATGTTATCAGGAAAAATAAAGGTTCAAGGATCGATCCCTTGGGTACACCTGAATTTATGTCATTTGGTTTAGATGAACGGCCATGGAGGACAACCTGGACCTTTCTTTTGGATAGGAAGGATCTAATTATATTAAATATTCTTTTAGTATTACGATATGAAATAATTATTATGAGAAGACATTTATACCAAACCTTGTCATTGTCAAAGGATATATCAAGCGCTACAGCCCTAGCTTCACCTGCCTTGTCCAGTGTATGGTATATGCGTTCGGAGATGACCGTGAGGATATAAGCAGTAGGTTGTGCTTGCCTAAATCCAAACTGATGGTCAGAAAGAAGTTTAGCATTAACAACGTGACGGACAATCAAGCTAGATTGATTAAGGATTCAAAGATTTTAGCGAAAAGCGGGAGTAGACTGATGGGGCGATAACATATATATATATATATATATATATATATATATATATATAATTAATTATTAAAGACAATATATGTACTACCATATACCATCCGATCCTTTTACTTTGTAGTCTCCTTTGAAGATTCAGCTCAATGCCTGTCAATTATTGATAACAGAGCAAAATATAGAACAGTTTTTATTATATTCCAATAACCATGGTTTATTTTATTACTTTTATTTTTATTTTTTCACATTTCCAAAAATTAAAAATTTCTGTGAGATATATTTTTAACGGTCCGTTTCATTTGCCTTGTGCCAAACAACATTTGTATGACAATATCGTCTCTGCAACAACTACAAAATCATCAGAAAAAATTCTCAAAGAGTAAAAAGTTCTTGGATTAGAGTGTTTTGAAAACACCTACATTATACATCAGTTTCATTTTAGGGTGAAAACAAGCAAAAAATAAAAAAATAAAATTGAGAGCAAACACTCACACGTGTGAGATCCAACTATTCCGCCATGTTGAATTTTTCGTTCAAAGCTAGTATCTCCTAAACATTAGTGCGAACAACTTTAAAATTTTAATTCGGTAATATTTCCTAAATTATTTAATAGGTTCTATAATTTATTTATAAAGTTCCAGTTAACTTGAAGATAATTTATTTTTTTACTAAAGTTTCTTCAATGTTTATTTAGGTCGTTAGGGTGCGAAACTCATTTAGGTACAGTATATTTCAGCCGTCCATACAATCATCTATTAAAAAAAATTATTCTACATCGGTGTTTTTATGGAATGTATATAGTATTTATTAATAAATCTTTTCTAACAATATTTAGATAAGCTTAATTTCCCAGGATTCTACACTCAAGTAGTAAGTTACAAATTAAAATGCGAAACTAAGGAGGGGGGGGGGTTCACTCACGGCGAAATATATCCTCCAGTTAGTCAGACAACAATTCCAAAATACCGAAGGGGGCATCAAATATTTATTTATTTATTTATTTATTTATTTATTTTATTTCTAAAAATATTCTGCGGATTCAAAAATTAATAATACCTAAAAATGAATCTTTACTACG
>OY744533.1:98514302-98529302 GCA_963556195.1 Sepiola atlantica | reverse complement strand
TAGTTTATAGCTTTTAGTTTATAGCTTATAGTTTATAGCTTATAGTTTATAGCTTATAGTTTTAGCTATAGCTTATAGTTTATAGCTTATAGTTTATAGCTTATAGTTTTAGCTATAGCTTATAGTTTATAGCTTATAGTTTATAGCTTATAGTTTATAGCTTATAGTTTATAGCTTATAGTTTTAGCTATAGCTTATAGTTTATAGCTTATAGTTTATAGCTTATAGTTTATAGCTTATAGTTTTAGCTATAGCTTATAGTTTATAGCTTATAGTTTATAGCTTATAGTTTTAGCTATAGCTTATAGTTTATAGCTTATAGTTTATAGCTTATAGTTGATAGCTTATAGTTTTAGCTATAGCTTATAGTTTATAGCTTATAGTTTATAGCTTATAGTTTTAGCTATAGCTTATAGTTTATAGCTTATAGTTTATAGCTTATAGTTTTAGCTATAGCTTATAGTTTATAGCTTATAGTTTATAGCTTATAGTTTATAGCTTATAGTTTATAGCTTATAGCTTATAGTTTTAGCTATAGCTTATAGTTTATAGCTTATAGTTTATAGCTTATAGTTTATAGCTTATAGTTTATAGCTTATAGTTTATAGCTTATAGTTTTAGCTATAGCTTATAGTTTATAGCTTATAGTTTATAGCTTATAGTTTATCGCTTATAGTTTATAGCTTATAGTTTTAGCTATAGCTTATAGTTTATAGCTTATAGTTTTAGCTATAGCTTATAGTTTATAGCTTATAGTTTATATAGCTTATAGTTTATAGCTTATAGTTTATAGCTTATAGTTTTAGCTATAGCTTATAGTTTATAGCTCATAGTTTATAGCTTATAGTTTATAGTTTATAGTTTTAGCTATAGCTTATAGTTTATAGCTCATAGTTTATAGCTTATAGTTTATAGCTTATAGTTTTAGCTATAGCTTATAGTTTATAGCTTATAGTTTATAGCTTATAGTTTATAGCTTATAGTTTATAGCTTATAGTTTTAGCTATAGCTTATAGTTTATAGCTTATAGTTTATAGCTTATAGTTTATAGCATATAGTTTATAGCTTATAGTTTATAGCTTATAGCTTATAGTTTTAGCTATAGCTTATATTTTATAGCTTATAGTTTATAGTTTATAGTTTATAGCTTATAGTTTATAGCTTATAGTTTTAACTATAGCTTATAGTTTATAGCTTATAGTTTATAGCTTATAGTTTATAGCTTATAGTTTTAGCTATAGCTTATAGTTTATAGCTTATAGTTTATAGCTTATAGTTTTAGCTATAGCTTATAGTTTATAGCTTTTAGTTTATAGCTTATAGTTTATAGCTTATAGTTTATAGCTTATAGTTTTAGCTATAGCTTATAGTTTATAGCTTATAGTTTATAGCTTATAGTTTTAGCTATAGCTTATAGTTTATAGCTTATAGTTTATAGCTTATAGTTTATAGCTTATAGTTTTAGCTATAGCTTATAGTTTATAGCTTATAGTTTATAGCTTATAGTTTATAGCTTATAGTTTTAGCTATAGCTTATAGTTTATAGCTTATAGTTTATAGCTTATAGTTTATAGCTTATAGTTTTAGCTATAGCTTATAGTTTATAGCTTATAGTTTATAGCTTATAGTTTATAGCTTATAGTTTTAGCTATAGCTTATAGTTTATAGCTTATAGTTTATAGCTTATAGTTTTAGCTATAGCTTATAGTTTATAGCTTATAGTTTATAGCTTATAGTTTATAGCTTATAGTTTTAGCTATAGCTTATAGTTTATAGCTTATAGTTTATAGCTTATAGTTTATAGCTTATAGTTTTAGCTATAGCTTATAGTTTAGTGGCAATCTACAGACATCTCCTGGCATATATAAATTGTAAACCGTGGCAGTGCAAATATGTTTAGAAAGTAAAAGTTTTCCTGTCCTATAGCCACGCGCACTAATATCTTACATTTATTCCTACCACTCTTATTAGTATATAAATAAATATAAATCCGTCCCGTCACATAAAAGTTAGCAGGTAAAATGAAAAGTGCCGTTTTTTAGTCTCACGGACGAAATCATTTCAAGTGGCGAGGGGAAACAAGAAAGCAAATTGCAATTAAGGCAACCCCCACCAGCTGAAATGAATACGGGAACGAATCCACAACCCTAAATCAAAACTCCACCCTGTTTTTTAAATTTTACTTTAGGTCATCAGAAATGATAATAATAATTTATTTATGAAATATTCAATTATTGACCACATTTTATGATTTTACATGAATATTAATGTTAACTATGGCGAAGCATAATTTTTTACATATTTTTTACGGAGGGTATACACTGGTGGGTGAAATAAAATGTCGTATTTAACGGCGTGTTTACAATGAAACGTTTACAATAAGTCATGTTTTGTTTTGAATTAAATAACCCAAATGGGTTACTATTTACGTTCCTCCCCAAGAGGGTAGACAGACACATGGTCGCTTTTTTAATGTGGGGAAAAGTCAACTCCCCGAAATGGGTCACTCTTGATCTGGATAAACATCAAAACTGTCTCAGTCAAGAATTAGGGCTCCATCACTAACCGAGAACAGAAAAGATGAAGTTTAGTATCCGAACAGATACTACACTTTGCTTCTAGTCGAAAAAATAAATAAGGTACGTGTAATTAAAGCCTATTGAGGATTAAATAGGAGTTGTTTAAGTCTCTCTCACAAAAGGTAAATATTTGTTGGCTCTTCAGTTTTACGACTGTTAGTGTGCGTTATAAAGGTGTGAGGACGCCCTAAAAGGTAGAGAGAGTGAAAGCGGAAGTCAGAAATGACGTCACATCCGTCCGGAACCTTTTCTGTCTCTTGTTCCTGACTCACAAACAGAAGCAGACGTGAAAAGCGCCGGTCCGCTGCCAGTCGACGGAGGACCGGGGGAGGGGTGCAGTGGCCCAGGATGGCCTGATGAAATCTCTCCCTAATCCCTTCATTCTCTATCTCCCCAGTGCACATGCAGTAATGTCTGTCTCTTTGTTTTATGTTCAATAAAAAAATTTTAAAACGAAACCTGTAGTTCATGTGTTTGTCGATCACGGCCGAAGGACAGGAGTCAGCAGCGACGAAGCCAGAGATACACCTAACAACAAAGATGAAATCCGGGTACCCACAGCGTGTCAACTATCGTTTGGTCATTTCATGCTGAAATCGTGCTTATGTTATTGTATATGGTTGTTTTGTAGATTAATTTGTAGACTAATATGAATTTTTAAATAATTTTTTGTTACATAGAGCACCTGGTCTTTCGAAATAGTCCCCTATGTAGTACTAGCAAAGGTCAACGCCGCTGAACGTCGGTGACCTTATAGGAACCTGTTTATCAACATGATTATAGCCGTATATACGTAAACATTTATGACATATCAATGAACCCGTCACAAGGAGAACGGTGGACTATTTGCGAGAGAATGGTGTGTGTATGTGTGTTGTTCGGATCGAGGGTCGTGTTCCCCCGATTATAAACGTGTTCAGTTGAATCAAGCAATGTTGCATGCAAAGACGGAGTAATAATTAATAAACAAAAATGAAGTAGTTCAAATAACGTTTATTGAACGTGTGTGTACGTGGAATGGTGAAGTGTGTGATGTATGCATGTGTGTCGATGGAAAAACAGTTCTTGAAAAAGGTATAAGAGGAAATGAATCCAGCGAGAGGAAAGTCTTTGAAAGCCGTACGCAAAGAAAATGAGTTGAGAACTCTTACCGTTGTTTGACCATGTGTTGACGGAAGAAAAGTGTGTTGGTTGTTGTTTTGCCGAGACTAGTTGAAAAGAAAAGCGTGAGACGAAACGCTAGTGTATTAGCGTCGTTCTGCCAAGGCCAATTGACCAGAAGAAAAAAGTGAAACGGAACGCTAGTGTCAGCGTCGTCCTGTCGAGGCCAAAAGGCGAGTGAAACGGAGCGCTGGTGCCAGCGTTGTTCTCCGATGCTGGTCGGTGAAAAAGAGAGCGAATTTCCGTTTGCAACGGTTTTTATAGTCCGAAGGGCAGATAACTCTGGTGTCGTTTTCAGCGCCACCTGTCGGTGAAAAAGCGACACCTAACGGCCAACCGGTGTAGTTACGTTTTGAAAGGAGGAGGTAACTGCTACAGTGTGTTCTGAAGGAATATGTTTAAACAGATTAAACATTTAATAGAGAAATTCTATTCAAAAGAAGAAAGGAAAGACGAATGGGAAAAGAAAGAAAAGTAGAAGCAGGGCAAATTGATTTCTGATAACCTTCTAGAGTCTGGAAGGTCTTCAGAAATCAAGTTAGGTATGTGTATATGTTTATATACTTATATGTAAAGGATTTACTCCTGAACTAATTAACCAATCATTATGAATTTGGGAACAAAAAGACCTAATAGGTTAGGGTTATGGTTAGGGGTGTAATATGTAATTTAGTTCAATTTAGTAACACAAAAGAAGATAAAAAGGGAGTGGAAACCGTATCGTGGATATTCCCCAAATTTCAGCTTTTTTGGCGTATTTTAAAGGGATTTTAGGGAGAATAATATGGACACAACCTTCCATTTTAATATTAAAATATTTCAGATTTGCATTGAATTTGATCGATAGTCATTAGACACTAATTAAGCAAAATTCCCTGAATTTCAATTTCTTCTTAAGACCCCGTAAGCTTAATCCTTAAATTTGAGACATTTTCTAGAATCAAAATCATGTAATGTACTCAGGACACGTAGTTGAACACGGTCAAGTATCACCGCTTCAGGCGAAAATTAGAGATATCGAGCAATATTTCGTTCTGAGTAATGTCCGAGTGCTGAGAGGATTCCTATGAAAAGCAGGATATTTTCGGAAATTTTTCTAAAAATATCTGCCATTTTCTTCTTCTGACTAATTTGCTGGGAAAGAAACGTAAGTTCTCGTAGTTTCCAAATTTCCAAAACTTACTCGAGGAGATAAAAAATTTCATATTTGTAGTCGGTCTTAAAAGCTCTAGATTTGACCCAGACATTTTCTCTTTCAATCGTTACAAGCGACCAATGAATTGGCGTGGTTTTAATGCAAGTGGGTGATAAGTATAGTACGCGCCTGGTTAGTTGTTATTCCCAAAAATTCAATAAACACCAGAGGGGTTACGCAACGATAGAAAAGGAAGCTTTTGCTCTGTTATTCGATCTACAGAACTTCGAGATTTTTATCTTAACTTCGGTACAGCCTTCTGCTGTGTATACCGACTACAGATCATTAGTTTTCCAAATAAAATGAAAAATAAAAACCACAGACTTTTATCTTAGAGCTTAGCGCTACAAGAATATAACTTGCAGATTGAACATATTATGGGTGTCGACAAAAGTGTGCAGACACTCTTTCCCGCAATACGAAACACGCGGCCGTTAAAGAAAAATCAAGAATCTGTTGGTCTGTTACTTAAGTTTGATATAGAATTTCCGTTTGTCTGTTAGGCTTAAGTTTTAGATGGCATTTTCAAAGGTCTGTTAGGCTTAATTTTTAGATGGTATTTCCGTTTGTCTGTTGGGCTTAAGTTTTATATGGCATTTTCATTGGTCTGTTAGGTTTAATTCTTAGATGGCATTTCCGCGTGTCTGTTAGGCTTAAGTTTTATATGGCATGTTCATTGGTCTGTTAGACTTAAGTTTTATATGCATTTTCGTTGGTCTGTTAGGTTTAATTTTTAGATAGTATTTCCGTTTGTCTGTTAGGCTTAAATTTTATATGGCATTTTCATTGGTCTGTTAGGCTTAATTTTTAGATGGTATTTACGTTTGTCTGTTAGGCTTAAGTTTTATATGGCATTTTCATTGGTTTGTTAGGCTTAATGTTTAGATTGCATTTCCGTTTGTCTGTTGGGCTTAGGTTTTATATGCATTTTTATTGGTCTGTTAGGCTTAATTTTTAGATGGCATTTCCGTTTGTCTGTAAGGCTTACATTTTATATGGCATTTTCATTGGTCTGTTAGGCTTAATTTTTAGATAGCATTTCCGTTTGTTTGTAAGGCTTACATTTTATATGGCATTTTCATTGGTCAGTTAGGCTTAATTTTTAGATGGCATTTCCGTTTCTCTGTTAGGCTTAAGTTTTATATGGCATTTTCATTGGTCTGTTAGGCTTAATTTTTATATGGCATTTTCATTGGTCTGTTAGGCTTAATGTTTAGATGGCATTTCCGTTTGTCTGTTACGCGTAAGTTTGATATAGCATTTCTGTTGGGCTTTTGGTATAGCATTTCCGTTTGTCTGTTACGCTTAATTTTAAATAGCATTTTACAACGGACTGATTAAATGGATACATTTATTTTAGATAAGTCTCCGTCTCTTCATCAATCGGCCCGCCAGTCTTACATGCTTAGATTGAAATAGCCTTTTTTTATCGCTAAACGCACAGACCTAGTGGACGCATCACAATATTTGTCCTTATTTTAGAAATGAGTTTTCTTTTCAAACAATCTAAAAAGTTTCGGTGGAAAACAACTGCCATTATTGACGTTAGTAAAATCCTCGTTCGTATATAATAGAGCATTGTTTGGCCGAACAAACAGTTTTTGAAGGAAACAAAAACAGTTAATTATATTTATACAAAGGTTACAAGTGAAGGTCAAAAAGGACTTTTTGGTATTTCAAAAATCCATGTTAAATGTAACATGTTTAATAAGACAGGTATTTTTATATAGTGAAAATGCTAACGACTCCATTTTAGATGCGGCCATTTAGCGCTATCAGAGGCTCTGTTTGTCGGTCGGTCACATTTACGTTTGAAATAGCATTGTTTATCCTTAAACACGCAGGTTTGCTGTACGTGTTACGGCGATACCCGTTCGTGGTAACTAAATAGCTACTAGCACATCTACCCATAGTTGTCAGGGTGGCAAATTCGTAAAATTAAATATCCGAACATATACATAATTTGAATATAAATATATCTGTGCCTCTACTGGATGGAAATACGATAAATGGTTACTCATTCTGTTCTAAGCTATGTTGTCATGAACCGAGTGATCATTTTACGTTAAATTTATATAGTAAAGTGAACCCCCACTCTAAAGTCAAAAATATTTTTTTAATTTATTTGTTAAACGTTTTTACGTGTACTTGCACGTAATAATAAGAACGTCATTTTTATTGTTCTATTAACTCAATTTCCGATTGCAATAAACTATGAAATGTTTACGCAATAATATCGCCTTCATTATCGAATGAATAAATCCTGATTATTTCTTGGTCATTTATGAAATTGTTGATTAATGAATTTGAGTAAATATCTTTAATACCGGCATATTTGGTATAATGATTAATTAGACTGTTAGCTGAATGGGTCGGGGGACCAGGGTTCAATCCTCGGTCTAGTCAAACTAAAGACTAAAAAAAAATGGTACCCGATGCATCATTGCTAAGCACTCAGTATTCGCTGAGGGTACCCGGATTTCGTCTTTGTTGTTCTGTGTATCTATGTCCTCTGAACGATAACGCGGGGACGCTGGTTGGATTTAGAAGTTTTATTTAAACCTAAAACAGATGACACAGATTGAGTGTTTTTGTACGAGAGAGAGAGAGAGAGAGAGAGAGAGAGATGGGGAGAGAGGGAGAGATACAGAACAAGAGAATTATTTGGGGAGGATTTATCATCAACAACTAGGCCATTTTGGACTACACTGGGCGCTGCAGGGACCCTCGATTCGCACGTCTTTCTCTGTTGGTGATCAGGAACAAGAGACAGAAACAACATCTAACGGACGTGACGTCACTTCCGATTTTCTCTACTACTCCTACCAACTTTGAGGACGTCTTCCCACTCTCTGTGCCCCTCCCTTACTATCTAACATTCGATGCGCCTTCGACTACGGTCGATCCATTTCTTTCTTTCTTTATATTTTGTAGGAAAATTTTAATAGTCAGTTTTGATAAATGAAACAAAATATTATATTGATTTTTTTTGGGGGGGGCGTCGATGTGATTTCTGTTACGGAAGGAAACCAACTTTCTATATTAATCACTGGCGAGGAGAAAAGTGTAGTATCTGTTCTGATACTACAGTTCATCTTTTCTGACCTCGTTCAGTGAATGAGAAACTCTTCTAGACTGAGACTTTTTTTACGTTTGTCTCAATCCAGAGTACCCCTTTTGAGGGAGCTGGATTTTTATCCACATTAAAAAGTGACCTTGTGTCTAACTCGTGTCCAGTTCGATTTCTATCGGGGCATTACTTTCTCTTATACGAAAGGTACGAATCAATATATCCTCCGTTTAGCTATGGAATTAATAGCAGGGTATACTAGTCTCTCGGAGAAGGAAAACGCTGATACAACACTAGTTTTTCATAACTTATCCCGACATTGGTTCTAGTCGCTCTAGATTTCTTTTTGCTGTTGAACACAAGCAATATCGGTTCAGTGTGGTTGTGATTAGCCAACTCTTGCTTCGCCATAGAGCTCCCTTTCGCAAGCGCCCTTACATTCATTGTCTCTCGAGACTAAAAGGAGGTCACGAAATGTTACTTTTATTCTTGTTATTGTTACAGTCGCTACTTAGGGTTGTTTTTTTTTTATTCTATTCTCTTTGTTTCTGGTTTATGGGATTTTTATAATAAGGGACATATGTTTTTGTATAGTACGCACCGAATCCCTTGCAAGGTTAGCTCCCCTCCCCCGCGTGATGAGTTTTAGGGCCCTGTCACCTGACAAGCTGCTTACCGCGTGATCAGATCCGTGCCAATTGTTTACTATGCCCCACCCCCTCTTACGCACGTGTGAAACAGACACACATTATTATAACCTGCAAATATATTCTTCTCCCTCCGGTCATATAGTTTTGCTAGTAAATGCGATGCTTACCTTAAATCTCTTAATGAACGAATGGGTTAGGGTTAGGGTTAGGGTTAACGAATGCACTGAATGAAAAGAAGTTTTACATTCATAAAATAAAAGCAGTCAGTTCTCATCTTGAATGTTATTCTCACAACGTTTCGGCCGATGTATCCCCCAACTTTATTCAGATGCGTCTTGTCGACTCACGAATCTGTACGGAATTTCGAACTGAACTCTTTACATAATCCATCGGGGGTAGATTGCTCTCGTTCCGTCAGCCATGGACGTGTAGAAGTCTTACGTAATTCTTAATCGTATTCTTAGTATTAGAATTACTGAGAATTGAATCTTTAGAAGGCAGTCACTTAGAGCTGATTAGGGTTAGGGTTAGGGTTAGCTGATTATAACTTAGCACTTTATTCGTTGCGGTACAGGGCCACTGAGAACAATAGTCCAAATAATCCAAAGCTGACAAATCAAATTTTCTTTCTGACTAGCCAATTTTTATGTGTTATTGTGGCAGTGTGTTATTAGCAATATACTAACGTACATCGCTACAATTAATTTTAAAAGTGACTTAGTCCGGCCCAGACGACAGCTAATATAAAACCTTTTTAAATAATGAACCTAAAAATAAAAAATAAATCGGCAAGGGGGATAAATCACTTTAAATTGAAGAATATTATAGGTTTTGTTACATTAAGGTTGAAAATATGAAAACAAATAAAAATAAAATGATCCTGCACCACGCCGGGTAGGTACAGCTGGTTGAATCTATGTTTAACTTCTTCGGAATTGATTAAGCGTCACATTTCCAGATTATAACAATTTTTTTTAATTACTTAATTATTCTTAGCCGAGGGCAGTGTTCTATCTAATCGAAGTTTAGCGTAAACTGATTCATCTGGTTTTCATACTCTTCGAGGATATCTACTATATACAGGGTGGGCCAAAATAAGGGTCCTATCTTTAAATTTGAATAACTTGCATTTGAATAACTTCCACAAAATAAAAGTTAAACTCACCAAACTTTATGTGTGTGTAGACTGACCCTTCCGAGATTTTTTGAAATAAACAAAACAAATTTTAGCCGAAAAACACTTCTTAAAACTTACAAAAACTAAAGTATTGTTTTTTACACTCTTTTGAGTTTTTTAAGCAAAAATAATGTTTTCTAAATGAGGGTACGTTCCTTAGGGCTAATACGGCTCATGCTTGCTTCGGAAGGGGTCCTTTACTTATTCTAAAAAAAAAAATTAAAAAAATCAATAAATAAAAAAGTTATGAATTTTTAAAAATAGGACCCTTATTTTTGCCCACCCTGTATATATATATATATATATATATATATATATATATATATATATATATATATATATATATATATATATATATATATATATATATATGAAGAGTTCGAATGCAAAACGCGATAAATCCAATCAACGCAGGTATGCGTGCATCAATATACGTATGTCGTCAAAAATTGGAGTTAAATGCGACTCTTGTTCCGGGGTTCGAATGGTGCGAGTGGTTTAAATAGTTATTTCTACACTGATGATTCCGTAAGAATGAAACATATACGTATGTAGATAACAATTAAAAAAAATATTATTAAATAATTATTTGCAGTCCATTCTTAGATGGGCCCTTTCATGAGTAATAATAGAAGCTGTCAAAGCTAAGCTATAATGAAGTTTCTTCCTGTAAAACACTGTTATGACAGCTGACTATAGTTTTCTGCTTCCCCGGCACATAAATAATGTTTATTTCTCATATCGTCCGTAGCCATTTATGGTAGCATCATTGATTAGAGCGCTTGGAATTTGAGTTAAATG
This sequence comes from Sepiola atlantica, assembly GCA_963556195.1. Classification (NCBI taxonomy): domain Eukaryota; kingdom Metazoa; phylum Mollusca; class Cephalopoda; order Sepiida; family Sepiolidae; genus Sepiola; species Sepiola atlantica. Next base: position 98,518,669 of record OY744533.1, on the reverse strand, counting down.
CAACTCTTGTTCCGAGGTTCAAATCTTGCGACTGGTTTAAATGGTTATCTCTACACTGATGATTCCGTAAGGATGAAAAATATACGTATGTAGATAATAATTAAAAAATCTTATATATATATATATATACATATATATATATATATATATATATATATATATATATATATAATCTAGACTTAGACTGAAAGCTCATTTTCATTGAGAGTAAAAATAAATTATGCCGGTAGCATATTATGTAAAACATGATTTTGCAGTGTAGTCGAGTGTTGGAATGCAATTTTTTTTTGAATGATAGCTTCGTAATTTTGAAAATGGCGTTTATCGCGTTTTGCAGTCAAACTCTTCATATATATATATATATATATATATATATATATATATATATATATATATATTATTACTATCTCATATATCCACATACAATTTTATAAGGAGATATAATTTTTTATGTATCAATTTTCAGTATTTACTTCAACAGTGCTCGGTACGTAAGTAGAGCTAGTTAGTAAGTTATGAAAATATATTTATGGAAATTAAGCTACACAGAGGCTCCCGCGTTATATTAATTGCCATAAATATATTTTCATAGCTTACTAAACGCTAGCGTCAGTAGGTATTAATAATTTAATATTTATTTATAAATATTATACTAAGCCCCTTTAAGAAATTAAAGTTGAGAACTCTCGGGGATGTTAAAAATAGACTGTCAAAAAGCTCTAATGCAGAGTTCCGAATACGTTCGTCGAACACTCTCGACTAGTCTTCTATCTGTGCCCGCTTCTAGGTACATATAGATCTTAATTTCCTTTAATTACGTGACAGTTTCCGTTGGCCGAGTGGATATGGCGACTGATTGCAGATTTTAGGCTGACTCTGTGAACCGGGTTCGCACCTTCCGACCGTCTGAAGTTATTACTTTCCTGCACTGATGAGAGCAAAAAGCTTGAAACCCTAGCGTCTGTAGGTATAAATAATTTAACATTTATTTAGAAATATTATATATATATATATATATATATTCACTGTTGATTTTATTTTACTTCAGTAAGTAAATGCTCAGAAATAAAGTGGCCTCTTTCTGGTGCTAACATTTGATTTCTATATAAGATACGTAGATATCCAGGTGAGTGTTCAATCAAGATTCTCCTCTACCTGTCAAACGTTGAGTTAGTAAAGAAGTTAAGAACATTCATTTTCCTCTCCCCCAATTGACCAGTTAACTATGTTGTAGTATATCTTTCTTGTGGTCTCTTTGCCTTCCGGATTCTAGGACAAGAATTCATCTGGTCTGGTCGAGTATCCAGCTAAGTGCTGTTACTTGAGGTAACATTACTTGAAAAAGGTTCACCATTCTTCGTATGCGTCGGTGTATAGCCGTGTCGAGAGGGATCTTATTTCGTCTTCGAATATTATGTAATTTTTAATATTTGTCAGGGTTTACTTGTAGGGTGAAGGATCCTCATGTCAGGTTGTCATGACAAATTCTTGTACAGAGAGACTGAAGACACTCGAGGGTTGTGTCTATGCGTGTGTGTGTGTGTGTGTGTATGTGTGTGTGTGTGTGTGTGAGTGTGTGTGAGTGTGTGTGTGTGTTGCAAATTTATACACCATCAGAGCGCATATTTTTTGTTGTAAGTTTAATGTAAAATGATTCTACCTGATCAGAATTCCGAAGAGGTGTTTGTAGATTGGACTTTTAGCAAATCAGAGATTGATTCTGCTGTGGTTTCGTTCTGATTTAAATTATTGTTACATAAATACTTTTTTTTTACTTATTTTAATCGCACAGGACTTAACACCGTCCCCTCATTGTTTTGAACACCAAATTCTGTCTCCGAATTGCATATTTCTCGACTGTTTGAAGAGGAACGCTGCACTGTTCCCTAATGCTGTCGGGCCATCTTTTTTAGTGGGCGTCCTCTTGGTCTTGCGTTTCAGAAGTCTTTTCTGTAGTTAGCATTTATCATCCCACTACTTCTAGCAACATAACCAAACCATCGAAGCCACCTAGACGACACCACATCTTCTATGGTGTCCGTCATGCCCAACGCTTCGCGTATGCAAGCATTACTAATTATTTCAACGTAATCATGCAGAACTGTTGACATGTCAGGGTTGATGCAATATTTTTGTTTGCCATTTGTAGAAAAAGTTTTAAATGAATATTTTATTAATTTTTATTATTATTTAATTTTTCATATATTTAAAATGCACTTATCATCAACACTGGTATTATTATTCACTCACTAGGAGTTATCACACTGGTCATCGTCAGTGATCGCCCACTGCCAACAACCCGTGGTATTCCCTGGGGTCTGAGTGACAACAAGTCTCCTCAGACTTCCAGTATGCTTCATCTCTTTTCGTTCATCACCGCTGATGACCTTGCGGTATCGCAACAGCCACCTACCAACGATTTCCCGCTGTTAAGGGCCATTGGTGCCCTCCGGGGCCCCGAGTGGCAACAAGCCTCCCCAAGGTCCCAGAGCTGTGCGCGCTCTTCCAGTGGAGGTCTGGTTTGCGCTTTCCCTCCTCGACCCTCTGTTCATAATTTTCGTGGCGTTAGCCTATGCTTACGCCTCTCTCGTGCGGTTGTATTTTCCCCGGTTCTGTTGTCTTGTGCTTCCATTATTATTATTATTAGTAGTAGTAGTAGTAGTAGTAGTAGTAGTAGTAGTAGTAGTAGTAGTACTCACTAGGAGTTCTCACACAGATCATCGTCAGTGATTGCTCACCGACGAAAGCCAGTGGTGTTTCCTGGAGTCTGAATGACAACAAGCCTCCCCAGATTTCCAGTATTCTCCACTTCTTTTCAATCACCATCGCAAATGAGCTTGCGGTATAGCAACAGCCGCCTACCATTGATGGCTCGCTGGCAACGACCATTTGTATCCGCTGGTGGTGGCAATAAGCCTCCCCACTTTATTATTATTATTATTATTATTATTATTATTATTATTATTATTATTATTATTATTATTATTGCTGTTGTTGTTGTTGCTGCTGCTGCTGTAGTAGTAGTAGTAGTAGTAGTAGTAGTAGTAGTAGTAGTAGTAGTAGTAGTAGGAGGAGGAGGAGGAGGAGTTTTCACACAACTCATGATCAGTGACTGTTCACTGAAAATAATAAATGGTGTTGTCTGGAGTCTGAGTGACAACAAGCCTCCCCAGATTTCCAGCACTCTCTTTCGATAACTTTTTCAAATTGTTTTGCATTATCGCAATAGCCGCTTACAATTGATTTCTCGCTAGCAACGAACATAGGTCTTCTCTGGAATTTGAGTGACAACAAACCTTCCCAAGGTTCCAGAACTATCGCACCCTTCCAGTGGAGGTCTGGTTAGTGCTCTCCCTCCTCGGGCTTTCCATCCTCCTTGACCTTTCACGACAACTTTATGTGGTATCAACCAAAGCTGGTGCCACCGCATGTGTGTGTGTGTGTGTTCCCTTTCCATTCATTTGGAGCGTTTGTTGGTGATGTCGGTTGGTTTCCGCATTCAAAGGTTTTACTTAATATTTCGGCTGTTTTTATCATTGCTGTTCGTAGTATGGTCTGAATCTTCCCTTTGATTCCAATTTCTATTATTATTATCAATTCATTATGAGTTATCACACATGTCATCATTATTGATTGCTTTGACAATAACTGGTGGTTTCCCCTGGATTCTGGGTGACATCGAGTCTCCCCAGAGTTCCAATAATCTCCACCTCTTTCGATAACCATTTCAAATAGATGTTCCTAGTGTTCATACGATTATTGGTATTTGCTTTGTTTTTCTGTCTCCTTGGTCTTCACCCTGTAGTGTGCTGGGACGACAAAATTTACGATTTAGCAGGATTTTTCCTTCTTGTTGACTATTATGACATCCGGTTTCCTTGCTTGGATGATGTTATCTGTTTGTACCTCCATGGTCCAGAGGTTGTTGTTGTTGTTGTTGTTGTTGTTGTTGTTGTTGTTGTTGTTGTTATTATTATTATTATTATTATTATTATTATGATGATGATGATGATGATGATGATGATGATGATGATGATGATGATGATGTTGTTGTTGTTGTTGTTGTTGTTGTTGTTGTTGTATACCCTCCGTCAAAAATGACAGAAAAATTATGCTTCGCCAGTGGCTAATTCAAAGACTTTTTTTTTACATTCTAGATTGACGGAATAAAATATTAGCAGATTAACAGAATTACCTTATTGTCATTATTCTTACTTTTTAATGTTTACTTACTTATGATAAGGTTCAGACGAATATTTTATGGGCTATATGAGTTTAGTTAAAAAAATAATTCCGGGTAACGCCGGGTCCACAGTACCAAATTTCAGAGGCTTACAAATACCTTGGTTAAAAGTAACCATTCTCGA
>OY744533.1:98504302-98506802 GCA_963556195.1 Sepiola atlantica | reverse complement strand
TTTTTATACATGCTTGTAGACAATAAATCATAGTTTTATTATTGGCTCAATTACTTTTGACCTCTATAAAATCGTGATCTATGACCTACACACTTCTAGCCTCATAGAAAACATACGGAAACATGATATATGTCCGTGAATAGAAATTACATTAACAATCACAAAAGAAAATATAAAAATAAAAACCGCCTACTTACTTTTACTTTTTACAAATATTATCAAAGCGATATTAGATTTTCGTTAACGAATTTTTTCTTAGACAAAGTTCAATAAGAGATGTCTTCTTTTTTTCATTCTTTGATACAGAGTCCTTTTTGTACTCTGTTGTTAAAGAGTCCTTTTTGTACTCTGTTGTTAAAGAGTCCTTTTTGTACTCTGTTGTTAAAGAGTCCTTTTTGTAAAGTTTCTTTTTGTATTTGGATTCTAATCTTCTTGAAACTTGCTTTGCGTTCTCCATTAGCCGTATTGTAGACAAACGTTTGTCCTTAAAGAGACAATTAAAAGTATTGCATTTTCTTTTATTTCTTTGGTTGATATGTTTTATCCATGCGTGTGAACGTACGTGATAAGTTAGTAGTGTGTGCGTGTGTATGTTGGAGTCGACTGTCCCACCACTATCTGCATTGACACTGTGTGTGTGTGTAATACTGTTGTTTCTTTAAAAAAAAAATAGCGCCATTTTTAAATTGTAAAATATTTTGTCTCCAGTTCCTGAGAATAAATTTAGCCGCTTCACACGTGTTTGATATCCTTCTTCATTTGATTTAATTTCGCATTTCATTTTTTGCTTCTAATCATTCTACAATAAATGAATCATTCTACAATAAATGAATCGACAACTTATAGTAGATAGACGTTGGACTTAAGATCTTTTCTTTTTTGTTATTAGAGAGAGAAAATAAAATTATTGCATCTTATTTTGTTTAAAAGAAGAATTAAAAATACATCTCGTTAATATTGTCACTAAAAAGAGTGATTTATAAAACTTGACAATGTAACCGTTAGATGCGAACGTATGTTAAACGTATACTAATTATGGTACTTGTGCAGTTTACGGACCGTACTAATTCTTTTCTGTGGCGATTGGTACTTGATCTTGGTACTTTCCTTTTATTGTCCCACCACGAATTTCCTGATATTAACATTATTTTTGTTTTTGTTTCGCCCTTTTTATTTAAAGGTTAGAGGTAGGGTTTAGGGTAAACTAACTAAATGAATAGAAAAGGGTTAAATGTCAGAAACAAGTGGATCAAATCGAGATATGCCATCCGGATATTTAGCCGAAATTCTTTGACGTCAGTCATTTTCACTTACATTTGGTGGTGATATATTTATAGGAATTCTTTCAGATATGGTTAAATTTTATCAACCTACAGATAAAATAATTTTTCTTTAGTAGACAAGGCGTTCATGTTTTCAATATATTTATGCTGTTTAATACATTTGTGTAATACATAATACGTTTGTAATATTATTTTTTGGAGTGGTGTTAGAAAAAAGTATTAGTGTTTGGGTAATAACAAGAAAATAGTATTAGTGGTGGGCAATAAAAAGAAAATGGTATTAGTGGTGGGGGTAATAACAAGAAATTAGTATTAGTGGTGGGGGTAATAACAAGAAACTAGTATCAGTGGTGGGCAATAAAAAGAAAATAGCATTAGTGGTGGGGGTAATAACAAGAAACTAGTATTAGTGGTGGGCAATAAAAAGAAAATAGTATTAGTAGTGGGGTAATAACAAGAAAATAGTATTAGTGGTGGGCAATAAAAAGAAAATGTTATTAGTGGTGGGGGTAATAACAATAAACTAGTATTAGTGGTGGGCAATAAAAAGAAAATAGTATTAGTAGTGGGGTAATAACAAGAAAATAGTATTAGTGGTGGGCAATAAAAAGAAAATAGTATTAGTAGTGGGGTAATAACAAGAAAATAGTATTAGTGGTGGGCAATAAAAAGAAAATAGTATTAGTAGTGGGGTAATAACAAGAAAATAGTATTAGTGGTGGGCAATAAAAAGAAAATAGTATTAGTAGTGGGGTAATAACAAGAAAATAGTATTAGTGGTGGGCAATAAAAAGAAAATGTTATTAGTGGTGGGGGTAATAACAATAAACTAGTATTAGTGGTGGGCAATAAAAAGAAAATAGTATTAGTGGTGGGAGTAATAACAATAAAATAGTACTAGTGGTGGGCAATAACAATAAAATGGTATAAGTGGTGGGGGTAATAACAAGTAAATAGTATTAGTGGTGGGGTAATAACAAGAAAATAGTATTAGTGGTGGGGGTAATAACAAAAAAAATAGTATTAGTGGTGGGCAATAAAAAGAAAATAGTATTAGTAGTGGGGTAATAACAAGTAAATAGTATTAGTGGTGGGCAATAAAAAGAAAATAGTATTAGTAGTGGGGTAATAACAAGAAAATAGTATTAGTGGTGGGCAATAAAAAGAAAATGTTATTAGTGGTGGGGGTAATAACAAGAAAATAGTATTAGTGGTGG
>OY744533.1:98494302-98499302 GCA_963556195.1 Sepiola atlantica | reverse complement strand
TATATATATATATATATATATATATATATATATATATATATATATAAGTAACCGTTATGTGGATACATTTCTAAGAATGTAATTAGATAAACGTATTAAATATCTGAACCTGGAAGATGAATATATTTACAAACTAATATAATTAGAAAATCTCTAAATTATATGAACGTCTGTTTACTGTTTTTTTCTTTTATCTAGATTACAGCTTTTAGATTATTTCAACTGAAGCATTTACCTCGCCCAAATAATGAATACCACATTACTTCCAGCACCTGAAACAACTGAGCGAGGGGGTGAAAATAACAGCACAGGTTGGTAGTATATTTTTTTGTTTCCTTCATTATGTCATTATATCTAATTGTTGTGAAGTTGTCCTACAGTAAATAATAAATAAAGGAAGTCAAGTCGAGGGTTGGTTTAACAAGTGTATTAACAAAGTAAGAAAGTGACTAGCTCTTGGCTAGACAGTTACAAGACTGTACTTTGTCTTCTCTGTGTCTCTGGTGACTCGCACTATTTATAGTGACAACCGGTGTTGTTTCTCCTGTGTAAGAACGGCCATTGTAACACTAATATATAAAGTTAAGACGATTTCCCCCCTGTACTTTCTTGAAGAATAGGAAAATAACTACATGCGTCATAGACTACTAAACTCACCACTATATTACGCTTATTCACTCGAGCGTGTTTTAGTAAATGTGTGATGATTTTTCTCCGGCAAACACTAAATATTACTTTTGGCCCACAATCTTCGACTCTCCTCAATATATATATATATATATATATATATATATATATATATATATATATATATATATATATATATATATATATATGTGTGTGTGTGTGTGTGTGTGTGTGTGTGTGAGTGTAGGTGTCAAATGTGGACACCTTCCCCACGCCTGATCTTGTCTCTCGTCCTCTCCTCTCCCTCGCCCCATTTCTTACATGACCCTGATTGTTTTAACCCTCCCGCTCCCTCATCTCAAAGGCTAATCTTAAAAAGATTCAATAAACATGTCTCATGCTCCCTCCCCTTCATAGTTTAAATTAATTCTAACCGCTACCAATGTTCGTCAGCACTTCTTCCACACTTATTATTAAATGTCTCTCCCCCTACTTAATGATCTTATAACTCCACCCCACACCCTCTACTGGCAACTCAATCGCCCACTGCCACCATCTATTTGTTTCTCATAATTTATTTTTTCATAAGCGGACCCAATTTTAATCGCACACCCGCTACCACCTAAAAAATGAGATTCTACTTTTGGGCGAGTGCGTGTAAACACCATGAAAGACTTGGTAGGTAAAAAAAATTTTTAAACAATCGTTCAGACTTGAGAGTACATGTACACCCTATGCTAATCCTCCACCTAAAAGATTCTACTATATGCGAAACTTATCCCCTACCCTAAATTCTAAAAGGATTGTTATTTTACTTTTTATTATTTTTACTGTTAAGTTTTTCAGTGTGTTTATATGTAATCGCTTAAAAAAGGGTAAAAACCAATATCATTTAGCATAGGGTGCACGTGTAAAATTTACTATTATTTATTAAATTATTTTTTGTATGATTATTATTTTTTTAAATAGAATTTTTAATTTTCAATTTAATTATTACGGTAAGATTGATTCATCAAATTATTAATTGAATCAAATTGATATAAAACTATTAAAAAAATAAACGAAGAAACTAAAATTTTCTTCTTTTTTTTCAAATGTTTATGGAAATTACTATTTTAGTCCCCTAAATTATTTAGAGTGAATAAATGGATGAATACACTTTTATTGGCTAATTATTCATAAGAAATTTCATGTTCAAAAAAAGGTAAAAAAAATTAATTTGCCAAAAGGTTGGACGCTTATTAATTGATACATTATCAATTAGCTTAATAATAAAATGTCTGGTAAAAGGCATAGAGTATGTTGTAAAATGCAAGCATTAAAAATAATATTCTTAAAAACTGGATGAGAAAAAAAAAAAACTTTTACACATGTTTCTAGAGGAGCCGGAAGTAAACATAGCTAATTTAAACTGTTTAACCACACACTCTTTTAATAAGAAAGTCGAAAGGAATATACATCCAAATGCAATCTGAAGAAGGATTGTTAAAAATGGCAAAAATCGTTAAATACGAAAAGTAAAAAACTGAGGAAATTTCTAACAGTCAAACTTAGTCAAAACAAACAAGTAATAATTTTCAAAGCACTGTAAAAAATAAGGTAGAGTATTGATTTACTCCTCTCCAAGAGGTTAGGCAAAAGGCCAGTTTTTATCCTACTCCCACAAGTAAGATGTGACCCAAGGTCGGGTCGGGAAAGTGGGGTTTGAAAAGCCAGCGCCCGAGAGGTGAGCACTTTGGCCATTTAAAAATTGTCTGGGCAGCCCCGTCGGCATTCCCCGGTAGGGGCGCCTCAGACAGTAAGCAATAAACTTACTCCTCTCCAAAGAGGGGAGGCAAAGCCTGGGAGGGTGGACCTCCTAGAACTGCATAGGACAGACCCATAAACCGGCGTAAATCAAGCCCCGAAGGCCAAGACAATACCAGTCTATGGGGTGCAGTATCCATCGGAACAGATACTACACTTTGATCTTAGCCAAAAGGCCAATAAGGTAGAGTATTGATTTACTCCTCTCTAGGAGTTAGGCACAAGGCCAGTTTTATCTTACTCCCACAAGTAAGATGTGACCCAAGATCGGGTCGAGAAAGTGGGGTTTGAAAAGCCAGCGCTCGTGAGGTGAGCACTCTGGCCATTTAAAAATTGCCTGGGCAGTCCCGTCGGCATTCCCGGGTAGGGGCGCCTCAGACAGTAAGCAATAAACTTACTCCTCCCCAAAGAGGGGAGGCAAAACCTGGGAGGGTGGACCTCCTAGAACTGCACAGGACAGGCGTGCAGTATCCATCGGAACAGATACTACACTTTGATCTTAGCCAAAAGCGTTATTTAACGCCCACCCACAATGGGAGTATGTGACACAAGGTCGGAAAGTGGGATTTGAAAAGCCAGCGCCCGAGAAGGTGAGCGCTCTGGCCATTAAAAATTGCCTGGGCAGCCCCGTCGGCATTCCCCGGTAGGGGCGCCTCAGACAGTAAGCAATAAACTTACTCCTCCCCAAAGAGGGGAGGCGAAGCCTGGGAGGGTGGACCTCCTAGAACTGCACAGGACAATCCCATAGACCGGCGTAAATCAAGCCCCGGAGGCCAAGACAATACCAGTCTATGGGGAACAGATACTACACTTTGATCTTAGCCAAAAGGCCAATAAAGTAGAGTATGAAAAGATTGTATGCAGTTAATACTCCGAAACTCAGATAAAGTATTGAAATACCGGATGACGCCCTCCATTACTGGTGAAAAGGTCAACGATTTAAGAGTTTCTACTTTGTCTCTTCCATTATTTTTTATACCCATGAATAAAAGTCGTTTCTTTTTTGTTATTTTCTAGTGAAAGGTTTGCCGATGTCAACGAAATTAACGATTGGTGTCCTGACTGGTGTTGCCACCTTTGGCCTTATTATTATCTTTATCGTGCTGTTGTGTGTCTTGATGCAGTCGAAGAAAAACAAACTAAACAAAAAGTAAGCATAAAATGGCGTCATGCATATATATATATATATATATATATATATATATATATATATATATATATATATATATATATATATATGGTACATGTATTGTATTAGTTTCTGTAGATGTACATCCGTTGAAACTCAAGTGTTTATAAAAAGTGCTCAATAGCAAGTAGAGCTGTTCTTAAGTATAAATTTGTATTTATACAAACATTATTGGTTACATATGTGCATACATGTTTCGGTTAGAGAGAGAGAGAGAGAGAGGGGGAGAGACTTTATTCATCAGCATAGTCTCCTTCTATTGTGATACACTGATTCCAACGCTTCTTTAACAATCTTATGCCGATTTTCTTATAAAGTATTTGTCTTTGCCTCTAAATACGCCTCAGTTTCCGATATCACTTCTTAATTAGCCAAATTTTTGTCCCTGGGGCATTCTTTTGAAGTTTTCAAACAGCCAGTATTCGCTGAGGGGCAAATCTTGAGAACAGCCTGGGTGCAGACCAGATTTGAAGTGCAATTCATGTAGGTTTGGCATCGTCGTAATCAACTTATGACACGGTGCATTGTCTTGGTGAAAAGGCACTCTTTTTCTTAATTGTGGCCATTTTCTGGTGATTTCTTTTATTCACACGCATCATTAATGCTTTATAATGTTCACTATTGATGGTTCTTCCTTTCTCAAAGTGATCGATTAACAAAATACATTACACATCACAAAATACAGAGGCCAAAACCTTGCCTGCTAATGTTTGCATCTTTTGTCGCTTTGGACAGCTTTCACCTGCAGCTGTAAACTCAGCTAGCTTAAATGTATATATATATATATATATATATATATATATATATATATATATATATATATATATATAATTATTAGTGGCAATATATGTATTAGCATATACTATCAGTACCCTTTTACTTTGCAGTCTCCTTAATATATATATATATATATATATATATATATATATATATATATTAATAGTTTAATATTTATTTATAAATATTATATATATATATATATATATATATATATATATATATATATATATATACATATATATTAAGGAGACAGCAAATATATATATAATTAATGACAATATATGTATTAGCATATACTATCAGTACTCTTTTACTTTGCAGTCTCCTTAATATATATATATATATATATATATATATATATATATATATATATATATATATGTATATATATAATATATATATATATTAATAATTTAATATTTATTTATAAAAATTATATATATATATATATATATATAAATGCTTTCAAAATAATTCGCAGAAAATACTCTCGACCTCCTTCGACAATCACCTCGTTAGGAGAAACCGATATATATATATATATATATATATATATATATATATATATATATATATATATATATATATAACTTTTTTG
>OY744533.1:98431802-98486802 GCA_963556195.1 Sepiola atlantica | reverse complement strand
TATTCAAAATCATTCCCGTTCAATGATTTCATTGAGTCTTTTATGGTTTGTCGAAATTTGGATACTTTGTTCAGTTCCATTTTCTTAATGAACATTTTCTTTTTGTACAGCACGAATTATCTCTATATCGTAGTTATTACAGCAACTCTTTTCTTCCAAGAATATTCGAAGTGATTCTGTATTTCTTTCTGCGACTTTAAAAATAAGTGTGTACGTTCGTTAGTATATCGACAAAAATATATTTAAATATATTAATTTATAGAAATATATCAATTACCTTTATAATTTGTTTTTCTTTTAATAGCTAAGCTTAGTTCATAGCGTAGGTAGTTCATATTTTATTTTGTTTATAGCGTAAGAAGTTCATAGCCTATGAAGTTCAGAGCGTAGACGTTTTACTATATTGAATTTTCAAAGATGGCGGCGCAATGTGACGTCAATGAATCGTTTGCAATTTGTTGCCGATGCTAAGATAAAAAAAAGTCCCCTAGATTACATAAAACAAATTACTATTTTCCGGACATTTTTTTTTTTTTTGCAGCGTGTTTTTTATTTTCAATTTCGCTTTCAATTTAACCAATAATAAAAAAGCTTTTTAAATAATAAAATCTGTAATTTTTCCAGTCATTTGCAAGAATTTTTATGGCACCGTCGTATAAATGAATTTCTTCTGTAAAGTAAGTAAATTCGTATGAATCAGAACTTTGTTTACCGGTTTGATTCTGTTGTCGGAATTCTTGCAGGAGGGACCACGTAATGGTTGTCAACATCCATAAGTGAAAGTGATTCTATGGAATCGACTGGATTCGAACTTGGCACACCCAGGTCGTCAATCCGTGTCGTTATCCACCTTCAATAATATACTATATGGGATACGGCATTACTCTGAAGTGCAAAAACTTAAATTATAAATTTTTAATCTGAAAACAAAATTACTGTTTATAAAAAACACAGATTTAATTATTTTAAAAATTTGAAAAAACACAAACAACTTTTATTGTTTGTTAAATTATAAATTTCTGTTTGTTATATTTCAAATTCATTTATAAAAAAAAACATGGTTTGATTTCCAAAAAATAATTTAAAAAAAAAAAAGAAAGATTTTCTAAGATATTATTTTTACCGCAACAAAACAGAAAACAAATTACTAAATAGATCGGGGAATAGTATTTTGTTTTCTAAACTAGGGGACATTTTTTTTATCTTAGCACCGGCGGCAAATTGCAGACGACTCATTAACGTCGCTATCTTGGGTTAGAGAATTCACTATCACAGACTAAATATATTTTTATTTGGATAATTGTTCATCCTTCTATGTCTTTTTTTATATTAATTTTTTTACCGAGATTTATATTATGGGAGAGAGATTAGCACCATATTTTGTAATCGGTAAAATTGTCGTTTCTCAACCAAAATACAATTTTCTGATTTTTTTTTCTGATCTCACAAATGAGTAAGTAAACCCAAATAAATTGTTTGGAACTAATTTCCCATCTGTATTTTCTTTTAAATAATTTAAGGTAAATTTAAAATTAGTCCCAAACAATTTATTTGGGTTTACTTACTCATTTGTGAGGTTGAAAAACTGCAGACGATTTATTGTTCGCAATTTTGGTTGGGAAACGACAATTTTACCTTTTTCGTTTAATGTCTTTGCCACATCAGATGTGGGTTAAACGTTGGTCACGGCGGCACGAGGTAACTTTCTCCATCAGACTCTTATCATTTACGTTGGTTTCGATGCGCCATTGCTTAAGGTCATCTTCGACTGAGTCATCCCAAGTCTTCCTCGCCCTGTCTTTTCCTCACTTACCCTTACTTGGTATGTGTATACATCTGTTTATCCAACCAGAGCTTCGTTCAACATGTCCAACGCAGAGTTGACTCCAGTCTGGGCACCTTAAGTCTCAATAGCACGAAATTAGAACTAATTCTGTCATCAATTCACCGAACCACAAATCCACCGAACCACAAATCCACCGAACCACAAATTCATCGAACCACAAATCCACCGAACCATAGCCATTTCATTCCTCTGCATTCTCAACAAGACCTATCTAGGGGGAGGGGGAGGGGGCAGAATTCATTTGCTTGTAACATGGCACTGCGAACATAATTGTTGTAAACTCGACATTAACAAAAGTATATAAATTTAGAAATTACTGTAACTTCGGCATATTCCGGCAAATTCCGACAAATTCTCGAGTGTCGATTTCTTTTTCTTTTTAATTAAATGGCACACTAAACAGATTTAAGACACTAAATCTAAACACTGTATAAGGTACACAGGTTCAGCTAGTGCACATTAATAATACATCGGACAGCATCGTCAGCGATGTTTCCCTGGGATCACGGGATGTTTCGAGTCTGAACATCGTACCTTTCTCACCAGGGTACCCAATCAAGGTAAATAGTCGCATTCACTGCTATTCAGCTGTATTGCCATAAGTAAGTCACTTTTATTGAGATATTTCAATCAATTGCTGCGCTGGCCTTGTTATGCGCACTTAAGCATTTATTGACGTCATTTGTTTGGCTCTTCTTTTTTATTGTTTTATTTCTGCACAGAGCTCATGAAGATTGTGCATTAGGGTTGTTTGGTCTGCATGAAGTCCTCTTCGTTGATCGCAGTTATTTGTTAACCTGTAGGATTGCAGGTTTTACCTCCGACACAAAAAGCAGCAAGGTTCAGCAGTCACATACGAGGTCAGCGAAAGTTTGGTTCAGAACACACAACGTAATGGTGTACAAGTGTACTTGCTACACGAAGAGGCAGAGACGACCAGAGGAGGACGGGTCCTGATGCCGAGTCCCATTGGATTTTCACCAGAGCCCCGTTAGCTGGGTTGCGACCCTAATACCGCTTGATGCCAAACCTGTCCACTACGGGTGGCTCTACCAGGAACCGGATGTCCAGATGGCATATCTCTGAAAGTACCACGTTGATACCTCACCCCCACCCACCCGTGGTTAGGAAGGGTTGGACTTTATGGGGTGTTATTGTTTAGACTGCTTGCTCATGTGCAGGTGCGTGGGCGAAAGAAGGAGACGAAGAAAATGTTGGGTGCAGATGAAATGCCATCTTTGATTTAGAAGAGTCAGTTGAAAGGGGAGATAATTCAAAGGTTTTATTTTTGCTGTAACCATAACTCATAAGAAAAAATCCGGAGAATTAGAAAAAAATTAAGAAAAAGGTACTTATGCAGTTTGCGGACCGAGCTGAAATGATAACGTTATAATTTGGAAAGCCATTCTTAACATGGGGATGTGGAGAATTGTATTAACTATTCTGTACTGTCACCTAACAATTTAATAAACAAAAAATACCGTAAAAAATGTAATTTAACTTGAAAATCCTATCTAAAAAATAGCCCGGTTCGTAAACTGTATCAGCACCAAAAAAAAAAGATACGTAAAATGATTATCAATAAATCAATCAATAAATCAATCAATAAATAAATCAATCAATAAATCAATCAATCAATCAATCAATCAATTAACCAATCAATCAATCGCAACGCTCGATGCTATTTGACACTGACTTTTTAACACGAAATCAAATAAAACTTCAGAGGATACGTTGTTAAAAAAATTGAATTATCTACCCTTTCAACTGACTTTTCTCAAATAAGAATGAAAATTTCATCTGTCCCCTAAAATATAGAAGCACCAAATGTTGTAGTGTATTTGAGAAATGTGACGTAGTTTCTGTTACAGAAATAAGATTGATAATTACGTAATTTTTGAATAAATTAATGTCACGTGTGTCAACAAGTTATTTTTTGTTCATTTAACTATTGATTATATTTGAAGATTACTTTGAATTACTTTTAAATATTTTATTTCCGTAGAAGTGCAGATGGAAACACAGGAACACATTGGACGACAATTAGTCTTCAGGCGCACGACAACTACGATTACGAACGGTAAGTTTCAGCATAGAATACGAAATGTTCACATCACTTTTACGATTACGATTACGAACGGTAAGTTTAAGCTAGAATACTAAATGTTCACATCACTTTTACGATTACGATTACGAACGGTAAGTTTCAGCTAGAATACAAAAAGTTCATATCACTTTTACGATTACGATTACGAACTGTAAGTTTCAGCTAGAATACGAAAAGTTCACATCCCTTTTACGATTACGATTACGAACGGTAAGTTTCAGCTAGAATACGAAAAGTTCACATCCCTTTTACGATTACGATTACGAACGGTAAGTTTCAGCTAGAATACGAAATGTTCACATCACTTTTACGATTACGAACGGTAAGTTTCAGCTAAGAATAGGAAAAGTTCACATCACTTTTACGATTACGATTACGAACGGTAAGTTTCAGCTAGAATACGAAATGTTCACATCACTTTTACGATTACGATTACGAACGGTAAGTTTCAGCTAGAATACGAAAAGTTCACATCACTTTTACGATTACGATTACGAACGGTAAGTTTCAGATGGAATACGAAATGTTCACATCACTTTTACGATTACGATTACGAACGGTAAGTTTCAGATGGAATACGAAAAGTTCACATCACTTTTACGATTACGATTACGAACGGTAAGTTTAAGCTAAAATACGAAATGTTCACATCACTTTTACGATTACAGTTACGAACGGTAAGTTTCAGATGGAATACGAAAAGTTCACATCACTTTTACGATTACGATTATGAACGGTAAGTTTCAGCTAGAATACGAAATGTTCACATCACTTTTACGATTACGATTACGAACGGTAAGTTTCAGCTAGAATACGAAATGTTCACATCACTTTTACAATTACGATTGCGAACGGTAAGTTTCAGCTAGAATACGAAATGTTCACATCACTTTTACGATTACGATTACGAACAGTAAGTTTCAGCTAGAATACAAAAAGTTCACATCACTTTAACGATTACGATTACGAACGGTAAGATTCAGCTGGAATACGAAAAGTTCACATCACTTTTACGATTACGATTACGAACCGTAAGTTTCAGCTAGAATACGAAAAGTTCACATCACTTTTACGATTACGATTACGAACGGTAAGTTTAAGCTAGAATACGAAATGTTCACATCACTTTTACGATTACGATTACGAACGGTAAGTTTCAGCTAGAATACGAAATGTTCACATCACTTTTACGATTACGATTACGAACGGTAAGTTTCAGCTAGAATACGAAATGTTCACATCACTTTTACGATTACGAACGGTAAGTTTCAGCTAGAATACGAAATGTTCACATCACTTTTACGATTACGATTACGAACGGTAAGTTTCAGCTAGAATACGAAATGTTCACATCACTTTTACGATTACGATTACGAACGGTAAGTTTCAGCTAGAATACAGAAATGTCCACATCACTTTTACGATTACGATTACGAACAGTAAGTTTCAGCTGGAATACGAAAAGTTCACATCACTTTTACGATTACGATTACGAACGGTAAGTTTCAGCTAGAATACGAAAAGTTCACATCACTTTTACGATTACAGTTACGAACGGTAAGTTTCAGCTAGAATACGAAAAGTTCACATCACTTTTACGATTACGATTATGAGCGGTAAGTTTCAGCTAGAATACGAAATGTTCACATCACTTTTACGATTACGATTACGAACGGTAAGTTTCAGCTAGAATACGAAAAGTTCACATCACTTTTACGATTACGATTACGAATGGTAAGTTTCAGCTAGAATACGAAAAGTTCACATCACTTTTACGATTACGATTACGAACGGTAAGTTTAAGCTAGAATACGAAATGTTCACATCACTTTTACGATTACGATTACGAACGGTAAGTTTCAGCTAGAATACGAAATGTTCACATCACTTTTACGATTACGATTATGAGCGGTAAGTTTCAGCTAGAATACGAAATGTTCACATCACTTTTACGATTACGATTACGAACGGTAAGTTTCAGCTTGAATACGAAAAGTTCACATCACTTTTACGATTACGATTATGAGCGGTAAGTTTCAGCTAGAATACGAAATGTTCACATCACTTTTACGATTACGATTACGAACGGTAAGTTTCAGCTTGAATACGAAAAGTTCACATCACTTTTACGATTACGATTATGAGCGGTAAGTTTCAGCTAGAATACGAAATGTTCACATCACTTTTACGATTACGATTACGAACGGTAAGTTTCAGCTAGAATACGAAATGTTCACATCACTTTTACAATTACGATTACGAACGGTAAGTTTCAGCTAGAATACGAAATGTTCACATCACTTTTACGATTACGAAAAGTTTACATCACTTTAACGATTACGATTACGAACGGTAAGTTTCAGCTGGAATACGAAAAGTTCACATCAATTTTTCCGATTACGATTACGAACCGTAAGTTTCAGCTAGAATACGAAAAGTTCACATCACTTTTACGATTACGATTACGAACGGTAAGTTTAAGCTAGAATACGAAATGTTCACATCACTTTTACGATTACGATTACGAACGGTAAGTTTCAGCTAGAATACGAAATGTTCACATCACTTTTACGATTACGATTACGAACGGTAAGTTTCAGCTAGAATACGAAATGTTCACATCACTTTTACGATTACGAACGGTAAGTTTCAGCTAGAATACGAAATGTTCACATCACTTTTACGATTACGATTACGAACGGTAAGTTTCAGCTAGAATACGAAATGTTCACATCACTTTTACGATTACGATTACGAACGGTAAGTTTCAGCTAGAATACAGAAATGTCCACATCACTTTTACGATTACGATTACGAACAGTAAGTTTCAGCTGGAATACGAAAAGTTCACATCACTTTTACGATTACGATTACGAACGGTAAGTTTCAGCTAGAATACGAAAAGTTCACATCACTTTTACGATTACGATTATGAGCGGTAAGTTTCAGCTAGAATACGAAAAGTTCACATCACTTTTACGATTACGATTACGAATGGTAAGTTTCAGCTGGAATACGAAAAGTTCACATCACTTTTACGATTACGATTACGATTACGAACGGTAAGTTTCAGCTAGAATACGAAATGTTCACATCACTTTTACGATTACGATTATGAGCGGTAAGTTTCAGCTAGAATACGAAAAGTTCACATCACTTTTACAATTACGATTACGAACGGTAAGTTTAAGCTAGAATACGAAAAGTTCACATCACTTTTACGATTACGATTATGAGCGGTAAGTTTCAGCTAGAATACGAAAAGTTTACATCACTTTTACGATTACGATTACGAATGGTAAGTTTCAGCTAGAATACGAAAAGTTTACATCACTTTTACGATTACGATTACGAACGGTAAGTTTCAGCTAGAATACGAAAAGTTCACATCACTTTTACAATTACGATTACGAACGGTAAGTTTCAGCTAGAATACGAAAAGTTTACATCACTTTTACAATTACGATTACGAACGGTAAGTTTCAGCTAGAATACGAAATGTTCACATCACTTTTACGATTACGATTACGAACGGTAAGTTTCAGCTAGAATACGAAAAGTTCACATCACTTTTACAATTACGATTACGAACGGTAAGTTTCAGCTAGAATACGAAAAGTTTACATCACTTTTACGATTACGATTACGAATGGTAAGTTTCAGCTAGAATACGAAAAGTTTACATCACTTTTACGATTACGATTACGAACGGTAAGTTTAAGCTAGAATACGAAAAGTTCACATCACTTTTACGATTACGATTACGAATGGTAAGTTTCAGCTAGAATACGAAAAGTTTACATCACTTTTACGATTACGATTACGAATGGTAAGTTTCAGCTAGAATACGAAAAGTTTACATCACTTTTACGATTACGATTACGAATGGTAAGTTTCAGCTAGAATACGAAAAGTTCACATCACTTTTACAATTACGATTATGAGCGGTAAGTTTCAGCTAGAATACAAAAAGTTCACATCACTTTTACAATTACGATTACGAACGGTAAGTTTAAGCTAGAATACGAAAAGTTCACATCACTTTTACGATTACGATTACGAATGGTAAGTTTCAGCTAGAATACGAAAAGTTTACATCACTTTTACGATTACGATTACGAATGGTAAGTTTCAGCTAGAATACGAAAAGTTCACATCACTTTTACAATTACGATTACGAACGGTAAGTTTCAGCTAGAATACGAAAAGTTCACATCACTTTTACAATTACGATTACGAATGGTAAGTTTCAGCTAGAATACGAAAAGTTTACATCACTTTTACGATTACGATTACGAATGGTAAGTTTCAGCTAGAATACGAAAAGTTTACATCACTTTTACGATTACGATTATGAGCGGTAAGTTTCAGCTAGAATACGAAAAGTTCACATCACTTTTACAATTACGATTACGAACGGTAAGTTTAAGCTAGAATACGAAAAGTTCACATCACTTTTACGATTACGATTATGAGCGGTAAGTTTCAGCTAGAATACGAAAAGTTCACATCACTTTTACAATTACGATTACGAACGGTAAGTTTAAGCTAGAATACGAAAAGTTCACATCACTTTTACGATTACGATTACGAATGGTAAGTTTCAGCTAGAATACGAAAAGTTCACATCACTTTTACAATTACGATTACGAACGGTAAGTTTCAGCTAGAATACGAAAAGTTCACATCACTTTTACAATTACGATTACGAACGGTAAGTTTCAGCTAGAATACGAAAAGTTCACATCACTTTTACGATTACGATTATGAGCGGTAAGTTTCAGCTAGAATACGAAAAGTTCACATCACTTTTACAATTACGATTACGAACGGTAAGTTTCAGCTAGAATACGAAAAGTTCACATCACTTTTACAATTACGATTACGAACGGTAAGTTTCAGCTAGAATACGAAAAGTTCACATCACTTTTACGATTACGATTATGAGCGGTAAGTTTCAGCTAGAATACGAAAAGTTCACATCACTTTTACGATTACGATTACGAATGGTAAGTTTCAGCTGGAATACGAAAAGTTCACATCACTTTTACGATTACGATTACGAATGGTAAGTTTCAGCTGGAATACGAAAAGTTCACATCACTTTTACGATTACGATTACGATTACGAACGGTAAGTTTCAGCTAGAATACGAAATGTTCACATCACTTTTACGATTACGATTATGAGCGGTAAGTTTCAGCTAGAATACGAAAAGTTCACATCACTTTTACAATTACGATTACGAACGGTAAGTTTAAGCTAGAATACGAAAAGTTCACATCACTTTTACGATTACGATTATGAGCGGTAAGTTTCAGCTAGAATACGAAAAGTTCACATCACTTTTACGATTACGATTACGAACGGTAAGTTTAAGCTAGAATACGAAATGTTCACATCACTTTTACGATTACGATTATGAGCGGTAAGTTTCAGCTAGAATACGAAAAGTTCACATCACTTTTACGATTATGATTACGAACGGTAAGTTTCAGCTAGAATACGAAATGTTCACATCACTTTTACGATTACGATTATGAGCGGTAAGTTTCAGCTAGAATACGAAAAGTTCACATCACTTTTACAATTACGATTACGAACGGTAAGTTTAAGCTAGAATACGAAAAGTTCACATCACTTTTACGATTACGATTATGAGCGGTAAGTTTCAGCTAGAATACGAAAAGTTCACATCACTTTTACGATTATGATTACGAACGGTAAGTTTCAGCTAGAATACCAAAAGTTCACATCACTTTTACGATTACGATTACGAATGGTAAGTTTCAGCTAGAATACCAAAAGTTCACATCACTTTTACGATTACGATTACGAATGGTAAGTTTCAGCTAGAATACGAAAAGTTCACATCACTTTTACGATTACGATTACGAATGGTAAGTTTCAGCTGGAATACGAAAAGTTCACATCACTTTTACGATTACGATTACGATTACGAACGGTAAGTTTCAGCTAGAATACGAAAAGTTCACATCACTTTTACGATTACGATTACGAACGGTAAGTTTCAGCTAGAATACGAAAAGTTCACATCACTTTTACGATTACGATTACGATTACGAATGGTAAGTTTCAGCTAGAATACGAAATGTTCACATTACTTTAACGATTACGATTACGAACGGTAAGTTTCAGCTAGAATACGAAAAGTTCACATCACTTTTACGATTACGATTACGAACGGTAAGTTTCAGCTAGAATACGAAAAGTTCACATCACTTTTACGATTACGATTACGAACGGTAAGTTTCAGCTAGAATACCAAAAGTTCACATCACTTTTACGATTACGATTATGAGCGGTAAGTTTCAGCTAGAATACGAAAAGTTCACATCACTTTTACGATTATGATTACGAATGGTAAGTTTCAGCTGGAATACGAAAAGTTCACATCACTTTTACGATTACGATTACGATTACGAACGGTAAGTTTCAGCTAGAATACGAAAAGTTCACATCACTTTTACGATTACGATTACGAATGGTAAGTTTCAGCTAGAATACGAAAAGTTCACATCACTTTTACAATTACGATTACGAATGGTAAGTTTCAGCTAGAATACGAAAAGTTTACATCACTTTTACGATTACGATTACGAATGGTAAGTTTTAGCTAGAATACGAAAAGTTTACATCACTTTTACGATTACGATTATGAGCGGTAAGTTTCAGCTAGAATACGAAAAGTTCACATCACTTTTACAATTACGATTACGAACGGTAAGTTTAAGCTAGAATACGAAAAGTTCACATCACTTTTACGATTACGATTATGAGCGGTAAGTTTCAGCTAGAATACGAAAAGTTCACATCACTTTTACAATTACGATTACGAACGGTAAGTTTAAGCTAGAATACGAAAAGTTCACATCACTTTTACGATTACGATTACGAATGGTAAGTTTCAGCTAGAATACGAAAAGTTTACATCACTTTTACGATTACGATTACGAATGGTAAGTTTCAGCTAGAATACGAAAAGTTCACATCACTTTTACAATTACGATTACGAACGGTAAGTTTCAGCTAGAATACGAAAAGTTCACATCACTTTTACAATTACGATTACGAATGGTAATTTTCAGCTAGAATACGAAAAGTTTACATCACTTTTACGATTACGATTACGAATGGTAAGTTTCAGCTAGAATACGAAAAGTTCACATCACTTTTACAATCACGATTACGAACGGTAAGTTTCAGCTAGAATACGAAAAGTTCACATCACTTTTACAATTACGATTACGAACGGTAAGTTTCAGCTAGAATACGAAAAGTTCACATCACTTTTACGATTACGATTATGAGCGGTAAGTTTCAGCTAGAATACGAAAAGTTCACATCACTTTTACAATTACGATTACGAACGGTAAGTTTCAGCTAGAATACGAAAAGTTCACATCACTTTTACAATTACGATTACGAACGGTAAGTTTCAGCTAGAATACGAAAAGTTCACATCACTTTTACGATTACGATTATGAGCGGTAAGTTTCAGCTAGAATACGAAAAGTTCACATCACTTTTACGATTACGATTACGAATGGTAAGTTTCAGCTGGAATACGAAAAGTTCACATCACTTTTACGATTACGATTACGAATGGTAAGTTTCAGCTGGAATACGAAAAGTTCACATCACTTTTACGATTACGATTACGATTACGAACGGTAAGTTTCAGCTAGAATACGAAATGTTCACATCACTTTTACGATTACGATTATGAGCGGTAAGTTTCAGCTAGAATACGAAAAGTTCACATCACTTTTACAATTACGATTACGAACGGTAAGTTTAAGCTAGAATACGAAATGTTCACATCACTTTTACGATTACGATTATGAGCGGTAAGTTTCAGCTAGAATACGAAAAGTTCACATCACTTTTACGATTACGATTACGAACGGTAAGTTTAAGCTAGAATACGAAATGTTCACATCACTTTTACGATTACGATTATGAGCGGTAAGTTTCAGCTAGAATACGAAAAGTTCACATCACTTTTACGATTATGATTACGAACGGTAAGTTTCAGCTAGAATACGAAATGTTCACATCACTTTTACGATTACGATTATGAGCGGTAAGTTTCAGCTAGAATACGAAAAGTTCACATCACTTTTACAATTACGATTACGAACGGTAAGTTTAAGCTAGAATACGAAATGTTCACATCACTTTTACGATTACGATTATGAGCGGTAAGTTTCAGCTAGAATACGAAAAGTTCACATCACTTTTACGAT
Source organism: Sepiola atlantica (assembly GCA_963556195.1). NCBI lineage: Eukaryota > Metazoa > Mollusca > Cephalopoda > Sepiida > Sepiolidae > Sepiola > Sepiola atlantica. Next base: position 98,474,579 of record OY744533.1, on the reverse strand, counting down.
AATGATTACGAACGGTAAGTTTCAGCTAGAATACGAAATGTTCACATCACTTTTACGATTACGATTATGAGCGGTAAGTTTCAGCTAGAATACGAAAAGTTCACATCACTTTTACAATTACGATTACGAACGGTAAGTTTAAGCTAGAATACGAAATGTTCACATCACTTTTACGATTACGATTATGAGCGGTAAGTTTCAGCTAGAATACGAAAAGTTCACATCACTTTTACGATTATGATTACGAACGGTAAGTTTCAGCTAGAATACGAAAAGTTCACATCACTTTTACGATTACGATTACGAACGGTAAGTTTCAGCTAGAATACCAAAAGTTCACATCACTTTTACGATTACGATTACGATTACGAACGGTAAGTTTAAGCTAAAATACGAAATGTTCACATTACTTTAACGATTACGATTACGAACGGTAAGTTTCAGCTAGAATACGAAAAGTTCACATCACTTTTACGATTACGATTACGAACGGTAAGTTTCAGCTAGAATACGAAAAGTTCACATCACTTTTACGATTACGATTACGAACGGTAAGTTTCAGCTAGAATACCAAAAGTTCACATCACTTTTACGATTACGATTATGAGCGGTAAGTTTCAGCTAGAATACGAAAAGTTCACATCACTTTTACGATTATGATTACGAATGGTAAGTTTCAGCTGGAATACGAAAAGTTCACATCACTTTTACGATTACGATTACGATTACGAACGGTAAGTTTCAGCTAGAATACGAAAAGTTCACATCACTTTTACGATTACGATTACGAATGGTAAGTTTCAGCTAGAATACGAAAAGTTCACATCACTTTTACAATTACGATTACGAATGGTAAGTTTCAGCTAGAATACGAAAAGTTTACATCACTTTTACGATTACGATTACGAATGGTAAGTTTTAGCTAGAATACGAAAAGTTTACATCACTTTTACGATTACGATTATGAGCGGTAAGTTTCAGCTAGAATACGAAAAGTTCACATCACTTTTACAATTACGATTACGAACGGTAAGTTTAAGCTAGAATACGAAAAGTTCACATCACTTTTACGATTACGATTATGAGCGGTAAGTTTCAGCTAGAATACGAAAAGTTCACATCACTTTTACAATTACGATTACGAACGGTAAGTTTAAGCTAGAATACGAAAAGTTCACATCACTTTTACGATTACGATTACGAATGGTAAGTTTCAGCTAGAATACGAAAAGTTTACATCACTTTTACGATTACGATTACGAATGGTAAGTTTCAGCTAGAATACGAAAAGTTCACATCACTTTTACAATTACGATTACGAACGGTAAGTTTCAGCTAGAATACGAAAAGTTCACATCACTTTTACAATTACGATTACGAATGGTAATTTTCAGCTAGAATACGAAAAGTTTACATCACTTTTACGATTACGATTACGAATGGTAAGTTTCAGCTAGAATACGAAAAGTTCACATCACTTTTACAATCACGATTACGAACGGTAAGTTTCAGCTAGAATACGAAAAGTTCACATCACTTTTACAATTACGATTACGAACGGTAAGTTTCAGCTAGAATACGAAAAGTTCACATCACTTTTACGATTACGATTATGAGCGGTAAGTTTCAGCTAGAATACGAAAAGTTCACATCACTTTTACAATTACGATTACGAACGGTAAGTTTCAGCTAGAATACGAAAAGTTCACATCACTTTTACAATTACGATTACGAACGGTAAGTTTCAGCTAGAATACGAAAAGTTCACATCACTTTTACGATTACGATTATGAGCGGTAAGTTTCAGCTAGAATACGAAAAGTTCACATCACTTTTACGATTACGATTACGAATGGTAAGTTTCAGCTGGAATACGAAAAGTTCACATCACTTTTACGATTACGATTACGAATGGTAAGTTTCAGCTGGAATACGAAAAGTTCACATCACTTTTACGATTACGATTACGATTACGAACGGTAAGTTTCAGCTAGAATACGAAATGTTCACATCACTTTTACGATTACGATTATGAGCGGTAAGTTTCAGCTAGAATACGAAAAGTTCACATCACTTTTACAATTACGATTACGAACGGTAAGTTTAAGCTAGAATACGAAATGTTCACATCACTTTTACGATTACGATTATGAGCGGTAAGTTTCAGCTAGAATACGAAAAGTTCACATCACTTTTACGATTACGATTACGAACGGTAAGTTTAAGCTAGAATACGAAATGTTCACATCACTTTTACGATTACGATTATGAGCGGTAAGTTTCAGCTAGAATACGAAAAGTTCACATCACTTTTACGATTATGATTACGAACGGTAAGTTTCAGCTAGAATACGAAATGTTCACATCACTTTTACGATTACGATTATGAGCGGTAAGTTTCAGCTAGAATACGAAAAGTTCACATCACTTTTACAATTACGATTACGAACGGTAAGTTTAAGCTAGAATACGAAATGTTCACATCACTTTTACGATTACGATTATGAGCGGTAAGTTTCAGCTAGAATACGAAAAGTTCACATCACTTTTACGATAATGATTACGAACGGTAAGTTTCAGCTAGAATACGAAATGTTCACATCACTTTTACGATTACGATTATGAGCGGTAAGTTTCAGCTAGAATACGAAAAGTTCACATCACTTTTACAATTACGATTACGAACGGTAAGTTTAAGCTAGAATACGAAATGTTCACATCACTTTTACGATTACGATTATGAGCGGTAAGTTTCAGCTAGAATACGAAAAGTTCACATCACTTTTACGATTATGATTACGAACGGTAAGTTTCAGCTAGAATACGAAAAGTTCACATCACTTTTACGATTACGATTACGAACGGTAAGTTTCAGCTAGAATACCAAAAGTTCACATCACTTTTACGATTACGATTACGATTACGAACGGTAAGTTTAAGCTAAAATACGAAATGTTCACATTACTTTAACGATTACGATTACGAACGGTAAGTTTCAGCTAGAATACGAAAAGTTCACATCACTTTTACGATTACGATTACGAACGGTAAGTTTCAGCTAGAATACGAAAAGTTCACATCACTTTTACGATTACGATTACGAACGGTAAGTTTCAGCTAGAATACCAAAAGTTCACATCACTTTTACGATTACGATTATGAGCGGTAAGTTTCAGCTAGAATACGAAAAGTTCACATCACTTTTACGATTATGATTACGAATGGTAAGTTTCAGCTGGAATACGAAAAGTTCACATCACTTTTACGATTACGATTACGATTACGAACGGTAAGTTTCAGCTAGAATACGAAAAGTTCACATCACTTTTACGATTACGATTACGATTACGAACGGTAAGTTTCAGCTAGAATACCAAAAGTTCACATCACTTTTACGATTACGATTATGAGCGGTAAGTTTCAGCTAGAATACGAAAAGTTCACATCACTTTTACGATTATGATTACGAATGGTAAGTTTCAGCTGGAATACGAAAAGTTCACATCACTTTTACGATTACGATTACGATTACGAACGGTAAGTTTCAGCTAGAATACCAAAAGTTCACATCACTTTTACGATTACGATTATGAGCGGTAAGTTTCAGCTAGAATACGAAAAGTTCACATCACTTTTACGATTATGATTACGAATGGTAAGTTTCAGCTAGAATACGAAAAGTTCACATCACTTTTACGATTACGATTACGAATGGTAAGTTTCAGCTGGAATACGAAAAGTTCACATCACTTTTACGATTACGATTACGATTACGAACGGTAAGTTTCAGCTAGAATACGAAAAGTTCACATCACTTTTACGATTACGATTACGATTACGAACGGTAAGTTTCAGCTAGAATACGAAATGTTCACATCACTTTTACGATTACGATTATGAGCGGTAAGTTTCAGCTAGAATACGAAAAGTTCACATCACTTTTACGATTACGATTACGAATGGTAAGTTTCAGCTGGAATACGAAAAGTTCACATCACTTTTACGATTACGATTACGATTACGAACGGTAAGTTTCAGCTAGAATACGAAAAGTTCACATCACTTTTACGATTACGATTACGAACGGTAAGTTTCAGCTAGAATACCAAAAGTTCACATCACTTTTACGATTACGATTACGATTACGAACGGTAAGTTTAAGCTAGAATACGAAATGTTCACATTACTTTTACGATTACGATTACGAACGGTAAGTTTCAGCTAGAATACGAAAAGTTCACATCACTTTTACGATTACGATTACGAACGGTAAGTTTCAGCTAGAATACGAAAAGTTCACATCACTTTTACGATTACGATTACGAACGGTAAGTTTCAGCTAGAATACCAAAAGTTCACATCACTTTTACGATTACGATTACGATTACGAACGGTAAGTTTAAGCTAGAATACGAAATGTTCACATTACTTTAACGATTACGATTACGAACGGTAAGTTTCAGCTAGAATACGAAAAGTTCACATCACTTTTACGATTACGATTATGAACGGTAAGTTTCAGCTAGAATACGAAAAGTTTACATCACTTTTACGATTACGATTACGATTACGAACGGTAAGTTTCAGCTAGAATACGAAAAGTTCACATCACTTTTACGATTACGATTACGAACGGTAAGTTTCAGCTAGAATACGAAAAGTTTACATCACTTTTACGATTACGATTACGATTACGAACGGTAAGTTTCAGCTGGACTACGAAAAATTTAATATTGTGTCATGATTAAAAGTATATATATAGCATTCTATTCTCCGATATTTCTTCTACGACGGAAATGTTTAAATGGTGTGTAATTCTATGATAGAACTAAATATTTTTAAAAAATTGTCTGTTAGAAATACATTTGAAAAAAAACAAAACTTTCCAAACTTGTATAAGATCTAAAATTATTATCAATTTTATTTTTGCTTGATAACTATTAGCGACATACATTATTTTAAAGGAAATATCATCGGTAAATTATTCAATACCACTTTATTTTGCTTTACTTACTCATTTATGACCTAAGGCAAGTTTTGGCCTTTTGGCTAAGATACAAAGTGTAGTATCTGTTCCGATGTATACTGCACCCATAGACTGTTATTGTCTTGGCCTTCGGGGCTTGATTTACGCCGATCTATGGGTCTGTCCTGTGCAGTTCTAGGAGGTCCACCTTCCCAGGCTTCGCCTCCCCTCTTTGAGGAGGAGTAAGTTTATTGCTTACTGCCTGAAGTGCCCCTACCGGGGAATGCCGACGGGGCTACCCAGTTCAACAGTCCAAGATTCACACTAATCTTTGGATATAAAAAGACAAAGCAGATACTATAGTATGAGTCCAACAGAAATCAGGTACATGAGTGGGGGGTCTCGGTAGGTGCTACATAATCCTGACATAATGCAATCATAGTTTCTCGGCGATGATGTAAAATGTTCCATTCAGAGACAGGTTTGATTAAGTTGTCTCGAACGCTTTTCATTAAATTAACTTTCGGCTTCTTATCAACATAGAAGAAATCTCAAAGCCACTCACCGGGTCATGAAGTCAGATCCCCATCTTCTTCTTCTTCTTCTTCTTCTTCTTCTTCTTCTTCTTCTTCTTCTTCTAATTATTATTATTATTATTATTATTATTATTATTATTATTATTATTATTATTATTATTATTATTATTAGGGGTGGGACATTCATGAAAACACTTTCACAGCCTGAAAATGGTCCTTAATTAAAGTACTATATCAGATTTAACCATCTATATCCATTCATAGCTTTTGAGGATGTTTTAGGACCTGCAATATCACATGAAACCACTTTTTCACCGAAAAATGATGGACTTTGAGTCCCGTGCAGCCCTAACGGCTATTTTTGAATTTTGCAAATTTTTCAAAATGTTTGATTGTTTAGTGTTATTTATTTATTTTATGTATAAATGAACACAAAAAAATACTACTCGCATGAATCTGAAATTTTCACCCATTACGTCCCACCCCTATTATTATTCAGTCCGTCGCGGCCGCGGACAGCGAGAGTGTGTCTCCGGATGACAGCAAATGACTATTCGACGGACCGACTGCCTTTTCATATATGTTGTGTCTATATACATGGGCATTTTGACGTGGGCGTTTTTGGCGGCGTCTCTGTATTACCTTGAAAATGTTACATGTACTTTCACTTATGGTCAGAGCACGCGTAAGTGTTAAAATTGGGAAGAGATGTCGGTTCACAGGAAATAGCATTTAACTTCCTCTTGAGTAAGGGTTAAGTGAGGGGAGGAGAGATCGGTTGACAGGAAATAGGATTTAACTTCCTTTCAGAATGGTCTAGATTAAAAGTAAAATAGAAAAACATAATATGACAACATAGATTCTGCTCGCTTTGGTAATATTCATGAAATATAGATTTTTCTTATAATTTTAATTCAACTACACTTTCTACGTGACAATATATATATATATGTGTGTAAAAATAAAAATGGAATAAAGGATAAGCAAATCAACAACTAGTAATTTCTTTCTTTCTTTTTCTTTTTTTTTAACATTTCTTTCTTTCTTTCTCCCTTTCTACTGTTTATTACACATGACTATTTTTCCCCCAAATTGCGTTCTTTGTATGAATTTGAAAACTTTTCTGTTTTTAATTAAAGTTCTGCTACCAATTGATGATGATTGTATTTTAACAATCGAAATATTTTGGTTAGAACTATTCAATATGTGTTTTTGAGTTTATTTTTGCTAGTTGTTGATTTTCTTATCCTTTATTCCATTTTTATTTTTACATTTTGTCTGAAACATTGTTTCTTTTATTGCTCATATATATATATATATATATATATATATATATATATATATATATATATATATATATATATATATATAGTGTTAGAGTGAAATAAATTCCAGAAGGAAATCCGAGTATGAGAGCTTAATGTAATAAACAGAGCAAGAAAAGTTACATGGACTCACATAATCACTGGTGAAATAATTTATTTCGACCCTCCGGTCTTATTCAAGCTTCCAAACGAGGCAATTACTTTTTTTTAAATGAAAAAGAGAAACTCACACTCGCTATTCAATACACATATAGAGAGAGCGACAACATATGTAATACATATATGGAGAGAGCAGGGAAATGGACTGTTTTAAAACGTATATTGAGGGGGAAGAGAGTGACAACATATTTTAAAAATATATATAGAGGGGGGATTTCACGATTTATAACGGAAGACAATACAGTGAGTGGGAAAGAGAGCAATCTATATATAGAGAAATGGGGAAATTGTATGATTTACAACGGAACTTTTTGAACATTCAGATTATTTTTCGTCCGATTCCGGTGGCGTGTGCTCTGTTATGCACGTTTGGACAAGTAGTAATAGTATTTCCACTGTTTGTTTGAAAGTATTGACATTTGAAAATTATAACGGTTTGAAGACCACTTACAATGCATTTTTCTTTGTTATAAATAAGAATATCCATTTATATTTTATAAATAAATACATCCATTTATGTAAATTCTTATTTTTGATCCATAAAAGAGTATTTATTTGTATTTTTTAATCTATGTGCTTATATAAGAGTGTATTCTCTATTCATACACATGCACACACGCGCGCGCACACATACGCACCCACATACGCACCCACATACGCACACACACACACACACACACACACAATCTGTTCGTGCACACACGCCTACGCGAAAATGTGCATACATAGATGCTGCATTATGTGAAATCCTGTACAAACATTAGATGCATCACAACTATACGCGTATCTGCAAAGACATATGCATACATGAACATACACACACACACCCACACACACACATATATATATATATATTTGTTTATTATTGTTTGTTATTTATTTGTTTACTTTATTAGTATTTATTGCGCTCCGTGGTATGTGATTATATTTCAAAAGTACAATTCAGTTCTGCTCTGTTATTTATCGTGGGGTTAAGTTTTCTTGTCAATAGTGATTCCTTAATTCTAAGTCCCTTTCGATAGCTCGTATTTAAATAGAGGAATAAGATTATAGTAGGTTTTACTAAAATAGCTTTCCTTTTAATATATAGTTTTGTATGTATTATTTTACTTAATAGAATTAATGATGGGCATTATTAAAGAAAATAAGATTATCTTTTTTTAAATTGTCTTAATATACCAGTTTTGACTTTTACCTACAGAGGGATATAATAAATAAAAAAAGAATTCCCGTAGGTCTGCGAAAAAAAGGAAAAATGGAACTAATAAGCTAAATGAACAATTTTGAATGTTGGCAGCTTTAATATAAAAAATCACTGATGAAGTCTTTTTGAAAATAACGTGAATTTGGGTCATCAAGAGAATGTATGTATTTCAATGAGCAGCAACAATTATTTGAATTACAATGTTTTTGAAAAAAATTCGAACATTTACTGAATTATATATATATATATATATATATATATATATTATTATTATTAATTTTATAAATTTGTATGTACGTAATATATATATATATATATATATATATATATATATATATATATATATATATATATATGGGGGGGTGAAAAATGACAAACGGAAAACAGGTTAAAGTGCAGGAGAAAAACCAAAACAAGAGATTTGACCGGTTCCCAAATCTTCACTTTTTCTGAATATGTTCGCTAACACGAACGAAACCGGTCAAATCTGTTTTCCGTTTGTCATTTTTCACTCATTTTGTCCACCACGGCATTTCATTTTCATGAATTATCGTGTACCTTACCCCATATATATATATATATATATATATATATATATATATATATATATATATATATATATATATATATATATACGTCCTATTAAGTTAAGGACGACTAAAAATGCAATCTTCTGCATTACTTATTACCGCTCAGGAAGTGGGAAAATACAAACGCTGTTACCATCGTCAGTAAAAACAACAAAAAACCCGTAACTTAAATATACAGAGAGAGAAATAGAGAGGGGGGCATAGATAGATAGATAGATAGATAGATATATAGATAGATAGATAGATAAATAGATAGATTAAAACAAGGACATATAATGCATACGTATGTGTGGGTGCAAGTAGTAACGCTGTTTCTTTTTAATAATTTGTATCATATTTTAAAACTTGTTCACTTTGTCTTCTAGATATGGTCGAATACCAAGAGCCAAGCTGTGGGAACGCAAAGAAGAGCTTGCCTCTTAGCAGAACGCAGAAAACAATTGAGACATGAAACACAGAACTACTTCAAGATATATAACCCTTGACTTAACCTCGTTATTGCCACCATGACAGCCGCCATCGGCATCAGTATCATCAATTTGGTAAAATCTGCGAATGTGAAACATTAGAGGCAGATATATTAAAAACCAATAAGTGCCTAAAAATTTATGATTATTTTCTTTTATAATCACTGCAATATTTCATTGCAGTTATTTTATTATAATAATAATAATAAAAAAAGAAAAAAAAACAGAAAAACTTATTACGCTTTTGCGTTCGTCTTGTCAGCAAATGTGCTGGTCATCCAAATAATTGCATCTAAATGACTGAAATATAATGGCGTTTACAATGGACGCCATTAGATTACGTAGATATATAATTCGTCATTTTTCTTCCAATATTTTCCAATTTACCATCGTTATTTGGGGAAATCCTTTAATAGAATAAACATTTAAAAAATATATTTTGATATTTGGCTTTCGATAAAGAGTATTTATTTACCTCCTCTCCAGGAGGTTAGGCACAAGGCCAGTTTTATCTTACTCCCACAAGTAAGATGTGACCCAAGGTCGGGTCGGGAAAGTGGGGTTTGAAAAGCCAGCGCACAAGAAAGTGAGCACTCTGGCCATTTAAAAATTGCCTGGGCAGCCCCGTCGGCATTCCCCGGTAAGAGCGCCTCAGGCAGTAAGCAATAAACTTACTCCTCCCCAAAGAGGGGAGGCAAAGCCTGGGAGGGTGGACCTCCTAGAACTGCACAGGACCGACCCATAGACCGGCGTAAATCAAGCCCCGAAGGCCAAGACAATACCAGTGTATGGGGTGTAGTATCCATCGGAACAGATACTACACTTTGATCTTAGCCAAAAGGCCAAGAGAGATTAGCTAGTTGAACATACGATGCCGATATATGTACCTAAACGTAAAAAATTACGTCATATTAACATGAATGGAAATTAAGATTTTATTTAAATACTCGATTCAGTTACCAGTTACGAAAACGTATTATACCTCTAAAATCCCAACAAGCAAAAACAATACAACCTAACTTTAATTCTATTTGTGAATAAAGAAAAATATCGCAGAGCTATTTTCAGCATTCGTCTTTCGTACGTTTTAAGAACAAAGTTGAGCAATCATAATCTAAAGAAGAGGTTTTTTCCCGAAATATTATGCCATAGAGACCATAATCGAGTGACACTGAAGGCAAGTAAGATTTGTAATTAAAAATAAATAAAGAAAAGAAAAATCATGATAATAATAATAAAAAGGAAAAAACAGAAAAACTCATTACACTTTTGCATTCGTCTTGTCTTGCTTTTAATCCCGCTTATATCCGATGCATCCCCGCGTTGTGATCAGCTCCTAGAAATTACCTATATATATATATATATATATATATATATATATATATATATATGTATATATATATGTATATATATATGTATATAGAAATTTATATATCTATCTATCTATCTATCTATCTATCTATATATATATATATATATATATATATATATGTATCTCTCTCTCTCTCTCTCTCTCTCTCTCTCTCTATATATATATATATATATATATATATATATATATATATATATATATATATATAAACTAAACATCCCACAATTAATAATGTCAATTATGAAACTAGTCGCAACATTTTAAAGTGTCTAGCATAATAATTAACATTACCAAATTCTTAGCCATTAGGTAGTTATGCGTTTGAATCAATTTCTTAACGGTTTAAACAGTCAAACTTTTAAATCTCTCATATGTGTAGAACGCCATCACGCTCTCATGTACATTTCAACTTTACAGACGCTTTTTCAAGTTATAAACTACTTGCCGTTATAATTCAAAAATGAGCACAACAGTAAAGTCATAATTTGTAAAGACACTAAAACTAATACCGCCTGAAGATGATTTGACGATTCAAATCGAAAGTACTTGCAAAAAAGAAAAAAGAATGGAACAAGAAACACATGGATCATATTTACATCAATTTGACCGAAACATTAGATGGACAATTCGGAAAATTGAAAAAATAAAAAAAAGTCGCATCAAACAAAACCACTCCGTGTTATTTAATAATGTTTGCCTAAATATAGATATGTGTGTGTGTGTGTGTGTATAATTAGTTTTTGTTTGCATCCGTCTGTCTCAGGAGATAATGGAGTTCTGCGCCTCAGATTTGTCTGTTGATGAATTGCAGTGTCTGCTGTGACCGTGCAAGCCTATCCTGGATCGACAGAGTATGTTGCAGTTGCCACTAATGTAGGTTGTGTCTGGTTGCGAGAGCTCTGTTGCAGCCCTCTGCCGTCCGTGCTCTCCACTCTCCTTCCACTGCTGGTCTCTCCTCTCCTCACTCCTCTTACAGCATGCCTTTACAGCTCTTCTCCAGCGGCTGCAATCTTCAGCGACGGACTTCCAGCCTGTTGGGTCGATGCAACCTGCTCTCATGCCTCGATTGCAGACATCCTTGTAGTGTAGGACAGATCTCCCTACTGATTCGGAGCCGGCTGCGAGATCGCTATAGAGAACATTCTTTGGGATCCTCTCATCGTCCATTCGTCTTGTATGGCCAAGCAAGCGGAATCGTCGTTTGCTGAGCAGAGCGAACATGCTCTCGATGCCCACCTGATCAAGTACGGTCTTGTTTGAGATGTGGTCCTGCCAGGTGATTCTTCGAATTCTCCTGATGTTGCACAGGTGGAAGGTGTTTATTCTGTTTTCTTAGCAGGAGTAGAGGACCCAAGATTCACTGCCGTAAAGGCCCGGTACACCTTTATCTTGGTATTGGTGGTCAGCATCTTGTTATTCCAGACTCTCTTCGTCAAGAAAGCCATGACTGTTGCCGCCTTGCCGATACGTTTGTGGAATTCTGCATCCAGGGAGAGATTGTTGGAGATGGTTAACCCGAGGTATGCGAAGTCCTCGACAACCTTGAGGGTGTAGTCGCCAATGGTGATGTTTGGGATACTGCTTACATCTTGGCCGAGGATGGGTTTTATTTAGGCTGATGGTCATGCCAAACTCTCTGCATGCGTGCGCGAACAGTTGATGAGTCGCTGCAATGCCTCTTAAGAGTGTGCTGTCAGTGCTGCATCATCAGCGAAGAGCATCTTGCGTATAAGTACCTTCTCCACGTTGACCTTAGCTTGAAGCTGTGCAAGGTTGAAAAGGCTGCCACTGTTTCTGGCGTGGGAGGTGTAGTCACTATATAATTATTATTTTTTTAGAAACCAGTGAAAATGCAGATTTTTTTAATATAAATAAATATATCTATTTATATTTCATAAATATTCGCTTATTTAAATTGGAATTTTCGACCCATAAAAAAGTCATTGTCAAGAAAACGTTTTTTTTATGTGGTATGCTGTTATTTGGCTGTAGTCGTCTGTTCGTTTTGAAGATTCAGGTTTTTTTGTGCTCTGGTTTGCACGAGTTTGATGAATAGAGGGTATTTCCACGGTTTGTTTGTAATGAAATATAAATGCATATATTTATTTATATGAAAAACATCTGCATTTTTACTGGTTTCTAAACCATTATAATTTTCAAACTTAAATGCATTCAAACAATCAGTCGAAATTCCCTTTTTTTGTTCACTACTACTTCGATTGTTTCACTTCCTAAGCGATTAAGATGCAGAAAATTGCATTATTAATCGCCATTAACTTCATAGGACGTATTTTTCGTTAATAAATATATATTTTTATTAATTTTATACGTACATAAAAGTAATCCATGAACACGTGTTTCTGGCTTACAGCCGTCATCAGCATGACAAACTTGGACAAGGATCGAAACTTCGATATTGATGTCTATAGTTCAGTGTTTTACGATCGGACCAAGACGCCCTGTCTAGAAATATATACGATTTTTATCACATAAATATTTAATGGGTTGTTTTTTTTTTGCTTACTATTATTTCGATTGTATCACTTCCTAAGTGATTAAGATGCAGAAAATTATAGATAGATAGATAGATAGATAGATAGATAGATAGATAGATAGATAGATAGATAGATAGATAGATAAGTGTAATCAGTCCACGGAAAATCATAAGCGCAGAAGTGGATGAAAAAAAAAACAATTAAAAACTAAAAATGCATAAACAAATAACGTATAATTTACTGCTGAGTTTATTTGACGATTTTAAAGCAAAGTAAATCCCAATGTCTTTTTTTTTTGTGTGTTAAGACATTCGATAGGAAAATTTCGAGAACAATTCCATCCCTCAAGCCTTCAACGAAGTATTAACAGAGTTCTTGAAAACTGGGGATTAACAATAATATTAATAGTTTCCAATCAGGCCAACAGGGGCCTCTTATTGCATGGGTGTTTATGATCTGTTTCATTTCTAGTACAAATCTACTCTAATTACACACACACACGCACACACACACACACACACACATATATATATATATATATATATATATATATATATATATAGAGAGAGAGAGAGAGAGAGAGAGAGAGTGTCAGGTTGTATATGAAAAGAAATCAAATAAAGTGCTCGATAATATAAGAGAGCCAATATAATTTATTTAGATACTGTATATTACATATTTCAGCAATGTACCGCGGTTTCATCCAAAAGGGGAGATTTAGACATCTTTAGTAAATCTCCGTGCCCAGTGGAATCATCGGCAAGTTGAAATAATTGTAGAGACGCCCGACAGGGAATGGCGTCAACAATGACAGAAAAACCTATAATATATATATATATATATATATATATATATATATATATATATATATATATATATTGCAATTTATGTATTTATTAATTTAATTACTTCCCAAACATTTGATGCGATCTCATTCCTTAAACACACGCGCAACAAAATAGAATTTAATCAAAACAGAAGAAAAAAAAGGAAAAGTTCTCTTCATCACTTTTTATTTCACACGTTATAATAGAAATGTTACTGTTAGTGTTAAAAAAAAAATAACACGCAAATATTTCACATGTTATAATAGAAATGTTACTGTTAGCGTTAAAAAAAATAACACTCAAATATTTCACACGTTATAATAGAAATGTTACTGTTAGCGTTAAAAAAAAAATAACACGCAAATATTTCACATGTTATAATAGAAATGTCACTGTTAGCGTTAAAAAAATAACACGCAAATATTTCACATGTTATAATAGAAATGTTACTGTTAGCGTTAAAAAAAAATAACACGCATATATTTCACATGTTATAATAGAAATGTTATTGTTAGCGTTAAAAAAAATAACACGCAAATATTTCACGTTATAATAGAAATGTTACTGTTAGCGTTAAAAAAAAATAACACGCAAATATTTCACATGTTATAATAGAAATGTTACTGTTAGCGTTAAAAAAAATAACACGCAAATATTTCACATGTTATAATAGAAATGTTACTGTTAGCGTTAAAAAAAAAAAAAACGCAAATATTTCACATGTTATAATAGAAATGTTACTGTTAGCGTTAAAAAAAAAATAACACGTAAATATTTCACACGTTATAATAGAAATGTTACTGTTAGCGTTAAAAAAAATAACACGGAAATATTTCACATGTTATAATAGAAATGTTACTGTTAGCGTTAAAAAAAATAACACGCAAATATTTCACATGTTATAATAGAAATGTTACTGTTAGCGTTAAAAAAAATAACACGCAAATATTTCACATGTTATAATAGAAATGTTACTGTTAGCGTTAAAAAAAAAATAACACGCAAATATTTCACACGTTATAATAGAAATGTTACTGTTAGCGTTAAAAAAAAAATAACACGCAAATATTTCACACGTTATAATAGAAATGTTACTGTTAGTGTTAAAAAAAAATAACACGCAAATATTTCACACGTTATAATAGAAATGTTACTGTTAGCGTTAAAAAAAATAACACGCAAATATTTCACATGTTATAATAGAAATGTTACTGTTAGCGTTAAAAAAAATAACATGCAAATATTTCACATGTTATAATAGAAATGTTACTGTTAGCGTTAAAAAAAATAACACGCAAATATTTCACATGTTATAATAGAAATGTTACTGTTAGCGTTAAAAAAAAATAACACGCAAATATTTCACACGTTATAATAGAAATGTTACTGTTAGCGTTAAAAAAAAAATAACACGCAAATATTTCACACGTTATAATAGAAATGTTACTGTTAGCGTTAAAAAAAAAATAACACGCAAATATTTCACACGTTATAATAGAAATGTTACTGTTAGCGTTAAAAAAAAATAACACGTAAATATTTCACACGTTATAATAGAAATGTTACTGTTAGCGTTAAAAAAAATAACACGGAAATATTTCACATGTTATAATAGAAATGTTCCTGTTAGCGTTAAAAAAAATAACACGCAAATATTTCACACGTTATAATAGAAATGTTACTGTTAGCGTTAAAAAAAAATAACACGCAAATATTTCACATGTTATAATAGAAATGTTACTGTTAGCGTTAAAAAAAAATAACACGCAAAGTTTCTCTCTTTCAATCTTTCTCTTTCATATGTTATCTAACTAACTAATACGCTAAGGCATTTCAGGTTAGTACGTACGTAATCACCGTTAACACACATTTATAAAAAAAGAGATTGCAGCATAGGCATTGGTGATTAACCTGATGTCGCTAAGGCAAACAATTCTGACTTTAACATTTAAACATGACTTGTTCCAAAATCAAATTGTGACGTCCTGACGACTAAACAGTACACTGTTTTACTAAATGCATTTCGAAAAAGTGTCTTCTGATACATGGATTTGAAGAATATTTAGCTGACAATCATTATTACGGTAAGTAGACAGAGAATATTAATTGTTTTAAAAGTAATTAAATTGCTACAATTTTAAATGAATAAATAAAGAGCGGACATATTAGTTTTATTATTTTAGGGAAGAAGAAAGAGTCATTTTTTTTTTCAATAGTATTGATCCTGACATTTATTTATTTATTTATTTAAACATATTTCACCCCCAAACAAGGCAGGCCGCCACTGTAGACGTAAGGGGCTACTAAGAATTAAGATGTAGGCTTTGAGTGTCATCCTAAGTTGGGGGCTGTGCAGCGAGATGTCTGTCTACATTAGTTTTAAACCTCTGCATGTCAATACAGTCGGAGAAACAGGGAGCAGGGAGGGAGTTCCAGGGGCCGGCAGCACGGGGAAAGACGCTAATGAAGCTATTCATAAGGAATATTATTATTAACAGTAAATTATGCAGTAGAAGACACCATGGAATTTCTACGGGGTCCCGTTAATAATGGAATATTTTTAATGTCACTTGACAAAAATGTTTTTTTTTTTCGTATACAATGGGTATTATATTAAGCCTAGTGTACACCGTCTGTAAAAAAATGACGAAAAAACATTATGCTTCGTCTGTGTTCGCACTAATATTTATATAAAAGCATAGAATTACGTTAGTAATTTATTTTCTCATACATAAATTATTATTATCATTTCGATTACCTAGAGGGAGGAACACACCAACTGTTCATTTCTTTATTTATAATGCAGAAATTCTTTCCGAATTTATTTCAGATGATAGGAGTTTTACTAATTACGATTTGATTTCGCCCCAGAGCTAGAAAACGGCACGTTTTTTACTCGCTAACTTCTGTTTGAGTGGACGGATTTATATTTATCCATATACAAATAAATACACATTGGGCTTTATTATAAATAGATGTGCTATATTCGAGTAAATACACATTACGCTTTATTATATATTGATTTCGAAGATTGAACAATAGTCAAATATAATTTAAACTAGAAAGTAAATAACCAGTATAGCTTGGTCATACGTTCTTGTTGGGATCAAAAAGTCGGAAGATTGAGCCTTAGTCTCAGTATGAGTTGATCCTTAACCAGATTTATGGCTCACAATAATTGCAAAAAAAGATCAACGCAATAAACATGGGAAAATTGACATCATGTCAGCAGAAATATCTTTAAATAATATTAGTTAAAAAAAAAACCCAAAAGACTTACTAATAAATGTTTGACAGAGGTCGACACAATTAATATAAAAATAAGCGAAGCAGACATTGATTTGGAAAAGAGAGGCATCAGAAGACGAACAATTAGAAGCGGAATTTGTCTACAACGTATTTAAAAAGCTGATAGGACTAGTAGAAGATATTACTGGTCATAACGCTGAACCCGTACCGGTTCAAAATCCACAGATTATACGCACAACTGCATGCGTTTCAGTCACGAGGTTGCAGTGTGTTAAATTCAGCGGAATACGAGCCGGTAGATTTGAATTTTAAAATTTCCTGGCTCAATTTGAAAACATAAAATAAGAAACAAATATATTACACCGATCCATTCGGTGAAAGAGTTAACTATCAGATTAATAATTCAATAAAATAATTAATAAATCCCTTATTCGTCACTTTGACATTGTTTAGTTCAATATCGAGAAATCCTGATTCCCTATATATAATTGTATCACAGTCAATAGTTTTATTCGAATGTCCGGTCGGCTTGGCAGGCTGAGAGCAGACTCAAGGCGTTTCCACGAATAATGGCGATAGAGAAGCGCTCGTAAAGCCAAGACAATTCGCGATTGTCTCCGGTGTTGCGCGTCATTAATAGACCAAGGCTGTCGAGGGAGTCGCATGTGGCAGAGCCAATCACTCTACTCGTCTCCACAGCGATCGATTGAAATACAAATCTGTCGAGAAGATTGGCATATTTGTCCAGGGTTTGTTGCCGATTCTATCACTGGCAAGGGCGCAAAAGTGTCGACACAAGTCGCATCCCATTTCAGTGGCTTACCGTTTGTAAAAAGAAACACCGTCAGGCTATCAGGTCGTTTGCCATCCCTTTTGTCAAAGCCAACTGATTCGAGGATCGACGGGAAGCCAGCGATGTCTAGTGTTCGTCAGACGACATCATTGAGAGCGCTGTGCCTCGGAAATCTGCCAGCGTTCCTTCTACATGAAAGGGGATGGAGTCCATATATGTCAACCGGCTGGCCACAACGGCACCTGTGACTGCTGCAAACTTTAGAATCTGTGCGCATAGCTACAGCGAATCTCAGGCAATCGTCATCAACCAGGTTACCAACAGCTGATGGTGAACTTTCAGCTTGAAGACAAGTCAGACGGTGTTGATCGTAAGATGATTTTAGATTGTGTGGACGCTGTACACTCTACGCAAAGCCAAGCTGCTGCTTTTGAAGAAAATTTTTTTTTTCTAATTGACTACGAGTCATAGTTAGTTTCTTATCTTTCGTTTGAAGTGGCCATCAATTTGTTGAGAAAGGAATTTTGGGATAACCCTTCATCATTGATGAAATTTTTAAACAATTGCTGGGCAGTGGCACTAAATATGACCCAGAATTTGTTAACATAAAAAAATATTTGTCGGAAATTAAAGCACACCTATCCGAATTAAAAACGTCTTATAATTCAGACGTTTTTTTTTTAAAGACCCCGGGTTACGAAATAATTAGCTATGTAATTTTTTTCAAAAGGAATTAATCCGCAAAGTTACTACTCAAAAATCAGATATTTGATAGCTACAACGTAGTTATAAAATTTTTAAAGAAAATTAATTCCTCCCAAAATAGAGAGAATAATCCCATTCCTCAATACCAGGATAGGTTAAAGTTGCGACAGATACATTTTAATAAGAGCAATACTTTTAAAAACAGTGTTTCTACACTGGACAACTTCACTACTGGAGCCGATAAATCTGTTACCCATTGTAAACTTTGTCCGGTAAACGGACATTTTATGGGTCACAACGAGTACCCTTCATTTGAATATATCCGTTCTAGATAAAAAGAGCTTGACCTATACCTTCTTTGTTCAGGCGCTAATCATATAAAAGAGTTTCCCTGGCCAAAACAATAAGCTACCACGTGCATGCAAATTATATAGTCACATTAGTCACATTAGTCACATTAGTCACAATAGTCACATTAGTCACATTAGTCACAATAGTCACATTAGTCACAATAGTCACATTAGTCACATTAGTCACAATAGTCACATTAGTCACATTAGTCACAATAGTCACATTAGTCACATTAGTCACAATAGTCACATTAGTCACAATAGTCACATTAGTCACAATAGTCACATTAGTCACATTAGTCACATTAGTCACATTAGTCACATTAGTCACATTAGTCACAATAGTCACATTAGTCACAATAGTCACATTAGTCACATTAGTCACAATAGTCACATTAGTCACATTAGTCACAATAGTCACATTAGTCACAATAGTCACATTAGTCACATTAGTCACAATAGTCACATTTGTCACAATAGTCACATTAGTCACATTAGTCACATTAGTCACATTAGTCACAATAGTCACATTAGTCACATTAGTCACAATAGTCACATTAGTCACAATAGTCACATTAGTCACATTAGTCACATTAGTCACAATAGTCACATTAGTCACAATAGTAACATTAGTCACATTAGTCACAATAGTCACATTAGTAACATTAGTCACATTAGTCACAATAGTCACATTAGTCACAATAGTACCATTAGTCACATTAGTCACATTGTCACATTAGTCACATTAGTCACATTAATCACATTAGTCACATTTGTCACAATAGCCACATTAGTCACATTAGTCACAATAGTCACATTAGTCACATTAGTCACAATAGTAACATTAGTCACATTAGTCAGAATAGTCACATTAGTCACATTAGTCACATTAGTCACAATAGTCACATTAGTCACAATAGTCACATTAGTCACATTAGTCACAATAGTCACATTAGTCACAATAGTCACATTAGTCACATTGTCACATAAGTCACAATAGTCACAATAGTCACATTAGTCACAATAGTCACATTAGTCACATTAGTCACATTAGTCACAATAGTCACATTAGTCACATTAGTCACAATAGTCACATTAGTCACATTAGTCACAATAGTCACATTAGTCACAATAGTCACATTAGTCACATTAGTCACAATAGTCACAATAGTCACATTAGTCACATTAGTCACAATAGTCACAATAGTCACATTAGTCACAATAGTCACATTAGTCACAATAGTCACATTAGTCACAATAGTCACATTAGTCACATTAGTGACATTAGTCACAATAGTCACATTAGTCACAATAGTCACATTAGTCACATTAGTCACAATAGTCACATTAGTCACATTAGTCACAATAGTCACATTAGTCACAATAGTCACATTAGTCACATTAGTCACATTAGTCACATTAGTCACAATAGTCACATTAGTCACATTAGTAACAATAGTCACAATAGTCATATTAGTCACATTAGTCACAATAGTCACAATAGTCACATTAGTCACAATAGTCACAATAGTCATATTAGTCACATTAGTCACATTAGTCACAATAGTCACATTAGTCACATTAGTCACAATAGTCACATTAGTCACAATAGCCACATTAGTCACATTAGTCACAATAGTCACATTAGTCACAATAGTCACATTAGTCACATTAGTCACAATAGTGACATTGGTCACAATACTCACATTAGTCACATTAATCACATTAGTCACATTTGTCACAATAGCCACATTAGTCACATTAGTCACAATAGTCACATTAGTCACATTAGTCACACTAGTCACATTAGTCACAATAGTCACAATAGTCACATTAGTCACAATAATCACATTAGTCACATTAGTCACAATAGTCACAATAGTCATATTAGTCACATTAGTCACAATAGTCACAATAGTCACATTAGTCACAATAGTCACATTAGTCACATTAGTCACAATAGTCACATTAGTCACAATAGTCACATTAGTCACAATAGTCACATTAGTCACATTAGTCACAATAGTCACATTAGTCACAATAGTCACATTAGTCACATTAGTCACATTAGTCACAATAGCCACATTAGTCACAATAGTCACATTAGTCACATTAGTCACAATAGTCACATTAGTCACAATACTCACATTAGTCACATTAATCACATTAGTCACATTTGTCACAATACTCACATTAGTCACATTAGTCACAATAGTCACATCAGTCACATTAGTCACACTAGTCACATTAATCACAATAGTCACAATAGTCACATTAGTCACAATAGTCACATTAGTCACATTAGTCACAATAGTCACATTAGTCACATTAGTCACAATAGCCACATTAGTCACATTAGTCACAATAGTCACATTAGTCACAATAGTCACATTAGTCACATTAGTCACAATAGTCACATTGGTCACAATACTCACATTAGTCACATTAGTCAAATTAGTCACATTAGTCACAATAGCCACATTAGTCACATTAGTCACAATAGTCACATTAGTCACATTAGTCACACTAGTCACATTAGTCACATTGGTCACAATACTCACAATAGTCACATTAGTCACATTAGTCACATTAGTCACAATAGTCACATTAGTCACAATAGTCACATTAGTCAGCTAGGCACAATAGTCACATTAGTCACAATAGTCACATTAGTCACATTAGTCACAATAGTCACATTAGTCACAATAGTCACATTAGTCACATTAGTCACAATAGTCACATTAGTCACACTAGTCACACTAGTCACATTAGTCACAATAGTCACAATAGTCACATTAGTCACAATAGCCACATTAGTCACATTAGTCACAATAGTCACATTAGTCACAATAGTCACATTAGTCATAATAGTCACAATAGTCACATTGGTCACAATACTCACATTAGTCACATTAGTCACATTAGTCACATTAGTCACAATAGCCACATTAGTCACATTAGTCACAATAGTCACATTAGTCACATTAGTCACACTAGTCACATTAGTCACATTGGTCACAATACTCACAATAGTCACATTAGTCACATTAGTCACATTAGTCACAATAGTCACATTAGTCACAATAGTCACATTAGTCAGTTAGGCACAATAGTCACATTAGTCACAATAGTCACATTAGTCACATTAGTCACATTAGTCACAATAGTCACATTAGTCACAATAGTCACATTAGTCACATTAGTCACAATAGTCACATTAGTCACACTAGTCACACTAGTCACATTAGTCACAATAGTCACAATAGTCACATTAGTCACAATAATCACATTAGTCACATTAGTCACAATAGTCACAATAGTCATATTAGTCACATTAGTCACATTAGTCACAATAGTCACATTAGTCACATTAGTCACATTAGTCACAATAGTCACATTAGTCACAATAGCCACATTAGTCACATTAGTCACAATAGTCACATTAGTCACAATAGTCACATTAGTCACATTAGTCACAATAGTGACATTGGTCACAATACTCACATTAGTCACATTAATCACATTAGTCACATTTGTCACAATAGCCACATTAGTCACATTAGTCACAATAGTCACATTAGTCACATTAGTCACACTAGTCACATTAGTCACAATAGTCACAATAGTCACATTAGTCACAATAATCACATTAGTCACATTAGTCACAATAGTCACAATAGTCATATTAGTCACATTAGTCACAATAGTCACAATAGTCACATTAGTCACAATAGTCACATTAGTCACATTAGTCACAATAGTCACATTAGTCACATTAGTCACAATAGCAACATTAGTCACATTAGTCACAATAGTCACATTAGTCACAATAGTCACATTAGTCACATTAGTCACAATAGTCACATTGGTCACAATACTCACATTAGTCACATTAGTCAAATTAGTCACATTAGTCACAATAGCCACATTAGTCACATTAGTCACAATAGTCACATTAGTCACATTAGTCACACTAGTCACATTAGTCACATTGGTCACAATACTCACAATAGTCACATTAGTCACATTAGTCACATTAGTCACAATAGTCACATTAGTCACAATAGTCACATTAGTCAGCTAGGCACAATAGTCACATTAGTCACAATAGTCACATTAGTCACATTAGTCACAATAGTCACATTAGTCACAATAGTCACATTAGTCACATTAGTCACAATAGTCACATTAGTCACACTAGTCACACTAGTCACATTTGTCACAATAGTCACAATAGTCACATTAGTCACAATAATCACATTAGTCACATTAGTCACAATAGTCACAATAGTCATATTAGTCACATTAGTCACATTAGTCACAATAGTCACATTAGTCACATTAGTCACATTAGTCACAATAGTCACATTAGTCACAATAGCCACATTAGTCACATTAGTCACAATAGTCACATTAGTCACAATAGTCACATTAGTCACATTAGTCACAATAGTGACATTGGTCACAATACTCACATTAGTCACATTAATCACATTAGTCACATTAGTCACAATAGTCACATTAGTCACATTAGTCACACTAGTCACATTAGTCACAATAGTCACAATAGTCACATTAGTCACAATAATCACATTAGTCACATTAGTCACAATAGTCACAATAGTCATATTAGTCACATTAGTCACAATAGTCACAATAGTCACATTAGTCACAATAGTCACATTAGTCACATTAGTCACATTAGTCACAATAGTCACATTAGTCACATTAGTCACATTAGTCACATTTGTCACAATAGTCACAATAGTCACATTAGTCACAATAGTCACATTAGTCACATTAGTCACACTAGTCACATTAGTCACAATAGTAACAATAGTCACATTAGTCACAATAATCACATTAGTCACATTAGTCACAATAGTCACAATAGTCATATTAGTCACATTAGTCACAATAGTCACAATATACACATTAGTCACAATAGTCACATTAGTCACATTAGTCACAATAGTCACATTAGTCACATTAGTCACAATAGCCACATTAGTCACATTAGTCACAATAGTCAAATTAGTCACAATAGTCACAATAGTCAAATTAGTCACAATAGTCACATTGGTCACAATACTCACATTAGTCACATTAGTCAAATTAGTCACATTAGTCACAATAGCCACATTAGTCACATTAGTCACAATAGTCACATTAGTCACATTAGTCACACTAGTCACATTAGTCACATTGGTCACAATACTCACAATAGTCACATTAGTCACATTAGTCACATTAGTCACAATAGTCACATTAGTCACATTAGTCACAATAGTGACATTGGTCACAATACTCACATTAGTCACAATAGTCACATTAGTCACATTAGTCACAATAGTCACATTAGTCGCAATAGTCACATAAGTCACATTAGTCACAATAGTCACATTAGTCACACTAGTCACACTAGTCACATTAGTCACAATAGTCACATTAGTCACATTAGTCACAATAGTCACATTAGTCACAATAGTCACATTAGTCACATTAGTCACAATAGTCACATTAGTCACACTAGTCACACTAGTCACATTTGTCACAATAGTCACAATAGTCACATTAGTCACAATAATCACATTAGTCACATTAGTCACAATAGTCACAATAGTCATATTAGTCACATTAGTCACATTAGTCACAATAGTCACATTAGTCACATTAGTCACATTAGTCACAATAGTCACATTAGTCACAATAGCCACATTAGTCACATTAGTCACAATAGTCACATTAGTCACAATAGTCACATTAGTCACATTAGTCACAATAGTGACATTGGTCACAATACTCACATTAGTCACATTAATCACATTAGTCACATTAGTCACATTAGTCACACTAGTCACATTAGTCACAATAGTCACAATAGTCACATTAGTCACAATAATCACATTAGTCACATTAGTCACAATAGTCACAATAGTCATATTAGTCACATTAGTCACAATAGTCACAATAGTCACATTAGTCACAATAGTCACATTAGTCACATTAGTCACATTAGTCACAATAGTCACATTAGTCACATTAGTCACATTAGTCACATTTGTCACAATAGTCACAATAGTCACATTAGTCACAATAGTCACATTAGTCACATTAGTCACACTAGTCACATTAGTCACAATAGTAACAATAGTCACATTAGTCACAATAATCACATTAGTCACATTAGTCACAATAGTCACAATAGTCATATTAGTCACATTAGTCACAATAGTCACAATATACACATTAGTCACAATAGTCACATTAGTCACATTAGTCACAATAGTCACATTAGTCACATTAGTCACAATAGCCACATTAGTCACATTAGTCACAATAGTCAAATTAGTCACAATAGTCACAATAGTCAAATTAGTCACAATAGTCACATTGGTCACAATACTCACATTAGTCACATTAGTCAAATTAGTCACATTAGTCACAATAGCCACATTAGTCACATTAGTCACAATAGTCACATTAGTCACATTAGTCACACTAGTCACATTAGTCACATTGGTCACAATACTCACAATAGTCACATTAGTCACATTAGTCACATTAGTCACAATAGTCACATTAGTCACATTAGTCACAATAGTGACATTGGTCACAATACTCACATTAGTCACAATAGTCACATTAGTCACATTAGTCACAATAGTCACATT
Organism: Sepiola atlantica; assembly: GCA_963556195.1. Lineage (NCBI taxonomy): Eukaryota > Metazoa > Mollusca > Cephalopoda > Sepiida > Sepiolidae > Sepiola > Sepiola atlantica. Next base: position 98,448,867 of record OY744533.1, on the reverse strand, counting down.
AGTCGCAATAGTCACATAAGTCACATTAGTCACAATAGTCACATTAGTCACACTAGTCACACTAGTCACATTAGTCACAATAGTCACAATAGTCACATTAGTCACAATAATCACATTAGTCACATTAGTCACAATAGTCACAATAGTCATATTAGTCACATTAGTCACATTAGTCACAATAGTCACATTAGTCACATTAGTCACATTAGTCACAATAGTCACATTAGTCACAATAGCCACATTAGTCACATTAGTCACAATAGTCACATTAGTCACAATAGTCACATTAGTCACATTAGTCACAATAGTGACATTGGTCACAATACTCACATTAGTCACATTAATCACATTAGTCACATTTGTCACAATAGCCACATTAGTCACATTAGTCACAATAGTCACATTAGTCACATTAGTCACACTAGTCACATTAGTCACAATAGTCACAATAGTCACATTAGTCACAATAATCACATTAGTCACATTAGTCACAATAGTCACAATAGTCATATTAGTCACATTAGTCACAATAGTCACAATAGTCACATTAGTCACAATAGCCACATTAGTCACATTAGTCACAATAGTCACATTAGTCACATTAGTCACACTAGTCACATTAGTCACATTGGTCACAATACTCACAATAGTCACTTTAGTCACATTAGTCACATTAGTCACAATAGTCACATTAGTCACAATAGTCACATTAGTCAGTTAGGCACAATAGTCACATTAGTCACAATAGTCACATTAGTCACATTAGTCACATTAGTCACAATAGTCACATTAGTCACAATAGTCACATTAGTCACATTAGTCACAATAGTCACATTAGTCACACTAGTCACACTAGTCACATTAGTCACAATAGTCACAATAGTCACATTAGTCACAATAATCACATTAGTCACATTAGTCACAATAGTCACAATAGTCATATTAGTCACATTAGTCACATTAGTCACAATAGTCACATTAGTCACATTAGTCACATTAGTCACAATAGTCACATTAGTCACAATAGCCACATTAGTCACATTAGTCACAATAGTCACATTAGTCACAATAGTCACATTAGTCACATTAGTCACAATAGTGACATTGGTCACAATACTCACATTAGTCACATTAATCACATTAGTCACATTTGTCACAATAGCCACATTAGTCACATTAGTCACAATAGTCACATTAGTCACATTAGTCACACTAGTCACATTAGTCACATTAGTCACACTAGTCACATTAGTCACATTGGTCACAATACTCACAATAGTCACATTAAGCACATTAGTCACAATAGTCACATTAGTCACAATAGTCACATTAGTCAGCTAGGCACAATAGTCACATTAGTCACAATAGTCACATTAGTCACATTAGTCACAATAGTCACATTAGTCACAATAGTCACATTAGTCACATTAGTCACAATAGTCACATTAGTCACACTAGTCACACTAGTCACATTAGTCACAATAGTCACAATAGTCACATTAGTCACAATAATCACATTAGTCACATTAGTCACAATAGTCACAATAGTCATATTAGTCACATTAGTCACATTAGTCACAATAGTCACATTAGTCACATTAGTCACATTAGTCACAATAGTCACATTAGTCACAATAGCCACATTAGTCACATTAGTCACAATAGTCACATTAGTCACAATAGTCACATTAGTCACATTAGTCACAATAGTGACATTGGTCACAATACTCACATTAGTCACATTAATCACATTAGTCACATTTGTCACAATAGCCACATTAGTCACATTAGTCACAATAGTCACATTAGTCACATTAGTCACACTAGTCACATTAGTCACAATAGTCACAATAGTCACATTAGTCACAATAATCACATTAGTCACATTAGTCACAATAGTCACAATAGTCACATTAGTCACAATAATCACATTAGTCACATTAGTCACAATAGTCACAATAGTCATATTAGTCACATTAGTCACATTAGTCACAATAGTCACATTAGTCACATTAGTCACATTAGTCACAATAGTCACATTAGTCACAATAGCCACATTAGTCACATTAGTCACAATAGTCACATTAGTCACAATAGTCACATTAGTCACATTAGTCACAATAGTGACATTGGTCACAATACTCACATTAGTCACATTAATCACATTAGTCACATTTGTCACAATAGCCACATTAGTCACATTAGTCACAATAGTCACATTAGTCACATTAGTCACACTAGTCACATTAGTCACATTAGTCACACTAGTCACATTAGTCACATTGGTCACAATACTCACAATAGTCACATTAGTCACATTAGTCACATTAGTCACAATAGTCACATTAGTCACAATAGTCACATTAGTCAGCTAGGCACAATAGTCACATTAGTCACAATAGTCACATTAGTCACATTAGTCACAATAGTCACATTAGTCACAATAGTCACATTAGTCACATTAGTCACAATAGTCACATTAGTCACACTAGTCACACTAGTCACATTAGTCACAATAGTCACAATAGTCACATTAGTCACAATAATCACATTAGTCACATTAGTCACAATAGTCACAATAGTCATATTAGTCACATTAGTCACATTAGTCACAATAGTCACATTAGTCACATTAGTCACATTAGTCACAATAGTCACATTAGTCACAATAGCCACATTAGTCACATTAGTCACAATAGTCACATTAGTCACAATAGTCACATTAGTCACATTAGTCACAATAGTGACATTGGTCACAATACTCACATTAGTCACATTAATCACATTAGTCACATTTGTCACAATAGCCACATTAGTCACATTAGTCACAATAGTCACATTAGTCACATTAGTCACACTAGTCACATTAGTCACAATAGTCACAATAGTCACATTAGTCACAATAATCACATTAGTCACATTAGTCACAATAGTCACAATAGTCATATTAGTCACATTAGTCACAATAGTCACAATAGTCACAATAGTCACATTAGTCACATTAGTCACAATAGTCACATTAGTCACATTAGTCACATTAGTCACAATAGTCACATTAGTCACAATAGTCACATTAGTCACATTAGTCACAATAGTCACAATAGTCACATTAGTTACAATAGTCACATTAGTCACAATAGTCACATTAGTCACATTAGTCACATTAGTCACAATAGCCACATTAGTCACATTAGTCACAATAGTCACATTAGTCACAATAGTCACATAAGTCACATTAGTCACAATAGTCACATTGGTCACAATACTCACATTAGTCACATAAGTCACAATAGTCACAATAGTCACATTAGTCACAATAGTCACATTAGTCACATTAGTCACAATAGTCACATTAGTCACATTAGTCACAATAGTCACATTAGTCACAATAGTCACATTAGTCACAATAGTCACATTAGTCACATTAGTCACAATAGTCACAATAGTCACATTAGTCACATTAGTCACAATAGTCACATTAGTCACATTAGTCACAATAGTCACAATAGTCACATTAGTCACAGTAGTCACAATAGTCACATTAGTCACAATAGTCACATTAGCCACATTCGTCACATTAGTCACATTAGTCACAATAGTCACATTAGTGACATTAGTCACAATAGTCACATTAGTCACAATAGTCACAATAGTCACATTAGTCACATTAGTCACAATAGTTACATTAGTCACATGAGTCACATTAGTCACAATAGTCACATTAGTCACATTAGTCACAATAGTCACAATAGCCACATTAGTCACAATAGTCACATTAGTCACATTAGTCACAATAGTCACAATAGTCACATTAGTCACAATAGTCACATTAGTCACATTAGTCACAATAGTCACATTAGTCACATTAGTCACAATAGTCACATTAGTCACATTAGTCACAATAGTCACATTAGTCACAATAGTCACATTAGTCACATTAGTCACAATAGTCACATTAGTCACAATAGTCACATTAGTCACAATAGTCACATTAGTCACAATAGTCACAATAGTCACATTAGTCACATTAGTCACAATAGTCACATTAGTCACACTAGTCACAATAGTCACAATAGTCACATTAGTCACAATAATCACATTAGTCACATTAGTCACAATAGTCACAATAGTCATATTAGTCACAATAGTCACAATAGTCACAATAGTCACAATAGTCACATTAGTCACAATAGTCACAATAGTCACAATAGTCACATTAGTCACATTAGTCACATTAGTCACAATAGTCACAATAGTCACATTAGTCACAATAGTCACATTAGTCACATTAGTCACATTGGTCACATTAGTCACAATGGTCACATTAGTCACATTAGTCACATTAGTCACAATAGTCACATTAGTCACATTAGTCACAATAGTCACATTAGTCACATTAGTCACATTAGTCACAATAGTCACATTAGTCACATTAGTCACAATAGTCACATTAGTCACATTAGTCACAATTGTCACATTAGTCACAATAGTTACATTAGTCACATTAGTCACATTAGTCACAATAGTCACAATAGTCACATTAGTCACAATAGTCACATTAGTCACATTAGTCACATTACTCACAATAGTCACAATAGTCACATTAGTCACAATAGTCACATTAGTCACATTAGTCACAATAGTCACATTAGTCACAATAGTCACATTAGTCACATTAGTCACAATAGTCACATTAGTCACATTAGTCACAATAGTCACATTAGTCACAATAGTCACATTAGTCACATTAGTCACATTAGTCACAATAGTCACATTAGTCACATTAGTCACATTAGTCACATTAGTCACAATAGTCACATTAGTCACATTAGTCACAATAGTCACATTAGTCACAATAGTTACATTAGTCACATTAGTCACAATAGTCACATTAGTCACATTAGTCACAATAGTCACATTAGTCACATTAGTCACATTAGTCACAATAGTCACATTAGTCACAATAGTCACATTAGTCACATTAGTCACAATAGTCACATTAGTCACATTAGTCACATTAGTCACAATAGTCACATTAGTCACATTAGTTACAATAGTCACATTAGTCACATTAGTCACAATAGTCACAATAGTCACATTAGTCACATTAGTCACATTAGTCACAATAGTCACATTAGTCACATAAGTCACATTAGTCACATTAGTCACAATAGTCACAATAGTCACATTAGTCACAATAGTCACATTAGTCACATTAGTCACAATTGTCACAATAGTCACATTAGTCACAATAGTCACATTAGTCACATTAGTCACATTAGTCACAATAGTCACATTAGTCACAATAGTCACAATAGCCACATTAGTCACAATAGTCACATTAGTCACATTAGTCACAATAGTCACATTAGTCACATTAGTCACAATAGTCACATTAGTCACAATAGTCACATTAGTCACATTAGTCACAATAGTCACATTAGTCACATTAGTCACATTAGTCACAATAGTCAAATTAGTCACATTAGTCACAATAGTCACAATAGTCACATTAGTCACAATAATCACATTAGTCACATTAGTCACAATAGTCACAATAGTCATATTAGTCACAATAGTCACAATAGTCACAATAGTCACATTAGTCACAATAGTCACAATAGTCACATTAGTCACAATAGTCACAATAGTCACAATAGTCACATTAGTCACAATAGTCACATTAGTCACATTAGTCACAATTGTCACAATAGTCACATTAGTCACAATAGTCACATTAGTCACATTAGTCACATTGGTCACATTAGTCACAATGGTCACATTAGTCACATTAGTCACATTAGTCACAATAGTCACATTAGTCACATTAGTCACAATAGTCACATTAGTCACATTAGTCACATTAGTCACAATAGTCACAATAGTTACATTAGTCACATTAGTCACATTAGTCACATTAGTCACAATTGTCACATTAGTCACAATAGTCACATTAGTCACATTAGTCACATTAGTCACAATAGTCACAATAGTCACATTAGTCACAATAGTCACATTAGTCACATTAGTCACATTACTCACAATAGTCACAATAGTCACATTAGTCACATTAGTCACAATAGTCACATTAGTCACATTAGTCACAATAGTCACATTAGTCACAATAGTCACATTAGTCACATTAGTCACATTAGTCACATTAGTCACATTAGTCACATTAGTCACAATAGTCACATTAGTCACATTAGTCACAATAGTCACATTAGTCACATTAGTCACATTAGTCACAATAGTCACATTAGTCACATTAGTCACATTAGTCACAATAGTCACATTAGTCACAATAGTCACATTAGTCACATTAGTCACAATAGTCACATTAGTCACAATAGTCACATTAGTCACATTAGTCACAATAGTCACATTGGTCACAATAGTCACATTAGTTACAATAGTCACATTAGTCACATTAGTCACATTAGTCACAATAGTCACAATAGTCACATTAGTCACATTAGTCACATTAGTCACAATAGTCACATTAGTCACATAAGTCACATTAGTCACATTAGTCACAATAGTCACAATAGTCACATTAGTCACAATAGTCACATTAGTCACATTAGTCACAATTGTCACAATAGTCACATTAGTCACAATAGTCACATTAGTCACATTAGTCACATTAGTCACAATAGTCACATTAGTCACAATAGTCACATTAGTCACATTAGTCACATTAGTCACAATAGTCAAATTGGTCACAATAGTCACATTAGTCACATTAGTCACATTAGTCACAATAGTCACATTAGTCACATTAGTCACATTAGTCACATTAGTCACAATAGTCACATTAGTCACATTAGTCACAATAGTCACATTAGTCACATTAGTTACAATAGTCACATTAGTCACATTAGTCACATTAGTCACAATAGTCACATTAGTCACAATAGTCACATTAGTCACATTAGTCACATTAGTCACATTAGTCACAATAGTCACAATAGTCACATTAGTCACATTAGTCACATTAGTCACAATAGTCACATTAGTCACATAAGTCACATTAGTCACATTAGTCACAATAGTCACAATAGTCACATTAGTCACAATAGTCACATTAGTCACATTAGTCACAATAGTCACAATAGTCACATTAGTCACAATAGTCACATTAGTCACATTAGTCACATTCGTCACAATAGTCACATTAGTCACATTAGTCACATTAGTCACAATAGTCACATTAGTCACAATAGTCACATTAGTCACATTAGTCACAATAGTCACATTAGTCACATTAGTCACATTAGTCACAATAGTCACATTAGTCACAATAGTCACATTAGTCCAATTAGTCACAATAGTCACATTAGTCACATTAGTCACATTAGTCACAATAGTCACATTATTCACAATAGTCACATTAGTCACATAAGTCACATTAGTCACATTAGTCACATTAGTCACATTAGTCACATTAGTCACATTAGTCACATTAGTCACAATAGTCACAATAGTCACATTAGTCACAATAGTCACATTAGTCACATTAGTCACATTAGTCACATTAGTCACAATAGTCACATTAGTCACAATAGTCACATTAGTCACAATAGTCACATTAGTCACATTAGTCACATTGGTCACATTAGTCACAATAGTCACATTAGTCACACTAGTCACATTAGTCACAATAGTCCTCTGTACAAAAAATCCTTATATAATTAAAGCAATTCTGTTTCTACAGACATGTGCACTAATGCTAGAATATAAGAGCAGCCTTATATTTTGCCTATTCTTGCAATTACAGTTTCTAAGGGAAAACGTAAATACAGACTGAACTGCTATTTTGATACGGAAAGTCAAAGGACTTATTTCTGTGGGCAGATGATTGAAAAATTAGGGTGTGATACGTCTTCCTCGCTTCAGTGGAATACGATGTAAAAAAACAACATTTTAAGGTCTAAATATTAAAAAAAAAATTAAACTAAGTAGTAGTGGGTATTGAGGTAAATAAGGGTAGTTCATTGGCCTTACCTGTTCTTTTCGACGATGGGTTTGATATGAACCTTATATTCGATCATTTCAAATCTGTTAAAAAATAATTCAATTAACTTGAACTATAAACTCGCTTTTCTGCCTTAAAAAATCAAGTTTCGTGAACTTTTCACATTTAACTATTTCTGCCTTAAAAATCAAGTTTTGTGAACTTTTCACATTTAACTATTTCTGCCTTAAAAATCAAGTTTTGTGAACTTTTCACATTTAACTATTTCTGCCTTAAAAATCAAGTTTTGTGAACTTTTCACATTTAACTATTTCTGCCTTAAAAGAAGAAACCAGTCAAGTTTTCCGTGAACTCTCACTTTTGGCTATTTCTGCCTTTAAAAAAACTTTAACTTTTTTGAACTGTGTGACAAATTATGTTGCAATTATTTCATGTTGCAATTTTGTTTGAGGGGAGAATATTGAACATTATTAACGGAGTCGTTTGCTACGTGCCCTGTGATTTGATTAAAAACAACCAATCACAGGCCACTTTTAAGAATTACCACTGAACCCCACGTGAGCGGGTTTTTAAAACCCCACTTCCTCTTCTGCTGTGAACCACCGAGATCTTAACACTCACTGCTCACAACATAGCAAGACACGTGCGGCGGTATTTATCGGCACTAATAGAACAGAAAGGCAAGGCTCCCTCTTCCTACAACTCAGCGAAACGAACACAAAGAGCTAGAAAACTAAAGAACGAATCTCTTGAGATAATTTCCGGCAAATATCAATTATTTGCAAGACACTTTCTTCTGTCTCTTTCCTCTGTTTTCCTTTCTTCGAAATAAGTTTTTATTACACTTTCAACTGTGTTGTGTTCCTTTTCTCTCGCCGGCGTCACAATATATTTCATAGGGAAGCAGTCTCGCAGTAAGAGGTTCCACAGACATGTAACGACTTATAGCAGTGTGTGTGCGCATGCACAAAGAGAAATTTTTAGATTTAAAAACTTTTCATCGTTGTTTTTTTTTACACAAACTTTCGGAAATGACTTTTGGGCCAACCACATATACACGAGCACATGTCCAACAGTTTACTATCGATTAATCACCATATTTTCAAATTATCGAAACAAAATCTTTGAAAATAGAAAATGTATTTAACATTTACGAGGCTGGGAAGGGGGAATAATTTTGTCATGTAAGTTTATCGTAGAACAATCGTCACAAACACTTTAAAAAGTTTTTTAAAAATTAGGTACAAGTTTTATGAAGTAAGAATGGTCACGTGGTATGTTGAGATGAGAGAGCGTCGGAACATCCACGCCGGTTCCGAAATGGGTGATCTTCACTATAAACTTACAAGGCGAAATATTAAAACCTAGCAGGGTGACCCGACGTTGCTCGGGATTGAATGAGAATTACTACCATGTACTTTTTCGCTATGCTCATAACACCATATTACTACCTTTGTTTTGGCTGCCTCCCCCCCTCTCATTTCGCTCCGTAATATAGTCGGAAGAGGCTGAAATTTTCAAAAACTATTAGAATTAGTCTCTTATACATATAGTTTAAATTTCATTAAAAGTAGATATACGTATTTGAAGTTTTAAGGGGTCTGTCCTCATACATCACTTACGAATGGAGGCATATAGATATTCGGCACATAGACGGTAACATAGGGATTCAAGACTCTTACATTGCCTCCCAGAAGAATTTTATACATATGATATAAATTTAATTAAAATGGGATATATTTTAAATTTTAAAGTCGTTTCAGCTCCCATAGCTCCCTTATGTTAGGAGGGAACTTAGAGATTCGGGACCACTTCCATTGTCTTCCTCAGACAATTTTATACATATGATTTAAATTTCATAAAATTTTATAGATATGATTTTAATTTCATAAAATAGGATATATTTGAAGTTTTAAGGAGGTTATGTCCTCAAAGCCCTATAGAAGTGCACTTGGGGATTCGAGAACACTTCCATTGTCTTCCCCGGTAAAATTTACATAAGAATAGATTTTTAGATTTTATGTAGATTCTCTAACCTTTCTTTTTATAGGGAACACACAAACATCACATACACACAGACACATTGAGTTTTAGATATGAAGATTGAATATGTTGGATTTGGGGGATGGAAATCAATAATAATTGATTTTTTTTAATCAGGGAAATAAATTTTTACTGCGTGGAAGCGTACAACCATCTGAAGTCCGCCTATTTTTAAAATAATTTAATTTAAAATTATTTATTTATATACCTTAAAGAAATGAAACTAAATGAAAGGTAAATAATAATTTAATTTGAAGAAAAAAAATCGTTTTCGGCTTTCTTAAATTTCTAATATATATATATATATATATATATATATATATATATATATATATATATATATATATCAGTTGGAATTAAAAAACTCAAAACACAATGTCAGTCAGACATAATAATGTATTTCACCTACTAATAGGATCGTCAGACGTTAACTGGGCATTTTTAGCAACAAATTCAAATGAATGGAAAAGAGGTTCACATCCGTGGGAGGATCTTCAGTCTTTTTATATGGTAGAATTTTGATGACTGATCTGTAGGCTTTGTTTGTCTCACGAAACTCAGCTCGCCCCATGCCACATTACCCTTCTGTTTCCAAGCCCAATGTACCGATAAACATTCCTCACATATCCCAACCCTTCTCTCTTGGCCTTCGGGGCTTGATTTACGCCGGTCTATGGGATTGTCCTGTGCAGTTCTAGGAGGTCCACCCTCCCAGGCTTTGCCTCCCCTCTTTGGGGAGGAGTAAGTTTATTGCTTACTGTCTGAGGCGCCCCTACCGGGGAATGCCGACTGGGCTGCCCAGGCAATTTTTAAATGGTCAGAGTGCTCACCTCTCGAGCGCTGGCTTTTCAAACCCCACTTTCTCGACCCGATCTTGGGTCACATCTTACTTGTGGGAGTAAGATAAAACTGGCCTTGTGCCTAACTCCTGGGGAGGAGTAAATAAAACCCTTCTCTCGGCCTTTTGGCTAAGATCAAAGTGTAGTATCTGTTCTGATGGATACTGCACGCTTGTCCTGTGCAGTTCTAGGAGGTCCACCCTCCCAGGCTTCGCCTCCCCTCTTTGGGGAGGAGTAAGTTTATTGCTTACTGTCTGAGGCGCCCCTACCGGGGAATGCCGACAGGGCTGCCCAGGCAATTTTTAAATGGCCAGAGTACTCACCTCTCGAGCGCTGGCTTTTAACCCCACTTGCTCGACCCGATCTTGGGCCACATCTTACTTGTGGGAGTAAGATAAAACTGGCCTTGTGCCTAACTCCGCGAGGAGTAAATAAATATCTCAACCCTTCTCCCCACCTGCCTTCATTCATGTGCAAAAAAAAAAATGAAGAAGAGTCGTGAATTGTATGAGGAAAAGGTTGCTGCACAGATATCCATTCTCTGGGTATGAAGAAGAACGGGTTACCATAGTTTAGTTATAAGGACAATCTTCTACAATTTAAATCAATTTTATCTATACAGTTTCATTAACACAACAGACGTGAGTTATGTAGACAAGAATACAAAAATATGTTGAGTCAGTAGATATGCATGTACTATAAAAATAAGTCTGAGTCTTTCATCCTGCCTAGCCCAAGTCGTGACAAATGGCGAGACAGGAATATGACGTCTTGTCAACTTGACGTTTGAATACCGACTGTTCAAAAAGTGTGGGAAAAGGTTTCACGGAAGTGCCTCCTGAGCAAAAATGTTCTGACCGAACAACATATCAATCACTCCGCGAGTGAGAACATGCTAACACAAAAAAGAAAATAGCTAGCAATTATGTAACTGCTATACATTAATCACATGAGCCTACTCCTATCTACTTTTGTCTATGTGGCACAACAGCCGCGACATATATTAAATTCGAATATGTTGATTATGATGTATAGAGAAATATAGAGGAGTTGAAATCGTCTTAATTTTAATATTATGCTGACGTCATGTTTATTAGTAGCCTTTGATTTGAGAACTCACTTTTTCCTTTTTCCTTTTTTTATGGAAATCGCTCCAGACAAGGCATGAAGCCACTTGATGTAAGGAGCTAACAAGAACAAATATGATTATCGCAAATACAGGAGATGCCTATTGGCCTTAGTGTTGAAAATACCAAGGTTATAGGTAGGAGGATAACAGTCAGCAGGAAGAGAGTTCCACAAGCCTGCGGTTCTTGGAAAGAAGTTACTGGAATAGGAAGCTGTATCAAAATGAGGTATGAAAACAGTGAATTGACGGAGACCACTAGACCAACGAGTCAAACGAGCTGGAACAAAAGAAGCAGGGAATAGATTACATAATTCTGAAGAACACATGGCATAATAGTATTTATAGAAAAGACTGAGACTAGCAACATCATGTCAGTGAAAGAGTGGGTGCAGAGAAGAAGAAAAGGTAGGGCCAATCAAATTACAGATACGTTTCTGCACCTTATCAAGAACCCTTAAATGGGACAGAGATTCACCAGCCCAAATATGACAACAGTACTCTATACATGATCTGATTGTAGATTTGTAGAGAATATAGAGAATAACTTCAGCTGTGAGAAAGTGTTTGGAGCGATAGGGAGAACCGACTTTACAAGAAGCAGAAAGAGCAATGGATCTAATGCACGAACTCTAAGAAAGATTTATTGAGGGAGAAAGACCAAGAAGTTTCAAAGTCAATTTCTCCTCAAGAGCAGAACCATCCATGAGAATCTCAGGAAGAAAAGGGGCACGATTACGATTAAAAGACACGAGCTGAGTCTTAACTGGATTAAATGAAACAAGAATCGCAAGAAGAAAATTACTTCTGTACTTATAAAGGCACTCAGTTAAACTCATGGTGATGGCTAAGATGAGTCTGTTTCCGAAACGGGTTGATCACCCACCCCATCCTGGGTCGCTCCTACTTAGAATTTAAACTCCTATCAATATCTTCCTATTATATAATCACTATGTTCGAATTTTACTGTTGTGTCATATCGACAAAAGTAGATAGGATTTGACCCCTGTGATGGATGCGTGTGGGCAGGTAGAATTTTCCTTTTTTTATTTTTGTATGCATTTTTTGCCCTAAAAAGACATCAAATATTTTTATTTTTATTTTAGATGTTTCAACTGAAGATATATACTATTCTCTTATAAAGGGGATAGCACGGTGGCTCACGATGCAAACTGAGGACCTGGGTGTACCGGGTTCGAATCCAGTTCGTTCCACAGAAACACTTTCATCAAAACCCACATCTGACCTTTTTATTTTAGATGTTTCAACTGAAGATATTCTCTTATAGAGAAGATAGCACGGTGGCTCAGTGGTTAATGATGCAAACTGAGGACCTGGGTGTGCCGGGTTCGAATCCAGTTCGTTCCACAGAAACACTTTCATCAAAACCCACATCTGACCTTTTTATTTTAGATGTTTCAACTGAAGATATTCTCTTATAGAGAAGATAGCACGGTGGCTCAGTGGTTAATGATGCAAACTGAGGACCTGGGTGTGCCGGGTTCGAATCCAGTTCGTTCCACAGAAACACTTTCATCAAAACCCACATCTGACCTTTTTATTTTAGATGTTTCAACTGAAGATATTCTCTTATAGAGAAGATAGCACGGTGGCTCAGTGGTTAATGATGCAGACTGAGGACCTGGGTGTGCCGGGTTCGAATCCAGTTCGTTCCACAGAAACACTTTCATCAAAACCCACACCTGACCTTGAGTCTAACCTCCTGCAGAGGAGATAAATAATATACTATTCACTTATAAAAATAAATGCATTCAAACACTGATATATTTATTTATGCACATGGCTATAGTATGACACGTGCAATTCTTTTATAGCCAAATTTATTAGACCCAAAATACAACATGTAGCTTCCATAGCCTTTTTCAGTGATGACAATTTGAGATGTTTTTATGTAAATAGATATACAGCTATGGCAGGTAAACATGATAACCTATATTTCTTTAGAATCAAAACAAATTTTCAAACAGATGTCAATTTTCTCAATTTATCTCTCTGTCCACAGGAATCTTTTTTTCTTTTTTTTAAATCGAAATAAAATAAGAGTCGATATATTTTTATTCAAAATATGATATAATTTTTAGAATTGTTTTTCTTTATTTTCTTAATTAACATTTTAGATCAGAGGTCGCCAAACTTTGTTTCTTTGAAGAGTTCCTATGAGAGGTACGCTTAAACAAGGGTTGCAGAGTCGGAGTTTGAGGGAGTCTGGTGTTTTGGAAGAAGTTGAAGTCGGACTCGGAAAAACGTTAGGGGTCAGAGTTGGAATCGGATTTTTGTTTTTGTTTTATCTCTGAAGAATCAACAGAGAGTCTGAGTATTGGAAGACTTTAAAATAAGGAGTCGGAGTAATATAGTTTGGAATTCTAAGAGTCGGAATTTTTGAAATCCTAAGAGTCGGAGTCGGACCTTATACCTTTCGACTCTGCAACCCTAGTTTTAAACTTTTCAGGCCAAAAGGCAAAATAGAAGTTAAAATATAAGTACCCATCAAAAACATCACAAATTCTTTATTGATGAAATTCAAAATATAATGTAGAGCATAACTGTTTATATTACAATTTAAATGCGTCGTCGTCGTGGTCGTGGTCGTGGTCGTGGTCGTGGTCGTCGTCGTCGTCATCATCATCATCATCATCATCATCATACAGTCTGTTTTACATGCTGGCATGTGTTGGGTGGCTTTTAGAAATTGACTTCCAAACTAACCTATCTCTGCTCAGGTCTTTATTTCCCTTTCTCTCAAATGCATCCTCATCACTTCCTCCCATGTTTTCCATGGATCTCTCCTGCTACCTCATCTATTAACCCAAGAACTCTCATCCATCCTTTCAATGTGACCAAACCAACAACGTCTCCTGTTCATTGAAATCGTATAAAATTACATAAAGCTCTGGCCTTACACTATTGAGCTATTATAATTACTTTATGTTATAACATTTATATTTGAGTATATATAAAAATTCTAAATATAAATAAACAATACACACACACACACACACATATATATATATTTGGAGAGGGTTTCTCTCCAAATATGATCTGAGGTTAAGATCGGATTCTAACTCTGCCTGATGAGATCTCAGTTTATAATAACTGTTGATCGATAACATCGACATGCCAGTGTCGCAGATTTTGTACATGTCTGTGTAAATAAAAATAATCATATATAAAGCTCTATTTGATATTGAGCACTTTTTATAAACCCGGTTGAATGGATGGCTGTGTCTATGAAACTGGCTCTAAACTATTGAACTTAAAAGAGACCAGCTCTGTTGTTAGCTTCGTATCCAAATGACTTAAATAGACATCTGAAGGCTAATTGATGTAACTTTAGAAAGTAAAAAAATTACCCTCAAGTAAATTAGAATTTTTATAAATAAATTATAGAACTTATTAATTATTTTAAGCAATATTACTGAATCAAAATTTATATATGTCCACACAACTTTTAGGATGTACTAGCTCTGAACGGAAAAATTCAAAATGGCGTATTAGTGGGTCTCCCCACGTGTGAGTTTGCTCTTTTCTTTGTTTTTTGTTTGGTTTCACCCAAAAATGAACCACTGTATAGTGTAGGTTTTTTCAAGACACTTTAATCCAAGAACTTTTTACTCTTTGTGAATTTTTCTGATGATTTTTGTAGTGTTGCAGAGACGATATTGACATAAAAATGTTGTTTGGCGCAAGACAAATGAAACGGACCATAAAAAATATATCTCACAGAAATCTTATGTTTTTTTGAAAATGTGAAAAATTAAAATAAAATAATAAAATAAAAACATGGTTATTGGAATATAATATGAACCTGACTTGATAATATAATATAATAAAAAATTATGTAAATTTTATCATGATTATACTTTTCACTTGCATTTTTTCATAAGTGGAAAGGGGGGTTATTGCCCACTTTGTGAATTCCAGTTTTAGATGAACTCTAAGTTCAATATTTTTAGGGGTCTGTTTTCGACATATCAACCCCACTTGCCATATTTAATGCCAAAACACAATTTATTGTGTACTATTTAGTGAACACAAGTTGTCATATTAGCCGTAACATAATGGATCTGCTCAGATTTTAACTTGGCATAGCTGATCCTATAGGCCATGACGGTATCCATTAGGTCTATTATCATATTCAGTTTAACGTCCGTTGGAGGCTTTAAGAAATTGACTTCCAAAGTAACCTATCTCTTGCCAGGTCTTTATTTATCCCTCTTTCTCTCAAGTCCATTTTTATCACTATCTTCCATGTTTTCCTTAGCTTTTCCCTGTGAACGAACCTGCTGCCTTAACTGTTCTACATCTACTAACCAAAGAACTAATGCATTCTTTCAACGTGGCGATACAATTGAAGTCTACTCTTCTGCACAAATCTCCCTATACTCTCCAGATTTAATCTTCCTCTGAGGTCATCAGAACTAAGCCTGTCTTTAAGATTCACATTACAAATCCATCGTATCATTCTCATATAATTTCTCTCCATGTAACACATGTCCTTAACCCTCACTGGACAAGTTTCACTTCCATACATAATCACAATACGTACATATGCCTGATGGACTCTTTTTTTGGTCGACAGTGATAATTCTCTGCTGGTTAGTAATGGCAGAAGTTTCTCTGAACTAACTCCATCCACTGTTAACTCTTGCGAGTACACTAGCACTTCCTCCAGCCTGTGTTTCAAAAGTATCACTAAGATAATAAAACTTCTCGATAACCTCAATAGTTTCGCCATCCAGATATACTTTGTCCACATCCGAGTTCTCATCCATCTCCATTTCCCTACATTTTTAGCACACAAATTCCAACTTATTAAATTTCAGAGGATTAAAATCTGAACAGAACTCGTGGGATGATCTAATATGAGAATCCTTGAGTCTTTCTATCTGTTCAACATCTTTGAATGCATGCAAATGAATCTTCTCTTTTAGCTTTAATTTTGTTTATATTATGTGTACTAGCATACTTTTGCTAGTATATATAACGAACGAACATATACTATACTAACCTCCCCCTTCCCCAATGGAGGAGGTAATGCCAGGGGGATGGTATCATGGC
>OY744533.1:98366802-98426802 GCA_963556195.1 Sepiola atlantica | reverse complement strand
TATTTGAGTACACTATTCTATTACAAGTACACTATTCAATTACAAGGCTATCTGAGTACACTATTCTTTTACAAGTACACTATTCAATTACAAGGCTATCTGAGTACACTATTCTTTTACAAGTACACTATTCAATTACAAGGCTATCTGAGTACACTATTCTTTTACAAGTACACTATTCAATTGCAAGGCTATCTGAGTACACTATTCTTTTACAAAAAGCTAAGCAGTTATGCTAAATGGAGGACAGTTATCTTCCTTACTAGAGAGCTCGACCCACAAGGAGTGGGAGAAAATTTATTTAGTTCATTAACAAACTTCTGTTTCGCCATATCACGGCTCTTCAGTGTGGTCTAAAACAGACAGGTGCTTCCAAATGTGATTCGAAACCAAATGCATTTTCATCAATCGAACGTCAAAGCAACTGAACCATCTAAATACATAATTGTTATATTTATAGGGTAGAGTGCTCAATATCAGTGATATCTCTATATATAAAACTCAGTGTATGTGTGTATGTGTGTATGTGTGTGACATTCGTGTGTCCCCTATAAAACGAAAGGTGAGGGAATCTACATAAAATTTAAAAGTGTATTTTTATATAAAATTTACCGGAGAAGACAATGGACATAACCCCCTTAAAACTTCAAATATATCCTAATTTTATGAAATTAAAATCATCTTCTGGAGAAGACAATGGAAGTGGTTCCGAATCTTTAAGTGTCCTTTTAACCTAAGGGAACTATGGGAGCTGAACCGCCTTTAAAACTTAAAATATATCCTATTTTTATGAAATTTATATCATATGTATAAAATTCTCTGGGAAGACAATGGAAGTGGTCCTGAATCTTTATGTCCTCCTCTATGTGCCGAATATATATGTGCTCACATTTCTATGTAACGTATATCCAATTTTAATGAGATTTAAACCATATATATATATATATATATATATATATATATATATATATGAGTATATGAAAGGATAAAAATAATCCGACGGTATGAAATTAAAAATGGAAAAGCGGAAGACCTTTTCGCTCAACGTTTCGCCCAAATTTCACGTGGGCTTTGTCAAGAGCGGACGAAGAATACAAAAATGACAAAAGACGTCTTTTGTCATTTTTGTATTCTTCGTCCGCTCTTGACAAAGCCCACGTGAAATTTGGGCGAAACGTTGAGCGAAAAGGTCTTCCGCTTTTCCATTTTTAATTTCATATATATATATATATATATATATATATATATAAGACACTAATTCAGAGAGTTTTCCAAAACTCCAGCTTCTGACTATATTGGGGGGGGGGGGCAAAATGAGAGGATAAGGGGGCAGTAAAAACAAAGAAAGTAATATGATGTCATGATGATAGTGAAAAAATACATGTTAGTGATCCTCATTCAATCCTGCTAGTAGCTTATATAAATATGGAAACATGAGGTAACAGCATATATTTTCTAGTAGTTTCTAGCCTTGCATTCTTCAAAACACTGTTAGATAAGGCATTAAACTACTATTAAGCATGCGCTGTTGACCGCATGTCTCAATGTGAGACAGTAGTAATTCAGCATAAATTACTGATGAAGCACTTTAAACCATAAAAAAATACAATTTTATGTTGGGATTTTTTATGATGCCAGTCAACGGACAATGGACATTTAGAATATGGTAAACAAATGAGGTTTCAAAGTAGGTTACATAGTTTATTACAAATGTTATAAACAAATGGTATTTGCAAAAATATCTGAATCACAATTAATGCGAAACATGTGTATGATGTACATCATGACATAAATGATATAGTTAAAGAGAACCAGAAGAGAAAAGGACGAAGACAGAGATCCCAGGAAAAGGTGAGAGAGAAAGTCAAACGAACAAGTTTATGTTAAAAGAAAACACACCAATACATTACTGCTGTAAGTTCACTAACGACTGAAGAGATAAATATACATATGCTTGCCGACATACTGGTAGCACGTAGCAGCCTTTCCACAGATGCATGAACGAACTGCGAACATAATATTTTTCTGCGTTTCTCGCATCAGTAAAGCTAAAAAAACAACAAAAATAAGATAATTGTACATGTTTCCTCTTTGTGGTGTTTTGTGTCTACTACCAACAACTAACCAGAAACAACAAATCAACGAGGTAACCAGGAACAACAACAGTCGTAGCACAAAATTAGATGTCACAAAAAGATACAACAGTTCAAAAAACTATGACAATTGCTCAGGATTTAATCACTACTCTCATTAGTACTGCACTATGCTACATCAAAACTTGTAAGTTCTCTCCCGTTAGATAGATAGAAACACTCTCTAGGTTTCATTATTTGTGTTTACAAATAAAATACAAGACTTATCTTTCTTGCATTTTAAAGTTTGATCGTCAAAACTGCATCGCTGTAATAATCTAGAATTTGGAATAATTCTCGGATCCGGAATTTTAATCGTCCAACCAGCAGTACGGTTACGTCATCTATACTGACGAGTGTTAGGATGTTAATTATTTATATATATATATATATATATATGTATATATATATATATATATATATATATATTAAGATATATATATATATATATATATTAAGATATATATATATTAAGATATATACATATTAATATACATACATATATATTAATATATATACATATTAATATATATATATATTAATATATATGTATGTATATTAATATATATATATATATATATTAATATATATATATATATATATTAATATATATATATATATTAATATATATGTATGTATATTAATATATATATATATTAATATATATATATATTAATATATATATATATATTAATACATATATATATTAATATATATATATATTAATATATATATATATTAATATATATATTAATATATATATATATATATTAATATATATATATATTAATATATATATATATATATTAATATATATGTATGTATATTAATATATATATATTAATATATATATATTACTATATATATATATTAATATATATGTATGTATATTAATATATATATATTAATATATATATATTAATATATATGTATGTATATTAATATATATATATATATATATATATATATATTAATATATATATATATATTAATATATATATATATATATTAATATATATATATATATATATTAATATATATATATATATATATTAATATATATATATATATATATTAATATATATATATATATATATTAATATATATATATATATTAATATATATATATATATATATATTAATATATATATATATATATATTAATATATATATATATATATATATATTAATATATATATATATATTAATATATATATATATATATTAATATATATATATATATTAATATATATATATATATATATATATTAATATATATATATATATTAATATATATATATATATATATTAATATATATATATATATTAATATATATATATATATATTAATATATATATATATATTAATATATATATATATATATTAATATATATATATATATATATATATATATTAATATATATATATATATATATATATATATATATATATAGCGTTTCGAGCTTATTGCTCTCATCAGTGCAGGAAAGTAACAATTTCAGACGGTTGGGAGGCGCGAACCCGGTTCACAGAGTCAGCCTAGAATATGCAAGCACTCGGCCAACGGAAACTGTCACATAATTTAGGGAAATTAAGATCTATATGTACCTAGAAGCTGGCATAGATAGAAGGCTAGTCGAGAGTGTTCTACGAATGTATTCAGAACTTTGCATTAGAGCTTTTTGACAGTCTATTTGTAACATTCCAGCTTAACTTTAATTTCTTAAAGGAGCTTAGTATAATATTTATAAATAAATATTAAATTATTAATACCTACAGACGCTAGCGTTTCAAGCTTATTGCTCTCATCATGGCAACTTAAAGATGAAAAGACACCCGTCACCATCATAAATATTAAATTATTAATACCTACAGACGCTAGCGTTTCAAGCTTATTGCTCTCATCATGGCAACTTAAAGATGAAAAGACACCCGTCACCATCATATGGAAAGTAATAGAGAGAAGACCATCCTTTTCTTCAGCCATAAATAGATGTCTTCTGTGTGATGCAGAAAAATACCATATATTAAGGGCCATCATTGACCCAAATACAATCTGTTTGAATATTAGAGGTGAAATCTTTAAAGGATGTATCCACAGGAGACAAGCACTACTTATAAATTGGACTTACCAATACACAAAAAGGTCTAGCAACACCCCCCTCTGCCCAATACATAACCCCATAATTGCCCAACTAAATACCGACTTCTACAGCAGAAAATCCTCTCAACTATCACCGCTCATAAATATAAATAAAAAATAGGAATAAATACCTTAATCGGCCCATATCCACACTACTATTTAAGACCAATAATTTACACCACACAAATATTAAATACTAACTTTTCCAATAATAATTTTTCCAATTATTAAGAGGGGAACACCCCCATTTCACATTATTATTACTCCCATAAGTCCCCACTATATCTTAGTTAAAATGTTAACCTCCCATTTCTTTTAAACAGATTCAATCTTGCCGACCTAATCCTTGCTTTTATTTCTAAACCAGTCTTAATCAGTATACCAATATGATTACTCACATAAGCTTTGACTATACCTTAGTTAATAATGTTAAATCCCGAATACAAAATCATTCAAGAACCCTGCAGGGTTACTGCCCTTAGACCGATTGACAAGCTGCCAGGACCGGACCCGGGTTAAATCATTATTTAAATTCCTTTTGGATTGATTTAAAGTCCTTTAATCCAGGCCTTGAATTTGAATTTAATGTGTGTTTTTTAACCTTTTTATTTTTTCATAAGTATAATCCTTAAATCCTTAACATTCTCTAGAAGACACATAATTAACCTCAAAACAGTAACAGCCAAATATACGCTACTTATAAACATTGACTCACGGGATTTGTATAGAAATATTTTTTATTTTTTAATATTTTAAAATCTTTTTCATTTTTAAATCTCAACTGTTACATTTCACCCCCCCCTTTTTTTCAAACCTTTTTAAACCTCCCTAACACTAATTTTAAACAAATATACATAACGCTCTAAGCAAAGAACGCATCCAAACGAGAGTGACACGCGACTTCACATTTCTGAAACAGGTGACAACATAAGTCGAAGAGAGCCGGATGGCTAAGTTCTGCTGAGCTTGAAACCGACGGTACTAATTTTTCTGTACCAATATATATATATATATATATATATATATATATATATATATATATATATATTGTTGTGGACACTTCTATTTCCTTTTTACTCTTCAATTAATATTTAAAGTGATTTAATTTTCTTTTTTTTCTCCCAATAGCAACTGTGGGAAGTGAACAAAGGCAAATGTGGGGTTTGTGGTGATCCCTGGGACGAATCCCGACCAAATGAGGCTGGTGGCAAATATGCCAAGGGCATCATCACGGCCCACTATCACACAGGTCAAGAGATCGCTATCAACATCCGGCTGACCGCCAACCACTGGGGTTGGTTCGAGTTCCGTCTCTGCCCAAATAATGACGTAACCAAACCAGCCACACACGAATGCTTAAACAAGCACCTACTTCAGTTGGCCGACGGCAGTGGAACACGTTTCCACCTGAAATCACAGCGATTAGGAGATTTCCCACTCAAGCTGAAACTTCCTGAAGGGGTGACCTGTTCCCAGTGTGTACTACAGTGGAAGTACCGAGGAGGTATGGGCAAATTTTTCCCTTTTCTTTTCCCATAAAATGGCGATTGTTGAGAACCAGGGGCGTGATGTGCTGTGTTCGCATTGTGTCGGGGTTACTTTCACAAACAGCTTTGGGAAAAGTATGAATCAATCTATCCATCTGCAAGCTATAGCTTAAATAGTAGGGTCAACTAAATTCTAAAAACTTGATAGGGCAACTACCCTAGGAGAAAGAAAACTCTGAAATAATATCACCCCTTCTCTCTTATCCTAACATGATTTCTAATCGCCCTGGTATTCTCGAGTCTAATTGGTATTCCACTGCCTTTAAGCACTATTTTATCACTATAAACACATTGTAACACAGTATTTCGGGGTGTATATATATATATATATATATGTAATGTGTGTGTTAGAGTGAAAATAATTCCAGAAGGAAATCCGGGTATGAGAGCTCAATGTAAATAACAGAGCAAGAATAACATAAAATAAAGCAACACGGAATCACAGAATCACCGGTGTGATAATTTATTTCGACCCTACGATCTTATTCAAGCATCCAAGCGAGGTGATTACATTTTTTAAAATGAAAAGAGAGAAACTCACACTCACCATTTCAATACACATATAGAGAGAGCGACAATATATTTAATACATATCTTGAGAGAGGAAAAAATGAACTATTTAAGATGTATATTGAGGGGGAGGAGAGTGACAACATATTTAATATATATATATAGAGAGAGAGAGGAGATTGTACCATTTATAACGGAAGGCAATATAGTGAGAGGGAAAGAGAGCAATAAATAGATATAGAGAGGGGGAATTTGTATGATTTACCAGTAATATGTGACTTACTGAATTAAACAACTCATTCTCCCTGCAATACGCTAGGGATGACTAAACAGGTTAAATCATTCGGTGCGATACCTAATATGTAGGTAGAACGGTACAAAGGTTTCAAACCAGAATTAAACAACTCATTCTCCCTACAATACGCCAGGGATGACTAAACAGGTTAAATCATTTGGTGCGATACCGAATATGTAGGTAGTACGGTACAAATGGTTCAAACCAGAATTAAACAACTCATTCTCCCTACAATACGCCAGGGATGACTAAACAGGTTAAATCATTTGGTGCGATACCGAATATGTAGGTAGTACGGTACAAATGGTTCAAACCAGAATTAAACAACTCATTCTCCCTGCAATACACCAGGGATGACTAAACAGGTTAAATCATTCGGTGCGATACCGAATATGTAGGTAGAACGGTAGAAAGGTTTCAAACCAGAATTAAACAACTCATTCTCCCTAGAAATATGCCAGCGCCGACTAAACAGTTTAAATCATTCAGTCAACACATTCGGGTCAGCCCAACACCTCGAAAATAGTGCCGAATGTGTCAATACACATTCGGCACTATTTTCGAGGTGCTTAAACTAGTAAGTAGATCACATTCGTTGTTTAATCTTAAAGTCCTGGACACAATTATATAAAGTTATTAAAACCCTTCTTATGTAAGCAAAAGGAGTTACTTCTGGGGCTTAATGTGAACTACTTGTAACCTCCCACGCTTTTTTTTCTCTTGAGCTTATCAATATTTTTCATTTTATTTTTCACTACGCTATTTTACTTTTTAATCGCAGTAGATTAACTTTCCTTCCGCGATATTTACTCAATGGATTAATGTAATTATAACATCTTTCTCTTGCTTTTACCATTTCTCAAAAAAGAAAAGGAAGAAAATATCACCCATGTCCTTATTCCTTGCCATAATATATATATATATATATATATATATATATATATGCTTTCTTGATTTTTTAGCAAATAATTGGAACTTTGGAGCAAATGGAAAAGGGTGCTTGGGTTGTGGACAGCAAGAGGAGTTCTACAGCTGTGCTGATGTGGCTATCCTGAAGAAAGGTGAACCGATCCCGACCTCACCCCCACGGATTCACGTGACTAAAAAGCTCATCTCCAAGCCAGACATACATGCTACTAAAGGGTCACCAGTGAACAACGGTCCATGTCACGCCATCGGGAACTGGAAGGCAATCCCAACGATGGACAGTTGGTGTAACCAAAATTGTGCCCTTGGAAATTGTCCTTCAAACACCTGCAAATGCAAATAAGAAATCAAGTTTTTTGTATTTACAATAAATAGAATTTAAATGATTGATTTGTTTTGTTTCTTTCTTTTATGTCATATCAACCCTTTTGTGGGTTATTTTTTTTATTTATTATGCCTCGGAAGTTTTAAGATGAGGAATAATAATTTCTGTTATTTGGTTTATTCGGACTACTGTGCTCATCTTGGATGTTATTCTCACAACGTTTCAGCCGATGTAAACTCTGACCTTCTTCAGGTGCATTTTGTCGAACTTTGGAACCTGTATGGAATTTCGAACGGAACCTCTTTTTAATCCATGGGGGTAGTTTGCTCTCGTTCTGTCAGCCATGACTGGATAGAAGTCTTAATTCATAATTATATTCTTAGTATCACCCGTACTGATGATTGAACCTTCAAGCTTCAGAAGAATTCCACTTAGAACTGATTATTACTTAGCACTTTCATCCGTTGCACCACGGTCCAAGATAAGAACAGTAGTCCGAATTATCAAAATAATACAGTTTTAATTTATTTCTTAATTTCTAATTTCTATAAAATGGCAAAAAAATAGCCAAATGCAAGAAACCATGTAAACAGACAGTAAATTCACATAGTCTGAATGTTTGTCCAAGGCTGCTTTAAACATGGATATGGTAGTCATCGTCACGACCTCCTCTGGCAGGTTGTTCCACTGAACAGAAACACGGACAAAGAATGCTGCCTTTCTTCTATTGAGCCGAAAGTGATATGGTACATCTTTTGTGGGTTCCCGCAGAGACCACGACTAGCTGCTGGGGAGAAAAACTCATGAAAAAGTAGATTTACATGCCTGTGGATGATATTGTACAGCAGAATCAGGTCTCCTCGCACCCTCTGCTACTAAAGTGAGAACAGATTTAGTCTTTAGAGACGCTCTTTGTAGGTAACTGCGAAGAGTCCTGTCACCAGCTTGGTTGCCAACCATTAAACACGCTCCAGGTGTATGATATCTTTTTGTAGATACAGATTTGTTTCTTACATGGCATACCCAATAATAGGTCGTACCAGGGTTATGCATAAGGGACAAAAAGTGTCTGCTGTCAGGTTGAGAAAGGATCTTTTGATCAAGTAGAGAACATGTCTGGTTTTGTTACCCATCTTGATACAATGGCACGTTGATTTGAAGTTGCCCACAACTGTACCAACGTCCTTCGCATTAGTGACGATATTGAGTGGTTAAGGTGGAAAACCGATAGTCAGGGAGGGCAGAAGGTGGAGAACCGATAGTCAGGGAGCGCAGTAGGTGGAGAACCGATAGTCAGGGAGGGCAGAAGGTGGAGAACCGATAGTCAGGGAGCGCAGTAGGTGGAGAACCGATAGTCAGGGAGGGCAGAAGGTGGAGAACCGATAGTCAGGGAGCGCAGTAGGTGGAAAACCGATAGTCAGGGAGGGCAGAAGGTGGAGAACCGATAGTCAGGGAGCGCAGTAGGTGGAAAACCGATAGTCAGGGAGGGCAGTAGGTGGAGAACCGATATGCATTTTTAAAGATTTTCTGTACAGACTTCACATTCTTTTCAGTTAAATCTTCATCCTGGATAGGACATAAAACTACATCCTGTGGTGAAAACCCAATTTAGGAGCTTTGAGGAGTCACTTCTTAGTTATTACCAGCAAGAGGACTCGACGTTGCTCAGGATTGAATGAGAAACGCTATGTCTCTGTTTTCACTATGCTAATAACACTAGAATAGTTACTTTTTTTTACTGCCCTCGTTTCGCCCTCTAACATAGTCGGAACAAAGTGAAATTTGAAATCTAAATTAGTGTCTTATACATATCGTTTTAAATTGGATTTATGTATTTGAAGTTAGTGGGGCACGGAAAGAGTCGGGACCATTTCCATTGTCTTCTCTGGAGAATTTTATACATATGATTTAAATTTCATCAAAATAGTATATATTTCATGCTTTAAGGCAAATTCAGCCCTCATGGCTACCTTGAACGGTCATGTACAGATTCAGGACCACTTTCATTGTTTTTCCAAGAAAATTGTACATAAGAATACACTTTTAATTTTTATGTAGATTCCCTAACACTTCTTTCTATAGGAAACACACACACACAGACATTGACTTTTTTATATATAGAAGATGATTCCATGATAGACATAGTACCACCTAAAGGCTATATAGGATCTTTTCTTGGTATGACATGAAACATACGTTTATTTCATGAATAACATGTTGAAGCAAACACCATGAATAAATATTTGAAGATATTAAATACTTGAAGTATTTTTGAATAACACGTTGAAGCAAACACCATGAATACATATTTGAAGATGTTAAATACTTGACGTATTTTTACCAAAATTAATGGAATCGGCATTAAATCACGCAACTAGATGTCAGTCGATGAAACAATCCTCCTAATTCTACTGGAAATAAAATAAACAGGATATAAAATAAAGATACCACCTGCATAAAGCAAAAAGAAATAATACATCCACTTGCTAAATAAACAATACACAACTTGAAGGAGGCATGACTACAGGAAGTTGTATAGGCAACATGCCAGAAAAGGCACGGTCACATGAGGTTGCATAGGCGACATGCCAGAAGAGATATGGTTGATTAATGATTCATGTTATTTAACCAGTCCAAATTTGAACAATAAAGATATACCATAATATTTTGTATACAAGTATTTATCGTCTCCTCTTTTTAATTAAAGCAACAAAAATATACAAAAAAAACACGAAAACAGATGATATGCTGTAAAACAAAAAAATGAATCCTGATTCTAACTAAAAGTTAATTATTTAAATGGGAAAATAGAAAAAAATATATAATCATGTAGACTATATTTTGATGATGGCTAAAGTTAAGTAAGGAGAGTAGAAAGTGACTATCTTCCGGCAGCCTCGTAACTTTCACTTCCCTTATTTTGTCTTTTAGTTCTCATATTTCATGAGCAATGTTTCTGACAAAGGGGGAAGAATTGCTGTTTCCTGGGTCGGAATCTATCCATCTAACACTTACCGTTTCGCTAGTTTTTGATCTTGAAGTAGTATTTAGTTTTTTTAGCTCCTTACATCAAGTGGCTTCGTGCCTTGTCTGGAGCAATTTCCATTAAAAAAAGAAGTTTAATATTTTTTCCAGCTTACTTTTGGCCAATTAATTTTCAGATAAAACTAAAAATGGCGGTTGAAATAAATAAATAGAAAGATACATGCAGTGTCTGTTGATCAGTGCAAAAAGCAATTTCTAGTTTAATAAATACAAGCTGTATCTACCCGGCGTTGCCCAGGAGTTATTTGTGTTCATTTTTGTTTCACTTTTTAATAGAATTTTGTAAGTTAAATTTAATTATTATGGCATAATTTGGTCACTATATTCTTAATTGAACCAAATTGTTACGAATCATCATCATCTTCATCATCATCTTTCATTTTATATGCTTGCATGCATTGGATGGCTTTAAGAAATTGACTTCCAAAGTAACCTATCTCTGGCCAGGTATTTATTTATCCCTTTCTCTCAAATCCATCCTTATCACTTCCTCCCATATTTTTTTAGCCTTTCCTTGTGGGCTGACCCTGCTACCTTAACTATTCTACATCTACTAACCCAAGAACTCTCATCCATTCTTTTAACGTGGTCATACTATCAAAGTCTCCTGTTCTGCACACATCTCCCTATACTGTCGAGATTCAATCTTCCTCTGAGCTCATCAGATCTAAGTCTCTCTTTAAGACCCACATTACACATCCATCGTATCATTCTCATATCATATCTCGACATTCAACGCATGTCATCAACCCTCACTGGCCAGGTTTCACTTCTATACATCATTACACTGTGTACACATCCCTTAAAACTATAACTTATTTTGTTATGGTAAAGTTGTTTTAATCACTACTTATAAAAGTTTTTGAGTAGTGGGTTGGTTACAGAAAGAAAGTTCAGGATGTCTTCTTAGGGCTGTGAATTTCACTGGCAATAAAGAATCAGTCTGCCGAAATACGAAGATCTATAACTTATACACCCTTGTCTGGGGCTAAATGGAGATTGGGGCTAGTTAATTTTTTAGTCTTTTTACTCTTTTCCTCCAATTTAATCCTTGTTAATTAATATTTCTTGCAGTTTAGCCAATTGTGACGTTTGTGGACCTCCCCACCCCATCCATCTCATTGTTTAACTCTTTCATCTTATGAGCTTCTTCCAATTTTTGAAATTTCACTCTACCCATTCTTGTGAGGACAGAGGCTTACTCCTCCAATCCATTCTCATTGGCCAGCTCTTTCGTCCAATCAAATTCTTTCCATTTTGGAATAGGCTTCACCGTCAGCAATTAATATTTTTCTATCAGCTTTTTTACCTTGATTTCTATCAGCTTATAAAACCAAGCTCACCCACTTTCCTTCTCCTGCTGACCACACTTGTTCATGTTAAACTTGATCATTTTATTGTGAACTTCTCATCTCTCAGATAACGGGTTGTTTTGTGATGAAAAATGGCCACTAGAGATGGTTTTCAGACAATCTTAATTCGACTTTGGGAACCATTTTCTTTAATCTCTACTCGTCATTCCTGCTTCCGACAAGGTAATTTAAAATTATAACATTTAAAAAAAAAATTATTTCTTACTTTCAGATTTTGGCAGTTAACGTACATTAGGTTTGAATTATTATCTCAAGAACAGTGACCACCTATAAATTCTTACTTATCTTTCTCAGGCCAATATCTGATGAGCCAAGGATAAGTATAGGATCAAGAAGGCAAAATCTTCTCTCCAATTCCCTTGGTTTGTAATAAAAATTTGCTCGGTCAATTCTTCAGGGTCGATTCTTATTTCAATAATAGTTTCACTTTCAGGTTTTATATAAGAGATTTTCTTGTCCTAGATTAGTTGACTGACTCCAGCTTTAGAGTTTAACCTACAATCTCAACCAGTAATCATCACACCACTATATATATATATATATATATATATATTCCATGAAAAATGGCAGTATACTGAAATCATATGCCCTTAATAGGGTTAAGATGAAAATTCATATACACTAAATGTACAAAAGCACGGAAATTCTCAAATTTTTACACTTTTATTGTTATTAAGGGTATGCGAGCACAACAGGGCTAGGTATTTTAATGGTAGGAATTTTTCTTCAGCGCACCTCACACCCTTCATCCACTCATGCATAGAGATTTATACTGAAGTGATGTGATAATGAAATGGTTTGGTTGATATGTAGTCATACCCTTAATGACAATAAAAGTGTAAACATTTGGGTATTTCCTTGCTTTTGTACATTTAGTGTATATGAATTTTCATCTTAACCCTATTAAGGGCATATGATTTCAGTATACTGCCATTTTTCATGGAATGTCACTACTTTTGTAAAGGCTATGCCTCAATACAATGCTTTCTCATAAGTTTTTTTTGAATTTTCTGGAAAACTATGGTATATGGTAAACTGAAATTAAAATGCCATCAACTAGACCCTAGAACCTCTATCTCTGCCAAAAATCAGCTGAATCCATCAAATAGTTGATGAGATACAGGGTGGCACATACGTACGTACATACACACAGATAACATGATTTCATGATTGAACTTTCTGGATCTCTGGGTTGCCTTGACTAATGATGCTGAAATTCTACACATTTATAGAACCTATCAAATAAAAATTTTGTGCAAAGTTTTAACTAATTTGGTTTATTGGTTTTTGAGTTATGATTGATCAAAGAAATGAGATTTCCAGCATAGGCCATTCTTGAAGTCTATTAAAGGATAGAGCGCTCTCACACCTCCCTTGATATATATGTATACAATCTTAAACACATGATATTGGTATCAGTTATGCACATACGCTCCTTAATTTCTCTAAGAATAAGGATGACAATAAACAAGTGATAGATAAGTCTAATCACAGACCTAGCTCAAGGTAAACCAAAAATTATTTTTCTCTCTTTGTTCTTTTAGAGAAATACTCCTTCAAATCACATTCTGAGATAATTTGTTGACATTATTTCCTAAATATTTCAAATATTATTTTCTCATATTACTTTAGTGTGTCATTCAGCATACAGTGGCATATATTGTAAGAAATAAACAACAACAACAACAACTTAGTTACAGATCACTGTAACTCATCGTTTAGTTTATTAAATCTATCCGGTATTTTTGGGACTTATTTTAAAAGCATGGTTAATATATTGTTGAGTGTATAGTTTTTTTCTTTTGCTCATTGGGGTAGAATTTTCAATTATTCCTGTCACCTTCATCAGCCAAATACAAAATGCAAACATATAAAAGAGACATGACCGTTCTTCAGATATACGTATCATGGTTAAATTGCATTTGTTTAAACATTGGTCCCAGCTGGGTTTTTTCCTTCTGCCTGCGTGGATTTCTTTTGTCCGTGTAAAGTTGAAAAGACATTTTATCATGCATGTCCACGTATATTTCTGTTGTACGGTATAACTGTACGAAATAAACAAGAAAATATGTATATTTCATAGTCCTTCAACCACGATAGTTCAAAATTATCAGGCGATCTTCATATATGAATTTGTTTTAAGTTAATTGTCGAAAACATAACCCACTATCTCCACCAGCTAAATGATGCCTGTTCAAAGACATGTGATTGATATAAAACCTGAAACGAAGTTATTATCTGAGATTTCCTTCTCCTAGATTAGTTGACTCACTACAGCTTGAGAGTTTAGCCTACCCTACTATTTCAGCTATCGCTGTAACGGTAAGATAGTTGGGTCCATACCTTCCGAAGGGTATTAGTGAGAGGGACTCAAAGTATGTAAAACTCACAATCTTAATTGGTAATAATCACACCACTATATATATATATATATATATATATATATATATATATATGATTATTTAATAAACAAGTAAGAGATGAGTATAAAAATTGTGAAAAATACAACATCTATTAAGTCATCAGTTGTTAAAAAAAGGGAGTTCGAATGAAACAAACTTTTATTATTTCTTCCTTAAGCCATGGCTTTTCAAAGAATGAAATCTTATTGTCAGAGAAGTACAAACAGATATGTTGGTAATGGAAATTACTAAAAGTCATAATTTGAAAAGATATAAAGATAATATAAAAAAAAAAAAAAATGCCAAATGCAAAAATAAAAAGTTGAAAATATAGGAAACAGTTCACCGTAATTATTTAATAATAAATATTTAATTATCTGCATACGTTTCATCCTTACGGAATCGTCAGTGTAGAGATAATTATTCAAACCAGTCGCACACGATTCCAACGCCGGAACAAGAGTCACGTTTAACCTAAATCTCGACACCTAAACGATGCGGCCACTATGAATAATTACATAAATTGGTGAGAGTTTAACCTATCATACTGAGCAGGTACGATAGTCAACCGTCGTAAACAGTGTTCAACAATGCATGATTATATATATATATATATATATTCCTAAAGACATTATATTGATTTCAATTATTCACATGTGCTCCTGAAATTCTATAAGTGATAGATAAATCTAATCACTGACCTAGCTCAAGGCAAACCAAAAATGGTTTTTCTCTCTCTTTTTTTTTAAAGAAATACTTCTCCAAATCATATTCTGAGATCATTTGTTGCAGACGACACAACTGTATATGGCAGCACTTTGAAGAGCATTGGTAATCAAGATCCTGCTGATTCTATCACTTCTTATCTGGAAAACGTGGTGCAATGGGGAAAAAGTGGCTTGCTACTTTCAATACTTCTAAAACCAAGCTTCCCTCCTTTCACCACCAATGCTCAGATCCTTGTTTTGCCCTAGTTGAAATGAATGGCTCTTTCCTTGGGGAAGCCCCTTATTTTGATAAGCTCCTTGTACATATTTTCACTTCAGATCTAAAATAGAAAACTTATATCCAATCTGCTGCTAAGGTTGCTGGCACAATGATTGGATCATTCCACCGCTCCAGAAAGTACCTTACTCCTGATGCAATCGTCTACCTATATAAGAGTCAGATACGTCCCAAGATGGAGTACCGCTGCCACATCTGGGGAGGTGCCGCTCATAGCACTCTTTCTCCCCTTGACACAATACAAAATCAACTTTGCAATCTCGAGGAGGATGATTTCGTCTGTTCTTTACAACCCCTTTCTCACTGAAGAGATATTGCTAGTCTTTCTCTACTCTATCATTATTTCTATGCTAGGTGCTCGACTGAGCTTCAATCTCTGGTTCCTCCTTGTAAGACACCTTTCTACCACTACTGCAAAGAATTTTCCTTATTTTCTCCTTGTGCCTAACATCAAATAGAATTTCCACGAACAGAGTTTTTTTCCAACTGTGGAAAATGTTACCAAAGGATTGCTTCTTTGTGGACTACAACATGACGGTCTTCAAATCAAATGTCAACAAATACTTGTCATAAACCGTCTTCATAAGTAATAAAAGTTTGTCTATTCTATTCATCATTTTCAATCCTCTCATAATATTCTTCATCATTCAACTGACAATCTATCCATCTCATTAATCCTTTCCTCTAGTGGCTTTTAGCCTTGATAAGTGGTGACTCATTCGTAAATAAATTTTTAAAAAATGTTCCTTCTTGTTAGCTAAATAAAAAAATATTTGTTGTTCCTATTCACTTCTCCCCAAGAGGGCAGAGTTAGACAAAAGGTCAGTTTTTAATGTGGAGAAAAGCCAGCTCCCCCAAAAAGGTCACTCTGGATTGGGACAAAAATAAAAAGTGCCTCAGTTTAGAAGGATTTTTCCTTTACCAACTGAGGACAGAACAGATGGAATGTAGTATCAGAATAGATACTATAATGCAATCCCAGACAAAAGGCCAAGTAATATTTGTTGTCATCATATTCTTTTTATATACATATATGTATCACGATATATATATATATACTTATATTTAGCAATGAATTGATACCCATTAGAAGTGTTAAATATTGAGCGGGTAGATCCCCTAGTATATAATTTAGTTAGTTTAGAATAACAGGAAACTGCTGAGAGTTTAGCTGAGTTGAAAATTGCTTAAGCTTTGGGAATGTACTAGAAACTGATATGACATCACATGACTCATAAGGGAGAGGGTGATAGAAAAGAGAGTCTATTTGGAAGCACGCCAGACATTTGGACACATAAGGACATGGGCTGATAACATATAATTAATTAGTGATTTTGATCCCTCTCTTTCTCTGACTTCCTTCCCCACTCTGGTCAGTGATTTGAAACGAAGATCACATTGAATAAATGACTGCTGTCTTCCATCAGTTTTGTATGAAATCATAAATAAGAAGCTTTAAGTACAGGATGGCATTCCCTCCGTCGCAGAAGGGTGTACAGGAAGAGGTATGAATGCAATTTGTGAACTTTAATATTTCTGTAACGATTATGGCAGCATGTATGACACAAGGTTATGAAGCAAGAGAAGAAGTGCAAGTAAACCTGATCGCTTTGATAGAATTTCAACTCGTCTTGCCAAACGGACCTCATCAATAACAGTTACATCAATTTCAGATTACGTATTGATAATCCTTTGAACCAAAAGGGAGATGCAACCATATTTTCTTTTTATAAATCAGTAAAAGACTTCATGATCATAAAGTTCTTTAACACAGTCAAAGACTAGAGTTCATTTTTGGGCGACCAGGACAAAATTCCGAGGGGAAATGTATTCATCAAATATTGGTACAAGGGAGGCTTTCGTTCCCTGTTCTTGCAGGAAGGCTAATCGGTCAAGGTGAATCAGGGATTCCAAGACTGGTTGTAGAAGAACTTGCAGCGACTGAATTGGAACAAAAGAGACAAAACAAAGAAAATGCTAAGTAAAATGAGAAAATCGGAAAAACATTATGTAATATAAATCTTGAAAGATTTATTTAGTAAGAATGTTGGGACGATTAATTGGAATCGGGATCGGGAATCATAAAAATCAGAAGTTTTTGGCGTATTGGTATCAGAATCAGAAATATTTGTGCCTATCTTCCGATGCCAAAAACGATTCCTTTAATTTTTTTTTTGTTTCGTTGTTTTTGTTTTAAACTTAATTTTCCATTGCTGGAACTAATGGTAAAATGCCAAATATCTATTGATTTTAAACTACCAGTAAAAACAAATCTATAAATCACCGCCCCCTACAAATGTATTTTTACACTTGCGAAAATATATGCACATATTATATGGGTTTTTAAGGTAATTTGAAAATTAAAAACAAAAAACAAGAAACAAAATAACAGAACTAAATATTTAGAAATTTTACAAGAATTGAAATCAGTAATTGTATCGGAATCGGAAATTTAAAACAAAATCGTTAATTGTATCAGAATGGGAATAAATATTGGAATCATTCGTTCACTATTTAGCTCTACTTAACCAGCGTTACCCGGGATACAGTGAAGTTATTTCAGTTTTTAATTTTTATTTGTTTTCACATTTTTTTAAACTTATA
Organism: Sepiola atlantica; assembly: GCA_963556195.1. NCBI lineage: Eukaryota > Metazoa > Mollusca > Cephalopoda > Sepiida > Sepiolidae > Sepiola > Sepiola atlantica. The sequence goes on along the minus strand of OY744533.1, from coordinate 98,408,493 downwards.
CAGAAAAAGAAATAACATTTTAATTGCAAGGGAGACAACTCTTTTATATTCTTCAATTAAAAATGAGTTATTTTTCTTGATGATTTTAATTTTTCAATCATAATAAAAAAAATGTTTCCATATTATCAGTTGTCCGGGCAGAACAACATAATTTTTTTAATAAACTGTTGCGAAGTACATTATTATAGTACTAATAACATAATATAACAATAACAAAATTTAAAAAAACTTTAGATACAGACACCAATGAGTATTATATTAGTATTAATATAGCATAATATAGTACTAATCTATTATTATACTAGTAGATCATGTATTTGCAGTTCAGGTCGAATTATTTGTGATTTAGTTTAACAAAATGTAATAAAATTATAAGAAAGGCAATATACACAGTACAATTATACAAAGTTTAAACGGTGCTGTATTCGAGGAGATGGATACACAACTTACTGTGATTGGTTCTATGAAGTCAAAATATTCTTTCTTTTCTTTACATAAGTTGAGAAATTCAGTCCGTAATTTCTGCCATTGAGAATCTGAGAAATTAAAACAAAGAAATGTTGACAGAATATAGACAAGTATACTTACATTCCATAATAAATGCCAGTATACTAAAATCATATATATATATATGTATATTTTTTTTAATACACACATATTTACATATATATATATATATACATATACACACATATTTACATATATATATATATATACATATACACACATATATACATATATATATATATTTATATACACAACATATTTACATATATATATATATATATATATACATATATATTTATATACACAACATATTTACATATATATATATATTTACATATATATACATATATATTTATATACACAACATATTTACATATATATATATATTTACATATATATTTATATACACAACATATTTACATATATATATATACACACATATTTACATATATATATATACATATATATATATACACACATATTTACATATATATATATATACATATATATATACACACATATTTACATATATATATATATACATATATATATACACACATATTTACATATATATATATATACATATATATATACACACATATTTACATATATATATATATACATATACACACATATTTAAATATATATATATACATATATATATACACACATATTTAAATATATATATATACATATATATATACACACATATTTACATATATATATATACATATACACACATATTTACATATATATATATATACATATACACACATATTTAAATATATATATATACATATATATATTTATATACACACATATTTACATATATATACATATATATATTTATATACACACATATTTATATATATATACATATATACACACATATTTATATATATATATATATATATATACACATATATATATATACACACATATTTACATATATATATATATATATTTATATATATATTTATATAAACACACATATTTATATATATATTTATATAAACACATATTTACATATATATATATACATATATATATACACACATATATACATATATATATACACATATTTACATATATATATACACATATTTACATATATATATACACATATTTACATATATATATATACATATATATATTTATATACACACATATATACATATATATATTTATATACATATATATATTTATATACACACATATATACATATATATATTTATATACACACATATATACATATATATATATTTATATACACACATATATATTTATATACACACATATTTACATATATATATATATATACATATAAATATATCTTGGCGATGAACATTGTAGATACACACACACACACACGTGTATATATATATATATATATATATATATAATAATAATGGTAATAATCCAGCTAAAAATATCCACAGGGTGGTAATCCAGAGAATTTTAACCGGGTTTATAAAAAGTGCTCAATATCAAAATAGAGCTTTATATATGATAATTTTATTTTCACAGACATTTACAAAATCTGCGACACTGGTATGTCGATGTTATCGATCAACAGTTACTATAAACTGAGATCTCATCAGGCAGAGTTAGAATCCGATCTTAACCTCAGATCATATTTGGAGAGAACCTGATGAGTATATATATATATATATATTTATACACATATATACATATACATACTATTCCATGATAAATGCCAGTATACTGAAATCCTATGCCCTTAATAGGGTTCAGATGAAAATTCATATACACTAAATGTACAAAAGCAAGGAAATTCCCAAATTTGTACACTTTTATTGTCATTAAGGGTATGATTACATATCAACCAAACCATTTCATTATCACATCACTACAGTATAATTCTCTATGCATGAGTGGATGAAGTGCGTGAGGTGCGCTGAAGAAAAATTCCTACCAGTAAAATACAAAGCCCTGTTGTGCTCGTATACCCTTAATGACAATAAAAGTGTAAAAATTTGGGAATTCCCTTGCTTTTGTGTATTTAGTGTATATGAATTTTCATCTTAACCCTATTAAGGGCATATGATTTCAGTATACTGGCATTTTTCATGGAATGTCACTACTTTTGTAAAGGCTATGCCTCAATACAATGCCTTCTCATAACTGATATAGTTGGTAGTTTGACTAATCAAGGTCTATGTTAAACTGAAATTAAAATGCCATCAACTAGACACTAGAACCTCTATCTTTGCCAAAAATCAGCTGAATCCATCAAATGGTCGATAAGATATAGAATAAAGTGTATGAATACTGGTCATTTTAAAGGTTTTTTGGAATTTTCTGGAAAACTAAGGTATATGGTAAACTGAAATTAAAATGCCATCAACTAGACCCTAGAACCTCTATCTCTGCCAAAAATCAGCTTAATCCATTAAATAGTTGATGAAATACAGGGTGGCACATACGTACGTTCATACACACAGATAATATGATTTCATGATTGAACTTTCTGGATCTCTGGGTTGCCTTGACTAATGATGCTAAAATTCTACACACTTATAGAACCTATCAAATAAAAATTTTGTGCAAAGTTTTAACTAATTTGGTTTATTTGTTTTTGAGTTATGATTGATCAAAGAAATTAGATTTCCAGCATAGGCCATTCGTGAAGTCTATTACGGGATAGAGCGCTCTCGCGCCTCCCTTGATTTGAATTCTTTTCGATAACTGGTATACATAAACTTGTAGACTGTAATGGTTTTCAGTTGGATTGATAAAGTTGAGTTTAAAATTGAAGTATGAGCATTTAGAGTTCAAAAACTAACGTCATTTTCTTACCAACGCAATATTTCTCTACAGTTGTTCGATACATTAATCACATATGTCATTTGTACGTATACGCTGACCATTTAGATATGGTTATATGATGCTAAAACTCTGATAATCTTGATTTGTTGTTTGCACATCCAATGTTTTAGGTGGTGGCAGGAAGGGCGAATTATACAAGAAGTGATGGGAGAAGAAGAATAAAGGGAGTAGTAGTGGAAGAGAAAGAGTGTATGAGGATGATGTAAATAAATAAATGATGTAAATAAAGAAGAAAAGGAAAAGGGAAGGAGAGTAAGAGGATGACGCAAATAAACAAATGACATGAATAAAGAAAAGTAAAACAAGATAAAAAGGGTAAGAGGATGACGTGTAAATAAATAAATAAATAAAGTAAATAAAGAAGAAAAGGAAAAGGGAAGGAGAGTAAGAGGATGACGCAAATAAACAAATGACATAAATAAAGAAAAGTAAAAAAAGATAAAAAGGGTAAGAGGATGACGTGTAAATAAATAAATAAAGTAAATAAAGAAGAAAAGGAAAACAAGGAGAGTAAGAGGATGACGCAAATAAACAAATGACATAAATAAAGAAAAGTAAAACAAGATAAAAAGGGTAAGAGGATGACGTGTAAATAAATAAATAAAGTAAATAAAGAAGAAAAGGAAAAGGGAAGGAGAGTAAGAGGATGACGCAAATAAACAAATGACATAAATAAAGAAAAGTAAAACAAGATAAAAAGGGTAAGAGGATGACGTGTAAATAAATAAATAAATAAAGTAAATAAAGAAGAAAAGGAAAACAAGGAGAGTAAGAGGATGACGCAAATAAACAAATGACATAAATAAAGAAAAGTAAAACAAGATAAAAAGGGTAAGAGGATGACGTGTAAATGAATAAATAAAGTAAATAAAGAAGAAAAGGAAAACAAGGAGAGTAAGAGGATGATGCAAATAAACAAATGACATAAATAAAGAAAAGTAAAACAAGATAAAAAGGGTAAGAGGATGACGTGTAAATAAATAAATAAAGTAAATAAAGAAGAAAAGGAAAACAAGGAGAGCAAGAGGATGACGCAAATAAACAAATGACATAAATAAAGAAAAGTAAAACAAGATAAAAAGGGTAAGAGGATGACGTGTAAATAAATAAATAAAGTAAATAAAGAAGAAAAGGAAAAGGGAAGGAGAGTAAGAGGATGATGCAAATAAACAAATGACATAAATAAAGAAAAGTAGAACAAGATAAAAAGGGTAAGAGGATGACGTGTAAATAAATAAATAAAGTAAATAAAGAAGAAAAGGAAAACAAGGAGAGCAAGAGGATGACGCAAATAAACAAATGACATAAATAAAGAAAAGTAAAACAAGATAAAAAGGGTAAGAGGATGACGTGTAAATAAATAAATAAAGTAAATAAAGAAGAAAAGGAAAAGGGAAGGAGAGTAAGAGGATGATGCAAATAAACAAATGACATAAATAAAGAAAAGTAGAACAAGATAAAAAGGGTAAGAGGATGACGTGTAAATAAATAAATAAAGTAAATAAAGAAGAAAAGGAAAACAAGGAGAGTAAGAGGATGACGCAAATAAACAAATGTCTGCCTGACAATAAGGGGAGGAGAAATCTTTCCATAACATTTTCTTCCTTTTTTTCTTTCTGCTTTCGATACTGATTCATACATTTTTCTTTCTTTCCTTTTTTATTTTTTACACTTTCCAGTTTGAGACGTTTTCTTTCTTTCTTTCTTTCTTTCTTATTTCTTTATATGAGTGATGATTGTTCTCTTCCAATTTCACTTCCGCTAACGTCTTTGATGTTGTTTTAACATTCACATAATTTTTTTATGTCTAGCCACCCTCTACCCCCAATAACAAAAGGAAGAAAATAAAAAAAGCAAAGTCAAGCAAGATGTTTTTAGATCATCAGAAATTACTTGTTTTTTTTTTCAACTAACGATAGTTCAGTCCTATCTTATTGAAATGTTAAAAAAAGCATTAGAAAGACTTACATTGCAAAATAAAAAGCAAGTCAGATAACCCCTGCCATCTGAAATTAATTTGGAAAAAATCCTCCATTCTTAAATAAAAAATCAGCGTTGGGTGTCTTTTTTCTTTAGGTCATCAGAAATGATAATAATAATTAATATATGAAAAGTAAATTACTAACTGTTATATCGTAAGAATAACAATACGTAAATAAGAAACCCAAGACAGGAATTGAAAAGAATAGGAATTGTATTAAGAATACTTAATTACAATAAGTTGGTCGCCATTACCAGCTCTAGGCAGATGTGCTAAGCGATTTTCCTTGGTAAAGGACAAAGGTGGCGACTTTATAGTGATCTGACGAATCCATCCTGTCACTACGGGTGAATCCGGATCAGTCCACAACACTAAAGTAATTCTATGATTTTTCATGAATATTAGTGCAAACACTGGCAAAGCATAATTTTTTAGGGGTCAATTTTCACGAAGGGTTTACACTAGTAATGTATGAAACAACATTTTCTTAGGGGATTCCATCAGACTCGTCACCGGCGACATCCTTCCGGTGCTTTTCCCCTGATCTATGTAGCTGCCTACTTCTATGACCCTTATGGTGCAGTTTCCTCTCCAGGAGTTAGGCACAAGGCCAGTTTTTATCTTACTCCCACAAGTAAGATGTGACCCAAGGTCGGGTCGGGAAAGTGGGGTTTAAAAATTGCCTGGGCAGCCCCGTCGGCATTTCCCGGTAGGGGCGCCTCAGGCAGTAAGCAATAAACTTACTCCTCCCCAAAGAGGGGAGGCGAAGTCTGGGAAGGGTGGACCTCCTAGAACTGCACAAGACAGACCCATAGACCGGCGTGAATCAAGCTCCGAAGGCCAAGACAATACCAGTCTATGGGGTGCAGTATCCATCGGAACAGATACTACACTTTGATCTTAGCCAAAATGAAACAAAAATTACTAACACAATTCTATGATTTTATATGAATATTAATGCGAACACTGACAAAGCATAATTTTTGGGGGGTCAATTTTGACAAAGGGTGTACACAACTAGTAGGTGTACGAAACAATAGCTAAAAAAAGCTACGCAAGTAAAATTACGCAGGTAAAATTTCTGCAACCTTGCATAGTAGTTGCCCATTATAATAAGTGGCTTTTCCTGTATCCGTGTCATTATTCATGCAATTTTAGCTTCAATCGTGAAAAAGTTAACACTAACCGGAAGTTATTTGCATCTTCAACAAAACAGCTTCAATGTAAGATTCTGCTGTGGAAAAATCAGTTTTCTTCGTCACACGGCAGCCATGCTTTGGGGGTCTGATGTTGTCTATACAAAAATAGAAAAAGGAATTAAAAGCCTGCAACAAAATTAATTGTTAAGAAAGTAACATAAAAATTCTACAAGTGACCAGAGATATATTATTTAATTCTCAGGGGGAGCATTGTTGACCTAATGGATACAGTCTTGAACTATGGAATCGGATATACAAAGTTGAAATTTTATTAGATCTATCCCGTTTGATTATTCACCACTAAGAATAGAATCAAATAGTGCTAATATTATTTTTTACTATTATTTTTTACTGTTATTTTTTACTATTATTTTTTACTGTTATTTTTTACTGTTATTTTTTACTGTTATTTTTTACTGTTATTTTTTACTGTTATTTTTTACTATTATTTTTTACTGTTATTTTTTACTGTTATTTTTTACTATTCTTTTTTACTGTTATTTTTTACTATTATTTTTTACTGTTATTTTTTACTGTTATTTTTTACTGTTATTTTTTACTGTTATTTTTTACTGTTATTTTTTACTATTATTTTTTACTGTTATTTTTTACTGTTATTTTTTACTATTCTTTTTTACTGTTATTTTTTACTATTATTTTTTACTATTATTTTTTACTGTTATTTTTTACTGTTATTTTTTACTATTATTTTTTACTGTTATTTTTTACTGTTATTTTTTACTGTTATTTCTATATTTCGTGTATCATATTTACTTTCCAACGTGCGAGCATTCACTTCTTATCGCTCGTAAATCAGCTCCTACCTTACATTTTATTTGTATTTTTCAGTTTCTATCTTTATTTCTACGCTCAAATATCTTTTTTTCTGCAATATCATTTAGTCTACGGCTCTCTTTAGGTTTTAATAAACTCCTCGTCTCTGCCTCATCTTCATTTTGTATTTACGTGTTTCTCAAACAATGTTTTTTATTTCTTTTTTCAGTTTTACCTCATTTAATATTTAATAAACCTGTGTCTAAAATATACCATGCCTCAGAGTCTTGAGTGTTGATAGGAGTTTAATTTGACTGTCGAGGTTTGCACACATTTAAACCGAATATGATGATGATATATTTATTTCAGCCTCTTATATTACTTCCTCTATTCTCCTCATCCCGTCATTTTTCATTTCATTCACCCGTCACCACCAAACATTCTCCTTCTCATTTTCTTCTTTATTTACATCATCATCTTACTCTTTTATACTGCGGCTCCGACTACAGATGAGTCATGAAACGATGAAACAGCAAAATAAATAAGCGATGTTTGTAGATGAGGAAATAACATTTAATTTGTTCTCGGTCTCTTCAAAACAAGGGGTCTTTCCCTACAATCCTCTGTTCAGTTCAACCTTTGTAGCATTGTAGCTTAAAAAAGCACCTAGGTGAAGTGTAGCTGTAGATTTGCAGACTAAAAAGTAAACGTTTCTCATAAGTCTCTTACTATCCACCCAGCTCCAGCCCCTGTCCCATCGCCGCAACGTTGCTTCCTTGTGCTGGTTTTACAAACACTTTAATGGATTGTACTCCGATGAACTGGCTGCTCTGGTGCCCCCTCGACGAAAATACACTAGACCAACTTGAAAATCAGCTAAATCCCATACATTCACTGTGGAGGTCCCCAGCCTTTTACTTCAATAGCTTCTTTCCTTGTGTTGCCGACCTCTGGAACTCCCTCCCTTCCTCCTGTTTCCCCAACAGTATTGACATGCAGAGGTTTAAAACTAATGTAAACAGACATCTCGCTGCACAGCTCTCAACTTAGTCTAACACCTAAAACCTACACCCTAATTCTCAGTAGCCCCTTACGTTTACAGTGGCGGCCTGCCTTGTTTGGGGTGAAATATGTTTTAAAAAAAAAAGGAAAAAAAGAGGTTTTCTTGGAAAAAAAAAACTTACGCTTCTTGAAAAGAATTTCCAGTAGACCTCGGAATGCAACATTTTTGGTGTGGAAGTTCTGTTCTTCCGCACTCTGCTGGAACCAACGGCTTCTGTAAAACGCAGAGACATATTTGATATCTTAATAAGAGAACGGATGCAAATTGATTTAAGTTGCTGCACTTCTTGTCATTTTGCACTACAAACCAATATAACCATTTGGTGTGAATGAAAAGGTTTTGAGATGAACATTTAAATCTTCTAATGTTATAGTTTATGGCTTTATTTAATTTTGTTTTATGGCTCATCAACATCTGTTCGCCATTTTGAGCCTAGAAGGTTATATTTACGCTACTTTTTTAAGGTGTTTTTGAAGTGTGGAATTTTTTTAATATTATTCACAATGTATGAGTGATTCGGTTTGATTTTTGGGTACTCTTATAGCTGACACACCATGTTTCCGTGACTTCGCGTCGTCAACGTTCGGGCAGGTCTGGGAAGGACCCGAGAGTTGACGAGGCGAAAACTGCCAAAACAATAAATTGAAGACTGGCAGGCGATAAATTCAGACAAAGAAAATCAAACTAAAATACATATATAAAAATAAAGAACGAACAAACCATAGCTAAACAACTGTTAGTAATTAGATGTTTATTTTTTTTGTCAAAGGAACCATTGTTAATCAAATGTTTTTAAATACAATGTGTTAGGTCAACCTAACAAATCAAAATCGAGTTATTTCTCTTGAAGCAAAGTAAGAGTTATCGCCCCTAGAATTAAAGGAGTCGTCTGCCGGACAGTGAAAAGTAAACTGAATGGTTTCACAATCAAACAAGCATCTCACGTTCAGCGGTTTTTCTACATTCTAAATTAATCAGTGTGTTTGTTAAATAAATCTGTTAAAGGTTCTACTTCGTATTTCCTTCATTTTTCTGAGTTGTAATTGAACCGAAACGTATAAACATCAAGACGTAACACAATGTTGTTCGTGCATCGGAAAGTTTCAAATGATGATTTTGTTTGATTTGTTAAGCAAATGTTATATGTTTTTTTGATTTTTGTTTCAATGTTTTTCTTTACCATTTTTGGTCAATTTTTTTCTTGTTAACATAAACGCTGCAACAACTGTTTTTAAGCAAATTTTGTTTTGTTTTGTATTTTATTTTAATGAAAATAAACTGTTTATAAGCAAATGTTTCTTGGTTAATAGTTTCGTCAACTCTCGGCCGCTTCCAAGACCTGACTAAACGTTGACGACACGAACTCACGGAAACATGGTGCGTCAGCTATAAGAGTACCTATTTTTGTAAATGATTTTCATTTCTTTTAAGATGTTTAAGATAATATCTTAGTCATTCATGTTGTTTGCTTGGAAATAAGGTAATTGACATTTTCTTGCAAATTGGGAATGAATTCATTTTGAAGAAAATAAATTGATTGGTTGTTTCATTTTATGTCACATCAGCTCTCCCGAGCCATTCACTGCTTCACTCACTATCCAGGTTTATCGTCTATGTTCCCTTTGAGAAGAGGTTGTGGGGATCGACTGTCCATTTGTCACTGTTTACAGTCTTGCCTGATCGTTTCTTTCAATGTCTTACTCGGGCGCCAAGATTTCTTTCTGCTGTCCAGCCTTAGGTCTTTGCAAGTGCTGATATACCCCTTACTTCTTTCAACATGCCCGAACCAGCGAAGACAGTTTGCCCTTATTAGGACATCAAGTTTTGGAATGGCCAATTTCTCAAGTAGAGTGTCTGATCTAATGTTCTGGATCTGGTCCAGCTTTACATTGCATATCCACCTAATCATTGCCCTGTCATTTCTCTGGCGTCGAGCAAGTGAGGTCTGAGTGAGTGCTCAACACTCACTGCCATACAACATCACGCTTCTTACGCAGCTATCATATACCTTACCCCTGGTAATAATTGGGATGGCTCTGGATGTTAGGATTTGGAGAAGTTCTCTGAACTTTCCCCAAGCTGTCTTGACTTTGATGGTCGAACTTAGTTCGCAGCCACCTCCAGCACTCAGCATATCTCCTAGGTAACAAAAAGAATTCTACCACCTCTAGGGTGATCTTGTCTATTTCAACTTTTATGTAAGGGAAGTCTTCAATTGGGCGTGCAAGTCCTAGACATCTCTTACATCTGAAGTTTGGATCTGGTGTGAGCTTATGATGCACTCCGCTGCACTGTTTGTGTACCCATAGACTGCAGTGATTGCACTGTATCGCATTGCTCCTAACTCCCCCTTCTACATACTGTGTATGGGTATTGACCAGAGGGTGCAACTCCGGAAAAGCCTCAATAGGAAAAACAAATAATAAATAAAAATAAAGACATACTTGTATTATGTATGTGACCGTGACGGAACAAAGACATCGTACAACAAAAATTACGTAAATTGAGCAAGTAGTTTTTTTTATCACAGACAATCAAATTTTCTCATTTTTTTTTCCATGCTCGCTTATCACGTCGCCATCTTTGAAAAACAAGGGATGTAAGTCAGCCCAGCGTTACAAGCCCATCTTGTCGTGAGTGTGGGAAAAAAAATGACAAAATTTGATTTTCTGTGATAAAAAAAAACTATTTGATCAATTTACGTAATTTTTGGTGTACAATATCTTTGTTCTGTTCCGGTCACATACATAATACAGATATGTATTTATTATTTGTTTTTCCTTATTGAGGCTTTTCCGAAGTTGCACAACCAGAGTTCTTCAAAGACTGGAGTTCTGGGTCACTAATCACCATCTTTGCCTTTTCAGTGTTCACCCTCAGACCTTTTGCTTCCATGCCCTTCTACCTTACTTTCAATCTTTCTTCCAGCTCGTTCATTGTCTCTGCCATTATGACCAAGTTATCAGCATACAGTAGTTCCCATGGACACCCTGTTCAGAACTCATCTTCAAATATTTATCAATTAGTTTGTTTTGTATGATGAGAATGAGGAATTACATTTTTCGGGCAGGAGGGAATACTTGTGCAACCGCATGTAACTCTACCCATTTTTAAATAATGTTTATGTCGGCTCAGTTCAAAATATGTTCATACAATCAATGTTTAAAAAATGCTTTTATTTAAAATGGATTTCTTTTCTTTTCTTTAAAAAAAAAACACAAAAAAAACTCAGATTACCATCGATTAGGTATCATTCAAAGTGTTAATGTCATTTAAAAATTTTGTAAATTTAAAAAAAAATTATTGGGTCATCACTTATTAAGACCAAGAGCCACTCGAGGATGGGGTTGATGAGACAGAATGATCGTCGGCCGAAAGATGAGGAACACTATGGGAGTACTAAACATTGATCAGTGGTATGAACAACATTTGATTACTTATGGAGTGGTTTATGAGAAGAATTTGTTTACATTGGATTCGAAGACGATCAAGTTGTAATCAGCAGGTAATCAATCCTGCGGTAATGTGTTCTACAGTTAGGAAACCTTTGTAAAGAAGCTCTGTTTATCACCTATAAAAACTTATTCAATTAATGAATATAATTTTGTCACATTAAAAAAATGTTCAAGGAAGGTTTATAAAGTGCACGGAAAATCAAAATAGGTCGAACAAAAAAACAAAACAGTTCGGACAAATTCTTACCTGGTTTCTTGAGCTGCCAAACGCATGGCATAAATATTCAATTGAGTCTGGGATCCACTTCCACTGGAAGTTAGGTCCAAGGCATTCTGAGCAGCTTGACTCAAGGGAAATTTAGTAAATCTCTGTTGATCATCTATGAAGACACGAAAGAAAATAGGAATATATAAAAGACACGAAAGAAGTAAAGAGACACGTTTATTATCACTAATAAAAAAAAAATGCTATCAGAAAGTCCTGATGGACCTAGGCAAGATAATATTGATTATTTTCCCTCTCTGATGAATTAAACAATCACTTGGTAAATAATGAAAAGTGGAATCCCAAGGTTTGCAGCAATTTGATGCTGATTGAGTTCATCTTCAGATGAACTTATAATATGGTATTTCTGAGACTGAGAATGCTAATGCTCCTTTGACTCATGCCATACTTAAATGGAGATATATGATAAGTATATTGATATCTGAAACACATGCATGAAGTATTGTTGCCACATCTGGGCTGGTGCATCATCCACTAGTCTCTCCCTCTTAGACAAGGTCCAAAAAAGAGTCGCCAACTTCATAGGTCCTTCACTATCCACCAAGCTCCAGCCCCTGTCCCATCGCCGCAATGTTGCTTCCTTGTGCCTATTTTACAAGTACTTCAATGGATTGTGCTCTGATTAGCTTGCTGCTCTGGTACCCCCACGACGTAAATGCACTAGACCAACCCGACAATCTGCCAAATCCCATCCATTCACTATGGAGGTCCCCAGATGCCGAAGAGCTTTCTACTCCGAAAGCTTCTTTCCTCATGCTGCTGGACTCTAGAACTCCCTCCCTGCTCCCTGTTTTCCTGACAGTACTGACATGCAGAAATTTAAAATTAATGTAAACAGACATCTCGCTGCGCAGCTCCCAAATTAGGTTGACCCACCCCCCTCCAAAAACTTTCACCCTTTTTCTCAGTAGCTCCTTACATCTACAGTGGCGGCCTGCCTTGTTTCGGTGAACTATGTTAAAAAAAAAAAAAAATTTTAAATAAAAAATTAGTATTAAATATCAATGTTTCAAACTTTTACTTCTGTTTTGTACAGCTCCGGGTGCTGGCCGTCGACAAAGGAAGCAGAAACTTTAAACATGTATAAATTATTTTTGTGGGGTATTTATTTATTACTTTCATGTTTCCTTGATTTTGAAAATTATTAAATTCATGTAGAATGGTTTTCAAACATATTTCTAAAAATTATATTAAATTCAGCACTTGACTTAACACAGTTCCACCCTCATTTTTTGGTACACGTCTGGTTGCTTTCTTAGGTATGTGATGCAATATCAGCAGATGCGATCTCACTAAGCATGAGTGGCATGATTCTCATCTAATCCTGAAAAAATACATTATCTAATATATAAAGTTATTTTGTTGGATTTTCCATGTTGGACATAGATAGCAATGCATCTGATAAATCGCTATTTGAATAACAAACGATTTCTTCTTTTGCATTAAAAAAAGTCTAATTCGCTTCAGTTTCTTTCCAAAAATAATTATACTGGCAAGGAAGATTATTACAATGCTGTTTTTTGTTCAATCTTTCAGTGACTTACACATTATTATTTTATAATTTTTAAATTTAAATTAAAGTTAATGAATCCCGGGTTACATCAGCTAGGTTCAGCTAGTCTTGTCTTCCCGGAAGCCAAAACATAAATCTATAAAGCCTACTGGTCAAACGACATTAGCTCTCAGACACCTGAACTTTAGCTTTCATCCGTGTTCCTCCTCTACTTCTACAGAGAAATGAACTGATGACTGCCGCATTTTTGTTATGTGTTGTTTTTATTTCACAAGTGGCCACTATCTTTGACTACAAAAAACTATCACAAAAACTGCATTTCACTCGGGTGTTGATCTAAAGGTGCAGTGCTACAGCTGCTCCTGGTGTGGCATTCACTTTAGGCAGGTTGAGTCAGCTTCTTCCTTCAAGGAGAAAGTTTCTAGGGAATATTAAATTTATAAGGTCCCCCCCCCCAGTCACATATCTATTCTGGTCAGGGGAGATGATTTTTTTTATTTGCAGTTATTGCAAGTAAATGTTGCCGTCCTCTCATATACAGCGCCTGCTATTCCGAAACGGTCACCCATCTGGTAATGACCAGGCTTTAACTTTGGTGATCTAACAATAACTGGTTAGGATTATGGTTAGGGTTATGGTTAGGGTTACACATACAGGGTTATGGTTAGGGTTATGGTTAGGGTTACACATGCAGGGTTATGGTTAGGGTTATGCTTAGGGTTACACATACAGGGTTAGGGTTAGGGTTATGCTTAGGGTTACACATGCAGGGTTAGGGTTAGGGTTATGCTTAGGGTTACACATGCAGGGTTAGGGTTAGGGTTATGCTTAGGGTTACACATACAGGGTTAGGGTTAGGGTTATGCTTAGGGTTACACATGCAGGGTTAGGGTTAGGGTTACACATGCAGGGTTTTCTTAGTAATGTCTCAGAATAATAAATATTATTTTCTATTTAGAAGTATTTCTTAAAGATAATTAAAACAACCAGATTAGTACTTTTATGATGACGAAGCTATTGAGAAGTCTTGTTACCTTGGTGATACCATTGGAGCACAGGGTGGAGCAGATACTAGTGTGATTGCACAAGTTAGGAGTGGATGGAGTAAGTTCAGGGAACCTCTTCCATTACTAACCAGCAGAGCATTACCACTGTCGATCTAGGAAAGAGTCTATCAAGCACGTCTATGCAGTTTGATGATGTATGGAAGTGAAACCTGGCCAGTCAGGATTGAGGATATGCGTTGCATGGAAAGAAATTATATGAGAATGATACGATAGATGTGTAATGTGAGCCTTAAAGACAGGCTTTAGTTCTGATGATTTCAGAGGAAGATTTAAACTGGGTTAGTAGATGTAGAACAGTTGAGGTAGCAGGTTCAGTTCACAGGCGAAGACCAAGGAAAACATGGGAGGAAGCGATAAAAATGGACTTGTGAGAAAGAGGGATAAATAAAGACCTGGCCAGATATAGGTTAGTTTGGAAGCCAATTTCTTACAGTCGTCCAAAAGATGCAAGCCTGTAAAACGAACGTTAAAGTGATGATGATGATGATGACGATGATGATGAGCAGAAATAAATTTATTGACCAAACAAAGAGAAAATATAGTTTTTGTTTACTGATTGTTGATATATTTTTTTATGGTAATCGCTCCAGACAAGGCATGAAGCCACTTAACGTAAGGAGTTAACAAAAATAACAGATGATTATAGAAAAGATGGAGACCATTAGACCAATCAGACAAAGGAGCTGGAACAAAAGAAGCAGGCAATAGATCACATAATTCTGAAGAACACATGCCATAATAGTATGTATAGAAAAGACTGAGACTAGCATCATCACGTATGTGAGAGAGAGGGTGCAGAGAAAAAGAAAGAGTGGGGCCAATCAAACTACAGATACGTTTCTGCACCTTATCAAGAACCCTTAAATAGGACAGAGATTCACCAGCCCAAATATGACAACAGTACTCCATACATGTTCTGAAAGTAGATTTGTAGATATTTGTGAGAAAGTGTTTGGAGCGATAGAGAGAACCGACTTTACGAGAAGGAGAAAAAGGAATGGATCTAATGTATGAATTCCAAAAAAGATTTGATGAGAAAGAAAGACCAAGAAGTTTCAAAGTCGATTTCTCCTCAAGAGCAGAGCCATCCATTTTTAATTTGCATATATTTGTTCTTTCTTCTCATATATCCGAACCTATATATACTTACATCCTAAAGAAACAAGAAATGCTTTGCAAACATAAATATTTGTCAATTAATTTAAAATGACACTAAATTTTTAAAAAGAGACGTTTTTGTGATTTTAATTTTTCAAGTTAGAAAAGTTATAAGTATTAAATAGGCAAAACCATGTATAAGATGCAAATATTTTTTAATTAAAAATCATTTATTTTTATTTCTTGATTTTTATCTTAAATTTTTCGGATGACATGGCCGCTAAAAGTGTATTTCAAAACTTTTTCCATTTTAAATGCACTTTTAACAACCACATGCTTTTACAGTTCTATATTAAAAAGAGCTGTTCCTAAAATCGTTCAAATAACAACGGTGTCAAATAACACCAAGAAGAAAGTACCCTACTCATTATAAAAAAATAAAGGTAACACCTTTACATTTGTTGTGAAACACTCTCAATCTCTGATGATGGATATGTTATTCAAAAAAAATTTACGATAAAAGTCAAGAAAAAAAAAATGATTTTTAATAAAAAAATATTTGCATCTTACACATGGTTTTAAAATGGCATTGGGTGCTTATGCAGATGAGCGGACCATTAAAAAATTTTTAAAAATTATTTTTTTATAAAAACAATATTATATACTTATTCAGTGTTATCTTCTTACTCACTGCGCAAAAAAGTAGAAAAAATTATCCACTAGAACTTTAATTACAAGTATTTTTCCATTCTGTGTATCGTAACAGCGACTCGTTCACAGAGACGCCATGTTGTTTTTTATTATGATTTCGCAAGTTGATTATCTCCCCTGCGAAATCTTCTTTCTTTAGAAACAAACTGAAGTCTCTGTGAACGAATCGCTGTTACGATACGCAGAATGGAAAAATACTTGTAATTAAAGTTCTAGTGGATAATTTTTTCTACTTTTTTGCACAGTGAGTAAGAAGATAACACTGAATAAGTATATAATATTGTTTTTATAAAAAAATAATTTTAAAATTTTTTTTAATGGTCCGCTCATCTGCATAAGCACCTGGCATTGTGTCTATTTTCAAATTTAAATCCTTAAAAGATGCGTTTAAAAGAACATTTTTCCATTTTAAACATCTATATAAAGTTATGTATGCGTATATGTTTACATATTTCTATGTTCACGATTTACTCATAAACTAATGAACCGATCATTATGAATTAAGGAACATATATT
This sequence comes from Sepiola atlantica, assembly GCA_963556195.1. Lineage (NCBI taxonomy): Eukaryota > Metazoa > Mollusca > Cephalopoda > Sepiida > Sepiolidae > Sepiola > Sepiola atlantica. The sequence continues at coordinate 98,391,472 of OY744533.1, read as the reverse complement.
CTAGGCGACATTGTGAGTAATATGGGTACATTAATTTTGTAAACTTTACAATTTATGAGGTGTGCCCTCCAAATTTTTTTTAAATAAGCGAGATACAAAAACTTTAATAGCAAAAAAAAATTGTTCTACATCAGATTTTGAGTTATAAAATTTTAACTGTACTGATGCGTGTGAGCATCAATAATATGTACATGTGGTGTAAACGCCTAAACTAATAATAAATTATGAGATATATATTCTAGGCAACATGGTGAGTAACGTTAGCACATTGTTATTTTAATATGAAATTTACTATTCAAGTCGTGCTCCCCTTAAACCACACGCCACCCCCCCCCCCAAAAAAAAGAAAAAATTAAAAACTAATGATATATATATTGCTTATACCCATCCTGGGACGGGTATTTTACTAAATATATATATATATATATATAGTCTCGGAAGTTTCTCAACCATTAAAACTATATAAAAAAAAAAAAACAAAAAAAAAAAAACTTATAGTCTCAAGTCTTCCAGTGGAAAATCACTCATGTAAGTCAATTTATTTTTTACAGTTATTATATTAGTTAGTTTCTAACACTATTTTAGGGGATCATCAGTTGTTTACCATGAAAAACTGTTTCGGGAATTTAAAAGCAACGCACTATTTAATTTCATGGCTTCCCAGCAGAGTTGATCAGACCCCACTTCCCTTAAAAGACAAAAACATAAACGTTCCTTATACTAAATCTACGTTTTGTTCCATATAAATGTTTTGCTAACTTATATTAGTTATTTAAGACACAAAAAAAAAAAAAAAAAAAAAAAAAATTCTTTACCTGCGCTGTTCGTCTGTCTAATAAAATTTATCCGTTACTCACAAAAATGTTGCTGCATTTTAAAGTGTTTGGACGAATCCATGACACTATTATTTAAGTGATTAATGTATTATTTTTAGTTTTATATTATAAATATAAAAAACATCAACACATCAAAAAATAAAAGATAAATAAATAAATATGTTTATTATATAGTAAATATAGATAGATTTTTTAATGGAAAAAATTTAATTCTGACATCAAGATATTTAAAAATATGTATTTTGCTCATGTTTGTAAAAGCATGACCTTTGAATGACATTAGATACCGTGCCATGCTAAATCCGTTCATTTCAGATACTATCATGAATAGGGGTGCTGAAACTACACTTGGTCCCAAAATGTTATAGGGGATAATTCATCCCCATCTCTGCTGATATCAGTAGACTAACCATCATAATCCATCTTGTGGTAACAGCAGCTAACGCAGATCAAAGTTCGGACAGTTTCCAGTTGTAGAAAAAATTTAAGCATTGTTGGGGTCAGATCACCGCAGCAGTGAAGTCCAATCATCATAAGTGGCTGCTGGGTTGGCGTCAGGTGGGAGGTGACAGCGGATTCAAACTGCTGCTCACTCTCGGCAGATTCTTTTAACTCCAACGCACAGGTCGACAGGTGCCCACTTCTCTTATTATTTATAAGACAACCTAAAAGTAAGAATAATGTTTACTTATTAACAAACATGAAAAAAGAAAAATAAACAAAGATTTGTTATTTACAACAACTCCAAGGGGGTGGGGGGGGGGGAAGTCTAACGCTTTGTATGTCACAATCAAATAAATATCTGTCTGTTATCGAATCGACAAGTTATAAACAACACAGTTAAGTCATACCTGATGTCTTGTATGCTCAATCACAGCGGTTCCCCCGAGACTGATGACATTCGATCCAGAATCATCTCTCAGGTCTCTTGTAGTCCCCCAATGGGTGCCTCTTTGTGGTGAGGTGCATTCCCACGCCAGAATTAAGTCGACACAACAACACAAAGAAAACAGACGTGATGTTGCTAGTCTCAGTCTTTTCTATAGATACTATTATGGCATGTGTTCTTCAGAGTTATGTGATCTATTCCCCGCTTCTTTTGTTCCAGCTCCTTTGCCTGGTTGGTCTAGTGGTCTCCGTCAATTCGCTGTTTTGATATCTCATTGTAATACAGCTTCCTATTCCAGTAGCTTCTTTCCAAGTACTGCAGACTTACTTGTATGACTCTCTTCCTGCTGACTGTTTTCCTCCTACCTATTATCTTGGTCTTTTCAAGACTAAGGCCAATAGGCATTTCTTGTCTTTGTGATAATCATATTTCGTTCTTGTTAGCTCCTTACATCAAGTGGATTCATGCCTTGTCTGGAGCGATTTCTATAAAAAAAAACAACAAAAAAAACGAGATCTCGAATTTGAAAAAAATGACCATTTTATTGGTGTTGCCTCCATCTTTGCTAGTAGCGAGAAAAAGGAGGATCAGGTCTGAAGATTTTTTGAGCCTTGACACTTAATCTGTTCATTGCTGATTATGAAATCATTTCTTATTACGTCTGATCGTGTCAAGTTTCCAACTCAATGGGAGTCCCCGCTCTTCATGTCAATCCTATCTCGCCTGATGTCATTTCTTCTAGCTAGTTTATGGTGAAGGAAGAAAATAAGGATATTTAGAGGCGTGCATGCATATTGAATAAATGGAATTGAATGAAGATTTGAGGGAATAGAATGGGTCACCAGCAAGCAAGTGCTAACTTAACATGAATAGAGTTTTGTAAATGAAAAATGAAGAAAAACATGATTAATTAACAAAACATTTATATAACAATAAGTTTACATGAATATAAAAATCAGTTTTAGTGAAGAAATATTCATTTGGGAAAGTTTATGCAAACTCGGGTTCTAGTAGGAGAATATTCTGCGAATAAGCAGACACGAAAGCTAAGGATGTGTATGTCTATATAGATTTGTTAGTGTGAATATGCGGGAGTAATTTTCATATGTGAGTATTACACAATGTGGCACTGTGTAAGTATGCGTAGGTTTACCTTGTTCTTGTTAGTGCGTGTGTAGATGTGCGCGAAATGATGGAGCTTGTACGTGAGTTTTGAAGTGTTCTTTTTCATTTTGCCTTCTCAGCCAAAGGCACGGGGGGGGGGGGGGAGATTGGTTCATGGGTTCTTTCGATGTGTGCCTGGTTGAGTCTGTGCCTTTGGCTGTTTATTTCCTCTTCTTATAGGGGTTTGTAAGTTTGCATCGGCTTGTTATATTTCGGGTTTATATCGAGCCGGTCTCATTCTCATTGGCCGAAAATTCTGATTTAGCGACAATATGTGAAAACCCTTGATTTGTTTTTAGAAGTGAAGAGGAGAGTACATCCAAACGAACTGAAGAAAGATCAGGGTGGTTATTCAAGCCAGTCACTTTTTGGCGTTCGTTCGAATCGAATCGCAGCTCTTCCACCACAAATGTTCCCACAGGAAACAATCAACCCAAAAGCCAACTACCTGACCCCCCCTGTCTGACTTTTATTTCCTGTTTACGTGCTAAATTTTCCCCTGTGAATTTAAATCACCAAATAAGTACTAGCTGACATACTTTTAATATTTAACACAACAGGCTGCACCTACTTGGCGTAGCCCAGTCTTTTTTGATGTCATTTTTTAAATGATAATGTATAAGTAACGAAGAGATGACAAAACAAAGCTGAAAATGTAAGAGAGACAACTCATATTCTTATGTTTAAATAAAATAGGAATAATCTCTCTTTCATTTTGAGCTTTTTAGGTCATTATTTAAAATTGTCTCCATTGCAATAATCTTCTTGGCCGGAATAATTATTTTCAGAAAGAAAGTGAAACGAATTACACTTTTTTAGTATAAAGAACATGATGCAAGGATAGAAAGTAAGAAATCACTAGTCAGAATCAAATATCGATTTGTCAGATGTATTGACATTTAGGTCTAACATGGAAAATCTTACAAAAAATCCAACAAGATAACTTTATATATTAGAGAAGAAATAAGATATTAGTAAACATGTGTATTCCAACTATAAAGCTGAACACTGAAAGACTAAACCTCAAGGTCTGGACTTCAGGATAGGATCAGAGTATAGTATCTGTTCTGTCTTCAGTTACAGAAGGAGAGATCCTTCTAAACTGAGAGAATTTTAATTTTTGTCCCAATCTAGAGTGCCCCTTTTTTGTGGAGCTGGATATCCTCTACATTAAAACCCGACGTTGTATCTAACTTTGTCCTTGTCGGGAGGAAAGTAAATAGGCACAATATGACAACCAATAATTAAGAAAAAAAAGCAGATAATCCCAGAATAAGAAAAAAAAAAATGACCGCTGTTGAATTTTTATAAGCAATTTGGGCAAGTCATTTTCAAGCGTGCCGATTCCGGCTATTACTGATTGCTACGAGTAGAATACTTCAGCAATTGTACAACATTGCTTTACTTTTAGTGTCTCATTGGCACTAATTAAATAAATTGAATTTTTAGATGTTTTTACAGAGAAGCGTCCGTATTAAATTATCAATACCACAAAAAAAAAAACAGTATTATATACTTACGCAGCAGATTTAAATAAGTAGAATTTTAATTAAAAATAAAAATCAGTTTCATCGTATTTTGGTGAATGCAATTGATTTATCACTTGTTAATAAGACAGACTGGGTTATCTCCCCCTTAATTTCGTGTTTTTCGCTCAAATCAATGGCCGAACCCGATTAAACGATATAACAGACTTTTAAAAAGAATTTTGTTACAATTCTACTCGCTAGTTTTTGCTAATTTTTGGTGTACAAACCTATTTTTGCTTGATACATAAGTATATCAAAGAGTTTTCCGATTAATTTAATTGGAACTGCGATTTTCAGCGTTTTACATATGTACGCTTTTCTGTTCAAGCCCCGACTTTTTCTTAAACAATCTGAAACGCAAATAGAACTTTTTTATAAGCTTTTAAAAATGTCACTAATTAAAAGCTACGTACGAACCTAATAATTCTTTTACTAACAGATATGAATTGATTTTAACTGTAGACATCCTTTTACCAATTTTTATATTGTGATATTTAAATACGTAGATTTTTTATGTTTAAATTTGAAAAATATCGTAGTCACCTAAATAAGAATGAAAAAAATGTTATTTTTATGTTTACGTAGGGGAAGATAATTTAAAGGGAAATAACTCAAAGTAATCGGAAATTTATTTTCTTCACACTTTCACGCTTTGTATTGATAGGCAGACTATTAATAGTATTTATTTACTCCTCTCCAGGAATTAGGCACAAGGCCAGTTTTATTTTATATTTTACTCCCACAAGTAAGATGTGACCCAAGGTCGGGTCGGGAAAGTGGGGTTTGAAAAGCCAGCGCCCGAGAGGTGAGCACTCTGGCCATTAAAAATTGCCTGGGCAGCCCCGTCGGCATTCTCCGATAGGGGTGCCTCAGGCAGTAAGCAATAAACTTACTCCTCCCCAAAGAGGGTAGGCGAAGTCTGGGAGGGTGCACCTTCTAGAACTGCACAAGACAGACCCATAGACCGGCGTAAATCAAGCCTTGAAGGCCAAGACAATACCAGTCTATAGGGTGCAGTATCCATCGGAACAGATACTACACTTTGATCTTAGCCAAAAGGAACAAGTTCCTTATGGAAACTTCTTGATATTAATGTTGTGGAGGAAGTATGTGGACACTGGATTCTTCCTCCTAAAATACATTGTGGTACACTTGTCCACAGCTTGCTTCAGATGATCCATTGCTGCATTGTGTCCAAGTCTGATTGCAGGAAAGATTTATAGAGTGCAGGATCTGTCTTTTTTATCTCAAGATACAGCAAAAACTATCTAATAGAATCGTAATACAAAAAAATCCGTTATATTGTTTAATCGGGTTCGGCCAAGGTCGAGTCGATGTCATCTGCATATTTCAGTACTGTGGCATTCTTTAAGTTGGCATCTATGTTATTAATATATGCAACAAAACAGTAGGGAACCAAGAATAGATTCCTGCGGTACACGAGATGACATCTCATACGGTGAACAATGCTGTTCTAGAAACATGACTACTTCTTTTCGACTGAGGATGAAGGATTTCAACCTGTTCAAAAAATCATCCTTCACATCCATTGCAGAGAGTTTTGTTATAAGCCTTTTGTGTGGCACAGAATTAAAAGGAGAACAGGTTGTTTCATTTTATGGCATATCAACCCTTTTCGGGTTATTTAATGCCAAATCCAGTCATTTTGGTAAAAAATTTTATGCTTCAAGTTCTATATATCAAATATTTATTCATGGTGTTTGGTTTAGTTGTTTCGTTTTACAGTATATCGACCCTTTTTGGGTTATTTAATGCCAAATCCAGTCATTTTGGTAAAAGTTTTTATGCTTTATATCTTCAAATATTTACTAATGGTGTTTTGTTTGCTTTTTTTGTAGAATAAAATTATTGTTTTTGTTTTTGGTTTTGAAGAACATGATTGAGTTTTGCAAAAGGAAAGGAAAAAAAACAATGACATCAATGTTTAAGGTCAGGTAGCCGGTATCTTCAGATAGCCTGATCTGGTAACACCAGCAAAAGAGAAAGAAATGCTGATTAAAAAATTAACATGAAGAGGAAATAGGCACTATCGGGTTTTCTATGTTCAATGAAATGTTCATGGTGACAACATCTAAAGTGATCCAGTTGCCATTATTTATGCGATTGACCTTGACCATAAAAAATGTAAGGGATGTAATTTTTGAGATTATCGTTATAATCTGTTACCCAGCAAAGCCAGGTCCTTTTGCTAGTAATTTATGTATTATAAATCAAACTTTGGTTATCTTTTATCCAAAAAGTTACGTAAAAATAGAATTAAAAAAAAAAAAATGATTTTTCAAAGTTTGAATGTTAGGTGGATCCCCCTATAATATTTTAATATTTCTAGGTCTAAAAGGAGATAGCATTTTTGTATTCTAAAATTATCTCCCTTGCCAAGAGACATTTTGGAAGAAATTTTGAAGTAGGATTTATCTGTCCTTGATAGATCACATGATCATAACAGAGAGGGTAATTTAAAATGGCGGATGCTACCGAAATCTGTTTAATGACAGACAATTAATTCCTCCTCATCATAATAATTCCTTTAGTTGTAAAATTGTTAAATAAATCATTTTATGTTGTTGATCTCCATAGAATCGTTTTCATCAAATTTATTTCTTCATATTTGTGTCTCATCACTCACACACTCGTCACAACAGAATCATAAAGTAAATCTCAGGATTTAATTTTTTTGAAGCAAGGAAGGAGGGGATTGGACAACAATACTCTTACCAAGATTAGAACCTCGAACTTCAGCTTTGTGAGCAAATGCTTCACTGCATTCGATGCCTAGAATTTGATATTCATAGACGTGAGCCAAAACATGGTCCAAGTAACCCTGCAATCAAGATAGGAGAAAAGAAATTTCTATAGTGAGATCTTGAGGAATTCGATATAGTTTGTTGAGTATTATTAAAAGTGGCTAAACAACAATTGATATTCTTATAAAAATCAGAGGACCAAGTGTAGATTCATGTAACTGCTCTCTTTAGAACAACATATGGAATGCATTTATTTATTTATAAAAAAAGTCACAATGAATTAAACAAGTAAAAAGAGAGTAGAAAGTGACTAATTTGGGTTTACTTCTGGCAGTCTCGTAACTCTCGCTTCCCTTATTTTGTCCTTTAGTCCTCACATTCCATGAGCAACGTTTCTGACAAAGGGGGAAGAATTGCTGTTTTCTGGGTCGGAATCTATCCATCTAACATTTATCGTTGGCTAGTTTTTGACCTTGAAGTAGTATGTCTTCTTTTTAAGCTCATTACATCAAGTGGCTTCATGTCTTGTCTGGAGCGATTTCCATAAAAAAATTTTAAAAAGTAAAGCTTGAGTTATCTCCTCCTGTGATCACTACTACTTGAAAAATGTAAGAAAGGGTAAAAACGAACGGGTGGGCTTTTAGATATTTGTGGAAAGTGCAATTTTTTGGAGGGGACATTTTTCAATCCTCTGAGGGGAGAAACTAGAGTTTTGCTGGGATCACCAGCACTTGTTTCGTATAAATAACTATGAATCCCAACTTTAGTGGATTTTGAGAAACGACTAATGAAGTAAATATTAGATATTTGCATTGATACGAAAATACTATCGAGCCATTGTCCTTCCAACATTATTGTATGCATCGGAGACATGGACGACATACCGTCGACAAACTACATCAAAGACTTTTACGAAAAATTTTAAAAATTAACTGGCAAGATCGCCGAACCAACATCAGTGTCCTTGAAAAGTCTGGTTGCTCTAGTTTAGAGGCTTTAATTGTTAAAAATCGTTTGAGACGGGCTGGTCACGTTGTAAGAATGAGCAACCAGTCCTATTCTAAGAAAATATTTTATTGCGAACTGAATGTTGGAGTTAAGAGGGTTGGAGGACAGAAGAAGCGGTACAAGGATTGTTTGAAGGATGATATGAAGAGGTGTGGAATTGATCACACAACATGGGAAGCGAGTGCATTTGGGAGAGTGGAGTGGAGGAATGGAATAAGGAGTCGTGTGGAAAGATTTGAAAGTGAACGGCGTCATCACGTTGAAGAACTGAAAGCAGCAAGAATAGTGCGGCGCGAAAATCAATTGCCAAACGATAACACGTGCCAGATTTGTGATAGGATGTGTGGATCTCAAATTGGATGTGTGGATCTCAAATTGGATGTGTGGATCTCAAATTGGACTGTTTTCTCATATAATAACCCTCAAATGAAGCCCCTGGTGACCCGTATACTCGATTCGTGTGACGGCCATGATGATGAGATATTTGCAAATAATTTGCCATTTTTGTCCTCAATAGTTAAGAAACATCTGCTGAGTACATTGTTCTGCATTTATATAAATTACGGAAAAACTTCCTGCCATTCGACCGCTATTAATCGAGCTTTTAATATTTTTTTTTACACGAAATATCTTTAATAAAAATTTATCGTAATTTTAAAATTTTAAAAACTAATATCTTTCATTTGAATTACCTCCCTTGAAAATTAATGAACATAATATTTTAAGAAATGTATTCATAATTTATCTTTTTTTTTATTAAATCACTTTAATTAATTGCATATATTGCATATATATAGGAAATGATTTGGTTTGCTTTACGGCATATCAATCATCTATGGGTTATTTAATGCCGAATAAAATTGTCAAATATAATTCTATTGGTAGGATAATTATTTATATTCCTAGAATACATTGCTCTCAAAAAACATTACTCTCTGAAAACATTACTCTTTGAGGATACCCACATCCAAGCTAAGAAAAGACTCCGACAATTCCCCAAACCACAGACCTATATATATATATATATATATATATATATATATATATATAGGAAAATAAGGCAATAAAATTACAAATGAATAACAGAAATCGGTACTACTCCAGAGAATGCGCCTAATTTCCGCAGCGATCGGGCAGGTTGCGGAAGCGCCTGAGAGCTGTCGAGTCGAAAACGAGGCTGTAAACAAAACTGGAAAAAAAAACTGACCAATCAGGTTGCTGCAAAGCAGTTTATAGCAAGCAGCCGATAATAATTGGAAGGAATCGCTAAGCAAAACGCAAAATGAATTTCCAGCAGTTGTGTCAGACCTTGGAATCTCCGGAGCAGGTGATGCAGTTCTGCCAGCAGAAATGTCTTCTGCTGACCAGAATGAGGTGTAACAGATGTACACAACCTTGCCGCTTGACGTCCAGGAAGAATCTGTCGGACAAGTATTCTTGGAGATGCCCCACCCAAGAATGCAGGGCTCGGGTGTCTGTACGAGCAGGGACATTCTTTTCGCGATCCAGGATGGAAATATCAACCATACTGAAACTAATCTACCTGTGGTCCCAGGATATGGCAACAGGGAAGAACCTACGCAACTTCGGGGGATATGACCCCGCAGAGAAGAAGGGTTTCCTGGTGACAGTGCCTAACAGGAATGCCGAAACCCTAACCCTTCCAATAATCAAACAGTACGTCGTACCTGGGACCACGGTAGTATCCGATTGTTGGAGGGCCTATAACTGGTTAGGAGAGGAGGGTATCAGCACATTACGGTGAACCACAGCGAGAACTTTGTGGACCCGACAACGGGTGCTTGCACCAACCACGTCGAGAGGATGTGGAAGGAAGCGGCAAAACAGAGAAACAAGAAGGAGTGTGGGACGAGCAGGGCACTCGTAGACGGCTATCTGCGTGAATTCATGTGGCGTCAGAGATTTCGAAACGACCCCTTCGACGCCATATTAATGCAGATAACAGAAATCTATCCCGTTGACCATCCTTTTCCTTCCATAGCCTCGACGACCCCCTCCTCTTCTGCCTGTCTTTCGCTCAGCCCAAAAAAAACAAGCTCCAGCAACAGTAAAGCCTGAACCTCTACGGGAAAAGGTACATAGTTCCCCCCACCCTCCCCCAAAAAAATATATAACAAAAAACTTGCCTAATTGTAAAAGAAACTAAAAAATTGCCCAGGATCAAACAAACCTCTATAATAAAAAAAAAAGAACTATGTGTATTATTTGTATATTTATATAAATAGAAATATATGTACTTCCATTTCGTCATGAAAAGGTTAGCAAGTAAAATACATACCCTTTTTCTAGCCCTCAGAAAAAAACAAAACATTTCAAATAGTGAAAGAAAGTGAGAAAGCAAGTTAGACAACCACTGCCTAAAATGAATCCAGAAAGAAATCCACCGCTCTAAATAAAAAGTCAACAGTTGTTGGGTTTTTTTCTTTAGGTCATCAAAAATGATAATAATAATTTGTATATGAAAAATTAAATTACTGACATAATTCTATGATTTTATATGAATGTTTTAGTAATATATCTAGATAAATAGCAAGTGAGAACACTGGCGAAGCATAACTTTTTTTTGTTGTCATTTTGACAGAGGGTGTACACTAGTTTATTAATATTAACTAATGGATTTCCAAAAAAGAGGGGAAAAAAGCACAGGACAATAACCGAAACTGAAAACGGGACTTTAAGATGTTCAGTCTAATCCGCGACCATATGCGCTATATACAGCAGGTTGGTCATGTGATTAAGCTAAGCCTTAATAAATGTAGTTGCTGCTGCTGCTTCTATTTTTTGGTTGGTCATTATTGAAATATGTCACTAGCGTAAAATAATTCCAAATGGGATACAATTTTATTTGATAGAAATTGAATAGAATTACGTTTTTTTTGTCGTTAAGACCATAGGTCAAGTTTCCACAAAGGAAACGAACAAATCAGCATAAAATATTGAATACTGTCGATGACAATATATGCGAAACAGACAGGCTCTTCTATATTATAGAGATGAGTATAGTTTTTATTTTTATTTTATATACAGATCCGTTATTAATAAAAAAAACAGAGAGAGATAGAGGCTCATCTCACAAGAACCAATTGTAAACTCACTATTCCAATTATACAAGCAGCTGAAAAGAATGGGCCACCTTTTGCAAGAATTGTGCTACATGCGACATGACTCATTATCAGGTGAGCCACACGATGGTAATTTGCTCTATGGAAGCCCATACGCGTAATTATTAAGCTCTTGAAAAAGGGAAACATTGATTTTTCCTTTTGATAAAAGATATTTCTGATAAAAAAGTTTTGGTTAAATAGTATAACTAATATCAACGTGATTAACACATTTTAAAATCGGAGTCGGTAATTGTATTGGAATCGGGAATTTAGAACAGAATCGGTAATTGTATAGGGATCGGGGAAAATATTGGAATCGTCCCATCACTAATAAATACTAGTGTTAGTGTCCAATGAGTATTACATTTATAAATAATAATGAACGAATGAACGAAAAATCATTTTACTTTATTATAAAGAAGATGCAAACTGACTTTACTTTATGTGTTAGATATACAGAAACATACGGCGTCGGTTTGTAAGATTTATCGGAGAATATTTCTGTTAAAGCTTTCTGATGATATCCATTTCGGGGCCATACCCTAATACTATTTTCATACAACAAAATCATATTTGATAACTTTCTTATTATATAAAAAGAAAAAGAAAAAGAATGAGCGAGAAGAAGAATTGACGAACAGCAGCAGCAACACAAGAAGAAGAAGAAGAAGAAGAAGAAGAAGAGGAAGAAGGAGAAGAAGAAGGAGGAGAAGAAGAAGAAGAGGAAGAAGAAGAAGAAGAAGAAGAAGAAAAAGAAGAGGAAGAAGAAGAGGAAGAGGAAGAAGAGGAAGAAGAAGAAGAAGAAGAAGAAGAAGAAGAGGAAGAAGAAGAAGAGGAAGAAAAAGAAAAAGAAGAAGAAGAAGAGGAAGAAGGAGAAGAAGAGGAAGAAGAAGAGGAAGAAAAAGAAGAGGAAGAAAAAGAAGAGGAAGAAGAAGAAGAAGCTTATTACATTACGAAATAATCAAACGAAAAAAATTGAAAAACTAAATCAAATATTTTCTTTAATTAGTGAATCAAATGTTATTAAAAAAATATATTTCTTTTAAATTACAAATGGACAGTATTGGGGTATGTGTGCAGAACAGGGAACTTTGTAGGTCTGGTTACATTCAAAGAATGGATGAGAGTGTTCGGGTAAATAGATGTAGAACAGTTGAGGTAGCAGGATCAGTTAGCAGGAGAAGGCCAAAGAAAACAGTTAGTAAGTGAGGCCAAGGAAAGGATGGATTTGAGATGAGGAGGAATAAATAAAAACTTTGCGAGAGCTAGGTTATCTTGGAAGTTAATTCCGAAAAGCCGTCCAACACATGCCAGCATGTAAAACAAACGTTAAACTGATGACGATGATGACGATGATGATGATGATGATGATGATGATGATGATAAAGTCATTTTTTCTTTTCTCGATAGAAAGTAGAATCAGCATCCAAAGTATTGGTCTTTTTCTCTATTTATTTGACGATACAAAAAAAAAAAATAACATTAATTCCCCCCCCCCAAAATAGGCTGGCTATTCAGAGACACTGCAGGTCACAGTTTGCCCACGACTGGTTTATCGCAAAAACAAAACAGAGATTTTCAAAACAATTTATATTTAAAGAATATGTATTTATATTTATTTATTAAAAAAATACTGTGTCAGTTTGACAAAGTTTATTTGATCAAAGCATGGATGTCTATTTTCACGCACAGTTATTAAAAATAGATTTTTTGGAATTTTGAATGGAGAAATGTTATTTTGACACCAAGTCAAATGGTGCCCTCTTGACGTAAATACACCACACCAACCCGACAATCAGTTAAATCCCATCCATTCACTGTAGAGGTCCCCAGATGCCGAAGAGCTTTCTACTCCAAAAGCTTCTTTCCTCATGCTGTCGGCCTCTGGAACTCTCTCCCTGCTCCAGGTTTTTCCGACTGTACCGACATGCAGAAGTTTAAACCTAATGTAAACAGACATCCTGCTGCACAGTTCCCAACATAGGGTGACACCCAAAACTTCCACCCTAATTCTCAGTAGCCCTTTACAGCTACAGTGGCGGCCTGCTTTGTTTGGGGTGAACTGTGTTTTAAAAAAAAAAGTCAATGTGAAAATACTTGCTTTGTTTACGTTTTATATGGCATGGCAAAAAAAAAGGAAGACTAGATTCTCTCTCTTTGGTATTTTCTGCAAGATGAGGCAGACGTGTTTCAAAGGACTTATTCCCTCCCCCTACATGGAGGGAAGACTAATACTGTGTAACTCTTTAAGAAAAATATTAAAACTCAAAAGAATAATGATTGTTGTTATTACACATTGTTGACTACTGTGGAGAGAGACTCTATGCTCCAACTTCTTCTATGAACAACACCGGACGTCACAGACAACACTATATGACATGCACCGGTCATATCTGTTTGCGTGGCGAAAATTTGTCTGCTATGTTCCAAATTACTTCTTGGGGCCGCGATCCTTCTAGAGCAGTTAAGAGGCTATGATACGTCTTAAGCTATAAATAGCATTTTTATCACTAAATATGCAGATAGAACAGATGCGTCCAAGCATCCCTATAAGAGGCTCTGTCTGTTTATTATGCTAAAGTTTAAAATAGCATTTTCATTGCTAAATGTGAAGACTGAATAGACACATCCTTATTGTAAAATCTAGTGATCCCATGCCATCAATAATGATAGAGTCTTTCCATTTTGAAGAATATGTAATTTTGGTACTGATGCCGTTTACGACCCGTGCTGAAACCTCCATTTCATCAGTATCTTCCGGCAGTGTACGTAAACCGCTGGAAGATGCCGATACGCTTAGCAGCAGACGACAATTGTCAATAGCGAATTGAATATAGCGTAAAATTCAACAGGTTAAGAAAATTGATTAAAGTGATCATCAATTTTATCAAGTTACCCTAACCTAACCTAGTCATTCAGGTTCAAAAGCTGTACAAAACCCTAACATAGTCGGTAAGGTTAAAAAACTGCTAAGCTAGCGCTAATCTAACCTAGTCGGTCAGGTTCAAAAGCTGCTAACCTAACGCTAATCTAACCTAATCAGTAAGGTTCAAAAGCTGCTAACCTAACGCTAATCTATCCTAGTCATTCAGGTTCAAAAGCTGCTAACCTAACGCTAACCTAATCGGTCAGGTTCAAAAGCTGCTAACCTAACGCTAATCTAACCTAATCAGTAAGGTTCAAAAGCTGCTAACCTAACGCTAATCTAACCTAATCAGTAAGGTTCAAAAGCTGCTAACCTAACGCTAATCTCTCCTAGTCATTCAGGTTCAAAAGCTGCTAACCTAACGCTAACCTAATCGGTCAGGTTCAAAAGCTGCTAACCTAACGCTAATCTAACCTAATCAGTAAGGTTCAAAAGCTGCTAACCTAACGCTAATCTATCCTAGTCATTCAGGTTCAAAAGCTGCTAACCTAACGCTAACCTAATCGGTCAGGTTCAAAAGCTGCTAACCTAATGCTAATCTAACCTAGTCGGTCAGGTTCAAAAGCTGCTAACCTAACACTAATCCAACCTATTCGGTCAGATTCAAAAGCTGCTAACCTAATGCTAATCTAACCTAGTCATTCAGGTTCAAAAGCTCCTAACCTAACGCTAATCTAATCGGTCAGTTTCAAAAGCTGCTAACCTAACGCTAACTCAACCTATTCGGTCAGATTCAAAAGCTGCTAATCTAACCTAGTCATTCAGGTTCAAAAGCTGCTAACCTAACTCTAATCTAATCGGTCAGGTTCAAAAGCTGCTAACCTAACACTAATCTAACCTAGTCGGTAAGATTCAAAAGCTGCTAATCTAATCTAGTCGGTCAAGTTCAAAAGCTGTTAACCTAACGTTAATCTAACCTATTCGTTCAGGTTCAAAAGCTGCTAACCTAACACTAATCTAACCTAGTCGGTCAGGTTCAAAAGCTGCTAACCTAATGGTAATCTAACCTAGTCGGTCAAGTTCAAAAGCTGCTAATCTAACCTATTCGGTCAGATTCAAAAGCTGCTAATCTAACCTAGTCATTCAGGTTCAAAAGCTGCTAACCTAACGCTAATCTACACGGTCAGGTTCAAAAGCTGCTAACCTAACACTAATCTAACCTAGTCGGTAAGATTCAAAAGCTGCTAATCTAACCTAGTCGGTCAAGTTCAAAAGCTGTTAACCTAACGTTAATCTAACCTATTCGTTCAGGTTCAAAAGCTGCTAACCTAACGCTAATCTAACCTAGTCGGTCAAGTTCAAAAGCTGCTAACCTAACGCTAATCTAACCTAGTCGGTCAAGTTCAAAAGCTGTTAACCTAATGCTAATCTAACCTATTCGTTCAAGTTCAAAAGCTGCTAACCTAACGCTAATCTAACCTAGTCGGTCAAGTTCAAAAGCTGTTAACCTAACGTTAATCTAACCTATTCGTTCAAAAGCTGCTAACCTAACGCTAATCTAACCTAGTCGGTCAAGTTCAAAAGCTGCTAACCTAACGCTAATCTAACCTAGTCGGTCAGGTTCAAAAGCTGCTAACCTAACGCTAATCTAACCTATTCGTTCAGGTTCAAAAGCTGCTAACCTAACGCTAATCTAACCTAGTCGGTCAAGTTCAAAAGCTGCTAACCTAACGCTAATCTAACCTATTCGTTCAGGTTCAAAAGCTGCTAACCTAACACTAATCTAACCTAGTCGGTCAGATTCAAAAGCTGTACCAGTGAAAAAAAAAAAATTCATCGAAACCAAAATAATTTTGCTAACAGTTGTTTCTTTATATTTTCTAAAAAAATAACTATTTTGTCAGTAAAATTACCATACGATGATTGTTTCTTATCTTGGTTTAAATGTTGTTTTCTTATAATTTTTCCAGTTTGATAGCATCACCTCATTTTGATTTTGAGATGACAAAGTTTTCATTCGGCTTTTCCCGGTTGTTTACGTAAACTGCCGGAAGATGTCGACGAAATGTCGGTTTCAGCATTGGTCATAAACTGCATCAGTACCGTGATTTCTCCTGATTAGTGGATTATTAGATGAATAGAAATAAACAGATAAACTTACCAAGCCACATCCGATGTCGACAATATGTTGAATGTTGTCTACTGTTGCAAGACGATGAATAAAACTGGACATGTATGTAACCTCGTGTTGTTTTTTAGCAGTCAGTCCTTGAGTTAGGCGTGGATTAAGTTTAGTAGGTTCTAATGACTTCATCTGGTTCCGAGGCAACGACAGCTTTAAACAGGTTTCGAGGAAATGTTGCAGAGAGTCTGGACATCCATTCTGTGGCATGAAAACATAAAACATATAATTATTGATTTTTCTTATTCAGTTGAGAAAACTATGTGACAAAATTATGTGAAAAAGGTCAGTAGAGGAATTGAAAGCACAAAATACTTATGCAACATTTCGGATTTGTACATTCATCTTTCGAGATTTCCGGTACAGTATTCTATGGAACTCACCTTACACGAGATTCCCAAGAATCTTGTTAAAACTACCAAGCTCTAGCCCCTGTCCTATTACTGCAATGTTGCATCCCTGTGCTTGTTTTAGAAGTACTCAACGGAATGTGCTCCTATGAACTTTTGCACTTGTATTCTCTCAACGTAAATGCTCCCGACCAACACAACAAGCAGCAAAATCCCACTCCTTCACTGTAGATGTTCCCAGATGCTGGAAAACGTTCTACTCTAATAGCTTCTCGCCCCCCCCCCGAACCGCTTGCTTTTGGGATTCCCTCCCTGCTTCTTGTTTCCCTACCTGTGCCAACATGCAGAAATTCAAATGTAATGTGAACAAACATCTCGCTGCACAACTCCCCACTTAAGATGCCCATTATAAATCTGGCTCCTAATTCACAGTAGCCCTTTACGTCTCATTTGCAATATGCCTTGTTTGGGGTGAATAAATGTTTAAAATATTTTTAAATATGTATAGTGGTTACAGGGTGATGGCCTCAGAATTAAAAAAAAACAAAGAAAAAACACATACTATTGCGTCAATTTTGCATACAATTGCGTCAATATTTGGTCATGAGTGCGTAAAAAACAGAATTTTTCTACATAAAAGTTCTTCTTGTTAAGTTGTAGACTTGGAGGAAAGCTGTGAAATGTAAAAGTCCGAGAGGGAATGATGCCAAGATCAAAATGTTGACTCATGGTTGTAGAGGAAAATTGTCCCGCTCAGTTTGTGAAAAGCGAGTTGGAAGCAACTCAATGTTTTGTGGTACTTGTAACAGGTAAGTTGAAAGATGATAACCATTTTGGGTGCAAGAAGTGTAAGACAATGGAGACGGATGAGAACTCAGATATGGAGAAAGTATATTTAGATAACAAGGCTATTGAGGCTGTCCAGACGTTTTGTTACCTTGTAATGATGCATTGAAGAGGTTAGTAGAGGAGTTGACAACAGTATAAGTATAGTGGTCAGAAGGTGAAGGTTCCAAAAGTAAAAAAAAATTTGTACATTGGGGCTGGGATAATAGAAAGATGTAGAAGTTGATGGAGTAAGTTCAGGGAACTTTTACCATTACTAACTAGCAGAGAGTTACCGCTGTCGACCAGGGGAAGAGTCTATTAGGCATGTGTATATAGTGTGATGATGTATAGAAGTGATACCTGACCAGTGAGAGTTGAGGATATGTGTTGCATGGAGAGAAATGATATGCGAATTATACAATGGTTATGTAAGACTTAGATCTGATGACCTCAGAGGAAGATTAAATCTGGACAGTATTGAGAGATGTGTGCAGAACAGGAGACTTTGTTGGTTTGGTCACACTGAAAGAATGGATAAAAGGTCTTGGGTCACTAGATGTAGAACAGTTGAGGTAGCAGGGTCAGTTGATATGGAAAAGCCAGGGGAAACATGTAAGAAAGTGATAAGGATTGATTTGAGAGAAAGAGAGATATGGTCAGAGATAGGTTAGTTTGGAAGTTAATTTCTAAAAGCCATCCAACACATGCCAGCATATAAAACAGATGTTAAACAGATGATGATGATGATGACATATATATATATTTGAAAATAGGCAAAAAGCTTTAAGAACCACGATTAAGATGCAAATATTTTTTTTTTTAAAGTCATTCTATTTTTTCTCTTGAAATTTGTCTTAAATTCTTTGGATAAAATATCTTTCCTCTGAGACTTTTTCTTTTATATAATTCGTAAGGTCCTTTTTTTTCTTCTTGATCTATCAAAGTGTCCGTCTTGTTGTTATTGAAACGTTTAAGAAACATCTTATCTTATATAGAACTTAATAGCATGTGTATGCTAGTAGTGTATTTGAAATAGATAAAGTTATTTGAAAGCATTTTTTAAGAATTTAAATTTGAAAATAGGCAAAAAGACTTAGGAACCACGAATGACTTTTAATAAAAAAATATTTGCATCTTATTCATGGTTCCTCTGCCTTTTGCCTATTTTCAAATTTAAATTCTTTAAAGATGCTTTCAAAAAACTTTTTCCATTTTATATATATATATATATATATATATATATATATATATATATATATATATGTATCGAGGCAGCATTTTTTCTCTAAGGCACGTATTATTAAAAATAACCGACAACTCACAAATCGAAAACTTCTTGTAGAAAACACTAAAATCCTAGAACACAATACTAATATACAGAACACTCCATATACTAGAAGCTTTACACATTAAAACAAAAAAAAAAAACGGTTATTAACAGGATTAATTTTAACACTAGTACTAATATACTTAAATGTTTATAATACTAAATAAATATAGTTTCATATTTAAATTTTCCCGCCAAAATTAACTATAAACTCACTCCAGGTATTTACCTGATTGACATTATTCCACTGAAGATATTAGGGTTAGGATCAGGGTTAGTGGTAAGGTTCCAGTGCTTTTCTTCTGGTGGAAGGAAGACTGCAAATGAAGATGGAGGCCAATAAATTGGAACTAGGCATTTTTTCGAAATATTACAAGAAAAAAAAGGCAAAGAAGTAGAAGAAAACGATTTTGCCAAAATAGAAAAAGAAGTGGGGGATTGATGTTCTTTATCTGAAAACGGGTACAAATCAAAAATCTGCGAAAATAAACTGGTGAAAGGGTCAGGTTTTCAAAATAGTTGTCTCTACAATTTATCGTCTGCATGTCTCAGCATATTCTGTAATTTGTTGACAAAACTCGGAAATCTCTGTTAAATTCTTAGATGACTATTCTGTATTTGTAGCGATTTTTTTTTATTGGAATTTTAACAAAAATATTTCTATTCATTAATAAATCATACTTACCCATTGCGCTTTGAACGGCAATTCTTTTAGCTCATCGGCCGTCATGCTCGTTAGAAAAGACAACCACTAGAGAAGAAAAAAAAAGAATGAAGAAGAATTTCTCATCAAAAACTTATAATATTACGAGTCAATCAGATTGATTCACATTTGATTATTTGGGATACAATAGAATTTGACTAAATAAATGGCTGACTGAGAAAAAAGACTTTTCTAATACCTACCCGGCGTGAACATGTATACATATATATATATACATGTATACATGTATAAATATACATACATGTATACATATATAAATATACATGTATACATATATAAATATATATATACAACATGTATACATATATAAATATATATATATATATACATGTATACATATATAAATATATATATACATGTATACATATATATATATATACATATATACATGTATACATATATATATATACATATATACATGTATACATATATATATATATACATGTATACATATATAAATATACATGTATAAATATATATATATACATGTATACATATATAAATATACATGTATAAATATATATATATATACACATGTATAAATATATATATATATACACATGTATAAATATATATATATATACATTATTCCTGCTCATCCCCCCACCTCTTTCTCTTACTACCAGCCACAGTAGTCCTTGCTCACCCCCATCTTTCAACTTCTTCCCCACTCATTTTCATAAACATTCATTTTTCACTCCTCACCAAGTACGGATGTCCACCCAGTAGTGGCCATTATTTTCTTCCTTTTTCCCAATATGTCAACCCTACATGTGTTTGTACTTGCATGACATTTTTCTCTATATTATCATCCTGATGAAGTCTTATAAATAAAGACGAAACGTTGATGTACACATAAAAAACATCCATTTTTTGGTTTTTCCTTTTTATTTTCCCATCACGTTGGATTACCTTCATCCTTCTCTTCCCATATATATATATATATATATATATATATATATATATATATATACATATATGAATATATATATATATATATGTATACATATGTATACATAAATAAATATTTACATATATACATATATTAATATATATATATACATATATGAATATATATATATATATATATATATATATACATATGTATACATAAATAAATATATACATATATACATATATTAATATATATATATACATATATGAATATATATATATACATATATGAATATATATATATATATATATATATACATATGTATACATAAATAAATATATACATATATACATATATTAATATATATATACATATATATATATATACATATATAAATATATATATATATACATATATAAATATATATATATACATATATATATACATATATATATATATATACATATACATATATAAATATATATATACATATATAAATATATATATACATATATAAATATATATATACATATATAAATATATATATACATATATATACATATATAAATATATATATACATATATAAATATATATATACATATATACATATATAAATACATATATATACATATATATACATATATAAATATATATATACATATATAAATACATATATAAATATATATATACATATATAAATACATATATACATATATATATACATATATAAATATATATATACATATATAAATATATATATACATATATAAATATATATATACATATATAAATATATATATACATATATAAATATATATATACATATATATATACATATATAAATATATACATATATATATACATATATAAATATATATATACATATATAAATATATATATACATATATAAATATATAAATACATATATAAATATATATATACATATATAAATACATATATACATATATATACATATATATACATATATAAATATATATATACATATATATACATATATATACACATATAAATATATACATATATATACATATATATACACATATATATACATATATATACACATATATATACATATATATACACATATATATACATATATATACACATATATATATACATATATAAATATATATATACATATATAAATACATATATACATATATAAATACATATATATACATATATAAATATATATATACATATATATACATATATACACATATATATACATATATACACATATATATACATATATAAATATATATATACATATATATACATATATATACATATATAAATATATATATATACATATATAAATATATACATATATAAATATATACATATATAAATATATTAATATATATATACATATATAAATATATATATACATATATAAATATATATATACATATATAAATATATATATACATATATAAATATATATATACATATATAAATATATATATACATATATAAATATATATATACATATATAAATATATATATACATATATAAATATATATATATACATATATAAATATATATATGTTATATTATGACGGACCCTGTATTTTAAACGGGTAGATTAACTAGTATCAAATAGCTAATTTTGTTATCGAAAAATAGGTTTTGTTTCTGGACTCAGAAATGAGTCAGAGAAGTGTTTGATCCAGGAGTAGTCATAATAAATTTAAACCTGACGTGACCTTGAGTCAGAGATCAGAGTGAGACGTTTTTGTCCCCATATTGTGCGTGGGAACGATGATTACGTCACCACAGAAAACAATAACTTAGTTTTTTAGAATCAGTCTGGGCCTAGAGGCGATACCGCTCAGACCGGCTGCGAGCATGTAGCTGGTAAAAAGGCAAGGCCCCGCTGTGGGGGGCAGAAGATATCCCAGAAAGGAAAGAAAATAGCCCGAGCATGAGAGAGCCGAAGCCGGAATCCCCATGACAGCAACCGAACCAAGAAGTAAGAAAATTGTGCGAGAATAAATAAATTTGTGTGAAATATCCCTTCAAGAAAATTCGTGTCTCGTGTGTTCATTCTATCTGGGACAGACCTCTTCCTTCGATCAAGACGACACAGCCAGCGAAGACCAGACGAATCACAGGCCAAAGAAGAGAACAGAAGATAAGGTAAACTTTGAGATTTATTTGAGATTTATTTGAGAACTGTTTAGAGACTTTAAGATTCGTGGTTTTAAAGAGGCCGTAATTGAAAAAGGCCTGAGATGCCGTGAAAAGATTCTTGTAATTTTGAGAGGTCGTTATTTGAAAAAGGCCTGAGATGCCGTAAATTGATACGTGAAGATTTAAGACTGTGGTTACGAAAGTATAGAGAAAAAGTGATATACAGTTCGAATTTTATAGAGTAAAATGATTATGAAAATGATATAGATTAAATTGTATCATCAGAAGTATTAAGAAAAAAGATTGAAATCACTATTAATCCTCTCGTGAACATTTCGCGTTGTTTTCGGCCGGAGAGGGTGTAATAGCGAACTGCTGAGGTGGTTTTGGAGAAATGCCTCAGTCGGAAGGATCTCTGCGTGTGGTAATAAAGAAGCTCTCTCCCCCCCTTTATATAAAACGATGGTTAATTTGGTAGCCGTGACCTGCCGTTTCCAACATGAAACGGTTCGATATCGATCTGGTGCTGTCATGAAGTACGAACACATCGTGTGGTCCAGGTAATAGAAAAGGGAAGAAAAAAAAAAAAAAAAAGAGCGAGACACGAGGGGAAAATTGTTGAGATACACAAAAGAAAGACACATTTTGTTAGAAAAAAAAAAAGAAGAACGCACACATACACATACCATTATTGAACTACGCAGAGAGAGAAAAAGACACATTTTGTTAATTGTTAAGATTCACGAAAAGAAGAAAAAAAAAGAAAGACACATTTTGTTAAAAAAAGAAAGAAAAGAATGCACGCACACACACACACGCGCAAAAACAATTGTTAAGACTTTGTAGGAAAAGAACATTCTAGTTAGGAAAAAAGGACGATTTGCCGTAATTATGTTTTTTTTTTTTTTTTTTTTTTGTGTTGTGTTTTAAGAATTTGTTGCTGTAATTTTTTTTCTGGTTTGTGTTGGTGGGGGACAAAGGTGAAAGCAATAACGGGCGAAAAAAAAAAAGAAAAAAAAAAAAAAAACGAGGGAGGTATGCGTGTTAAAAAGTGAGAGAAAGAGTGGAAGAATGGAAATGTTAAAAAGGGTGGATGTGCTGAAATGACATGTGCACGCGAGGACGGAATATGCATATTTAGAAAAAAGAAAGAAAGAATGTATTAGAAAGAGAGAGACAGAGACAGAAAGAGCATAGAAAGAGAGGGATTGATGTGCCACCCTGTGGCCGAGGTCTTTTGTTTTTTGGAATGTGTGTGCGTCTTAAAAAGAGAGAGAGAGAGAGAGAGAGAAGAATTGAAATGTTAAAAGAGATTGTTTAAAAAAAATGTGCGCGCGAGGTCAGAATATGCTTGTTAGAAAAGAAGGGAGAAGCGAGAGCGAATGGACAGAGAGAGAGAGAGAGAGAGAGGGAGAGAGGGCGCCCGTGGGCCCCGAAAACCGCTGGAGAGTGTTGCAGGAAAATGGTGACGGCGGCGGCGGGTGATCTGATGGTGTCCGGGTTGGAGTTTGACGACATGTCAATACGTTATGGTGTCGGGCGCTGTTCTCTTTTCCCTTTGTCTTTTGAATTGTATTGTATTGTGTTGTGGAGATATGTTCTCCATTGGTTCTGTCGGTTTCGGTTTGATTTTTTTTGTTGTTGTTGGGTGGAATGAATTTTTTTTTTTTTTTTTTTGATGTATTTTGATGTATTTGTTACATGGAGGATTCCGGGTTCCTAATGCTTGAGTGAATGATATTTTACTATTTAGAGGATGGAGAAATTTAAAAATGTAATTAAAAAAAAAAAAAAAAAAAAAAAACAGTTCTTAAATTGAATGTTACGTGGGTCAGCCGGGCGATTTGAGTTGATTAGGTTCGGGCAGCTGGAGTTGGTTTGGGTCGGATCGCGGAAACCCTTGGACAGGGTTGATTTTATCGGGAATAATCCCCGTGTACAGAGTATGTACAGGCTTGAAAAGTCAATGAGGGATTCCCGGCGTTTGCTCGTATGCTCTCCTTTATAGAGTACCCATGGGTTA
>OY744533.1:98261802-98361802 GCA_963556195.1 Sepiola atlantica | reverse complement strand
TCCAAACTTCTTCTGAAAAAAATTTGGTCAACTGGAAATTGTAAATCCATTGATGCCGGTCCACAAACTCAAAAACTCGGATGAAATGTTCAGGCGTGACAAGTGATGCATGAAGATTCAAAGCCTCCTCTTCATCCATAGAGCCAGCAGTTATAACTTAGAAAGATCTGTTAAGAAAAATATATATATATATATATATATGGAAAATGAAAAAGGAAAAAAACAAGAGATATTTTTTATATATTCATCAACATTTCGTCTTTATTATAAGACTTCCTCAGGATGATACTTTGACGAAAAATGTGAAATGGGGAGGGGTGAGAATATAATTGAACTTGCCTTAGGGTGGGAGAGGTGAAAGGGGGGCTGAGATTTTTGTTGTGGTGAGGTGTGGCATGGATTTTGAGAGGAGGGAGGGGGGAAACACTGTGTGTTTAGCATGTAGGTGGTATCATAGTTTTAGAAAAAGATTTGAAGAAATGAAGATATATATATATATATATATATATATATACAAGGCGGCCCATAAAAAAAACTGGCAAATTTAGCTCAATCAATTTACATATGTAATTGTTGGAAATAGAAACCAATTGTTGATAACAGAAAAACCCAAAGTTTGATGAGATGTTAAATGTACTTTCCATGAGCTGCACAAGGACGTAGACAGTCTTGCCAACTTCCAGTTGCCCTTTGGATGACTTCAAGCCGTATGTTACTCCAAGCTTCCCTCAACAGATATTTAAAGGATTTTATTTCTGTGACCTCTCTTCCCTGTAAATAGAAATGGTGTAATAGTAAACTCCAAACGATAAAATCCATTATGTTGACATTTGGTTCAATGAAGTCAGGAATTGAGCCAGGCAACATTGTCCTTGAATGTATCAACCTCTGCTCTATCTGGTTACCATGTCCATTCATCTCTTTCCAGTGGTGACGGTGCGGAAAGACTGAGAGATAAACGACCACGACTAGCATGCGCCCGCTGCAAGGAAACAGTGGCCGCACGTGGTTGCGAACCTAGAACCATTTGATTACGTGAAGAGAAGAAAAACAAAGACTACTGCTGATGCTGGGTGTGAGAGTCTCATGTTGTCGGGGAGAGGAGAGATGAGAACTGCTACTGCTGCTGAGATAGGTAGGCAACATGGTGACTATGTTTGTATAAAGGAGGAAAAAAATAATTCAGACTTCATTTTGAATACTGAGAGCTGGCATTTCTGTCTGTTCTGTTAACTCTAAATGATTTACGTGACTTAAATAGGAATTATTAACCAACCTCAACACAAAGAGATGGCACTAGATGACAACAGCCTGGAGGTAGTAGACTCTTTTTGCTATCTAAGAGATAAGCTAAGTGCAGGTGGTTGATATGAACTCAGTAGTCACAAGAGTGAGGGCAGCTTGGGCAAAATTTCATGAGTTGTTGTCTCTGATAACATCACGTGCTGTTCGTCTCAACATCCAGGGTAAGTTGTATAGCAGCTGTGTCAGGAGCATCATGATATATGGCAGTGAATGCTGGGCCCTTGTCCAGCCCTCTCTCGCCTGTCTGCAGCGCAATGACAGATCCATGATCAGATGGATCTGCAATGTGAAATCTGACTAAACCCAACACATCAGGTCAGGTGATTTGCTGAAAGCAATACATTAATCAGCATGGAGGTTATCCTAAGTATAACTCGATTGTGCTGGTATGGTCATGTGGAATCTTCATCCACCTGGATAAACCGTAGCAGAAGCATGAATGTCATAAATCGCAGGAAGCTTGGCCGGCCAAGGAAAACTCTGAAGCAAGTGATTGGACAAGACTGCACAGAGTGGAATTTGGAGACTGCTGACCTGCTGAACCATGAGAAGTGGAGAGTGAGCTTGCGTAATATCATTAAATGTCTGACCTCTGACCCCAAGGGAAAAGTGACGTTAAATGAATGGAAGAAGAAGAAAGATATACTTGATTTATATTGAGGAACATTTCTTCATAGTAAAATATGTGTGTAAATACATGATGTTGGCATAAATTTTAATTTCCTGTTTTTTTTTGTGTGGCCCTAGTGTGCATATATATATATACTAATTAACAGCTGTTTTGGCATATAACAGTTCTTCAGTGTGGCTAGAAATGACGAATGTTTCAAGCTGAGATTCAAAATCCAACCGCTTAGACAGCAATCAGAGATGTTACCCATACCCTATTCTGCTCGCCACAAAATAAAGGGAAATTATAATATTTTTATATTTGTTTACATTGCAAACTACTGAAAGAGCTCAATTTTATTCATGAAAAGAAATGTTTCGTGTTAAGTGGCAACTGTTCCTATTAACTTGCTTCCCCACGAGGGCAGAGTTAGACACAAAGTCGGTTTTTAATGTGGGGGAAATCCAGCTCTCCAAAAAGGGGTAGTCTGGAACGGAACAAAAATTTAAATTACCTCAGTCTAGAAGGATTTCTCCTTCATTGACAGAGGATAAAAAAATTTGAAGTATAGTATCATCAGAACAGATACTACACTTTGCTCCTAGCCAAAAGGTCAAGGAAGAAACTATTACCTCTCTTATTAAAGAGCTAAAACTCACGAGTCAGACGCAAAGATCACGGCTTTTTAGTAGAAATATATATATATATATATATATATATATGAATAAAGATAGGGATAAAATGATCCGACGTAATGGAAAATGAAAAAGGAAAGCCAAAAACTATATAATTTATGTATTCATCAACGTTTCGTCTGTATTGTGAGACTTCCTTAGGATGAAGAAAAATGCAGAAAAAATAATCATACAATTCAGTCTGGCCTGAAGCTCGCCCCCCCTCAGGCAGATCAAATTATTATATATATGTGTGCGTATGGATTTAAAATTGCATTTAAATAAAGTTTCAGAAATAAATCCAATATTAAAGCGGTTGTTTTTGGATTCAACAACATGTTTGCTCCATTCTTAATTCATTTTTATATTGGCTGGTCTTATGCAAGTATTTCTTTTGAAGAATGTTTGTGACCACCTTTCATCTGTCTGTCTTTGTTGGCTACATGTGATTTTTGCCAGCTTTTCGATGATTTTCTGATAAGAAGCAACTTTGATTATAAATAGTCAATTGTTTTTATTTCATGCTTTGGCTTATATATATATATATATATATATATATATATATATATATATATATATATATATATATATATATATATAAGTATATACAGGGTGGGCAAAAATCAGGGTCCTATTTTTTAAAATTCATAACTTTTTTATTTATTGATTTAAAAAAAATTTTTTTTTTAGAATAAGTAAAGGACCCCTTCCGAAGCAAGCATGAGCCGTATTAGCCCTAAGGAACGTACCCTCATTTAGAAAACATTATTTTTGCTTAAAAAACTCAAAACAGTGTAAAAAACAATACTTTAGTTTTTGTAAGTTTTAAGAAGTGTTTTTCGGCTAAAATTTGTTTTGTTTATTTCAAAAAATCTCGGAAGGGTCAGTCTACACACACATAAAGTTTGGTGAGTTTAACTTTTATTTTGTGGAAGTTATTCAAATTCAAGTTATTCAAATTTAAAGATAGGACCCTTATTTTGGCCCACCCTATATATATATATATATATATATATAGATTGTAATACAGCTTTCTATTCCAGTAGCTTCTTTGCAAGAACTGCAGTCTTGTGGAACTCCCTTCCTGCTGACTGTTTACCTCCTACCTATAGCCTTTGTCTTTTCAAGAATACGGTCAATAGGCATTTCCTGTCTTTGAGATAATTATAGTTGTTCTTGTTAGTTCCTTACATCAAGTGGCTTCATGCCTTGTCCGGAGCGATTTCCATTAAAAAAAAAAGATAGATAGTAATCCAGGTAAGTTTACATTCACAGGGTGAAAAAAAACATTATTTTTTTACATTAAAGGTCATCGCTCATCAAGGCCCAAAGGGTTAAAGAGTTTGACTCGAGGTGAGACATCGCGTTCACCAGCACAATGGTTGTAGCAGGGCAGAAATTAATTACTTATGAGGACGGTTCAACAAGAACTTGTTTACATTAGACTTGAAGACGACCATGTTATAGTTGGCAGGAAAGCAGGCTCGTGGCACTGTGTTCCACAGACAGGCAGTTCTAGGAAACAAGCTCTGCCTATGGAGTTTCGTTTCGGGCACTCGGAAGAAGAAAGGGAAATGATTGACTAGGCGGGTTCTTATTGTGAATGTTTTAAAGGGGGGACCATAGATTTGAGCTCAGTTGAGCAGCTACCATGAAAATAATGGTAGAGCAAAAAAAAACTAACAACATCTCTTCTGTGAGAGAGTGACTGTAGAGAAGAGAAGAGGACATCCCCACTAGATTTCGAAGTCGGTTTTGGACTCTGTCAAGACAGGAAAGGGTGTTCTGAGCGGCATAGGGATATGTGGCAGCAGTACTTCATCTTAGGACGTTTTTGACTCTTGTACAGGTAGAGGATGGCGTCGGGCGTGAGATACCTTCTGGAGCGGTACAATGATCTAACCATTTTTTCAGCGGTCTTGACAACGGATTTGATGTAATTAGGAGTGGGACGTAATTGGTGAAGATTTCAGATTCATGTGAGTAGTATTTTTTTGTGTTCATTTATACATAAATAACACTAAACAATCAAACATTTTGAAAATTTTGCAAAATTCAGAAGGTTCAGGCCACTAGTTTTTGGCTATTTTACATTCATGAAAACCCTTTCACAGCCTGAAAATGGTCCTAAATTAAAGTACTATATCAGATTTAACCATCTATATCCATTCATAGCTTTTGAGGATGTTTTAGGACCTACAATATCGCATGAAACCACTTTTTTACCGAAAAATGATGGATTTTGAGTCCCGTGGAGCCCTAATGGCTATTTTTGGCCTGCACCTTCTGAATTTTGCAAAATTTTCAAAATGTTTGATTGTTTAGTTAAATGAACACAAAAAAATACTACTCGCATGAATCTGAAATTTTCACCCATTACGTCCCACCCCTAATGAAATTTTCACCCATTACGTCCCACCCCTAATGAAATTTTCACCCATTACGTCCCACCCCTAACGTAAGTCTTCCATTTCTGAAGAGAAGGTCAGTCTCAGGAGCTTATCAAAGCAGTGGGCTTCCTCAAGGGGAGAGCTGTTCATTTGAACTGGGGCAAAGTGGGGATCAGAGCGTTGGTGGTGAAAGAAGAGGAGCTTGGTCTTTGACGCATTAAAGGTAACCAGCCACCTTTTCTCCAGGTCGGAAGAGAGAGCCAGAAAGAACCTGATCATTAATGCATCGAGGTGTTTCTATAGATGGTTGTGTTATCAGCATAAATGTCAACGAACGATCTTAGAATATGGTTTGGGAGATCATTTATGAAGATCAGGAAGAGGGTTGAGCCCAGAATAGAACCCTGAGACACGCCGGCGTTGATACTGTGTGCCTCAGACTTCTAACCACTAATGACTACTTTTATAAATCTATCAGAGAGAAAGGATTTGATGGTTGAGAGTCCATTTCCAGATATTCCATAGCTTGCAAAGTAAACCTTTATGCCAAACCCTGTCAAACGTCTTTGATATGTCAAGAGCTATTGCTTTAGAAACGAATAATAAATAGAGCTGTTTATTAGGTATAACATATTTTATTTATACAAACATTATTTAGCTACACATTTGCAGACATATTTTGGTCAGAGCTCTGGAAAGTTATACTTCTTCAAGTCCACACCTTTTCTTTACGGCTGCATTTAGTGGAATGAAACAAAATTACTTTCTGAAACTAAACACAGCTTATAAAAAAACTTAATTAAAATCGCTTAAGATATTACTATCTGTTAAATTTTAAATAATTTATTTAAAATTTAATAATTTTCTAACTATCAGGAAAGCAACATTCAGCAAGGCATTTGTTATAGGTTTGGAGAGGACAGGGGCCAGCTCAGCAGAGCATTTCTTTTTTTACTATAGCAGGGATAAGGTCTGGTCCACATACTTTGGAGGTGTTAAGGTTTTTTTTATGATAGCCAGGACATGGGAGGCAGTGATGATCAGATCATCTAGTGCCGTTCACGCCTATATTGAAAAACGTGCGAGGGAGTGGTTTGAGGAGTCCAAGGTGGAATTTAGGGTATCATTGAATGACTACCATTGTCAGTACTATTCAATATAACAACCGATAATTAATGTTGTATTTTAGTGTCGTTAAAGACATCATCCCAGCCCTGTCTAAACACCAGCCCAGACGTAAGCTGGCAAAAGATCAAAAACTTAAGTTATCGTTCTTCCTTAGCTAGCCTCTTTCTCGACTTGTGTATAAATATGGCGACTATATTTTCTGGCATAGATCTCATTTTGGTGTTTCATGTGTAGCATGAAACTTGCGACCCCTTGGTGTTTTTAATGGGTTTTTTTTTCCACTAAAACATGTTTAAGTAAAAATAGGTTGTTTAGGACTAATGCCAAAACATGCATTTTTTTTTCAAATGTTCCACCCTGCCTACTTCGGTCGGTGGGATAAAACCTTCAGAAGTAAAAGTACAGAATAGTTAACACTCGAAAACTCACGAATCAAAATAAAAACAACACATAATTTATATAAAACGCATTAGAATGAAACTCTTACCAATCGTGGTACTTTATCAGATAAGGACCCGTCCTAACTTTGACACCAACTCTGACCCTAACGACGGGGTCAATGTTAGCTCGGATCTTATCTAAATAAGCACCCAAATCGTTTCACACGTTAAAACTAGGCAGGTTCAGTAGAGAGTTTCATTCTAATGCCTTTATATAAATTATGTGTAGTTACTTTTTTATGTGTAATAGTTCTCGAGTGTTAACTATTCTGTACGTTTACTCCTTCTGACTTATCTTGTGCTTATATGAAAGTGGAGTTTGGTTCGGGTGGCACTTTGTGTGTGTTTTATCTGAAACATTCGTAAAACAAATATGAAAGGTCTAAACAATATTTCTTAGCTTCTTGGCTTGGAACAAAGTGCAGTATTAAAATTTTTTTAAATCGAAAATGGGTTCAATTACTTTCAGAGCACTAATTTTAAAGAATTTGAAACATTTATTTTTTCAGTGGGGATATACTCAGAAGGGAAAATCCATCAACCTTCGTTCTATTTCGTAAGGTAACAAAATAATAAACAACAAAAAAATGTATTGGGGGGATATATGCTAAGTGTTAATAACGAAGAATATTCTGTTTATAAATGACGGCGATTGTGTCACGTGAGCCCAAATGCTGGCGGCAGCGAGAGTGCGGGGGTTGGGTGGCGGTTTACGGAAAATCCATCAATCTTCATTCTATTTCGTAAGGTAAATAATTAATAAACAAAAAGAATGTATTGGGGGTGGGATATATGCTAATTGTTAATACGGAAGACTATTCTGTTTATAAGTGACTACGATTGAGTCACGTGAGCCAAAATGCTGGCGCCGGGGTGTCGCGGGTGCCGGGGGGTGTCGCGAAGGGTAAAAGTGCTGCCGGTTTGGTTCTGTTTTGTCCTTGGAGGCCATCATCCCAGGCATTATTTCCTCCTTCGTGAAGGGGAACTTGTTTATTGCCGGTCACCTCCACCGGAAGAGAGGGACGGAATCGACCCCATGAAATTGTGCATCCATCCAGAATTCCTATCTTTTCTTTTGGGGGGTGGGGGGTGGACGGTGCTGGATTCACCCACTATAAACTGGCATCATTGCTGCAAATTGGGGCGGGATAAATAAACAGACTTCCGAAGAAGAAAAAAGATACGTTAAAAATAGACGTCCCAAACAACACTTTCCCACTTACCAAAATCGAACGGGTTAAAGCATCATCATGTGCGAGTTGGTGTGTTCCATAAGAAAGCAACTCGGAAACAATTGAGGATACGATCAACCGGATAGGGGTATAGACTGCTATCGTACATGTTTGTTTTTCAAATTTGATACCTTTAATGACTTCTTCGGCGGAATGACGGAAGAGCAATACAATGAAAAGGGAAGTAACTCTAAGCGGACAATTTAAAAGCACATGGCTAACGAGATGGAGCTGGAAGATGAGTCGGAAGTTATCGAACATTCACCTGAAGTCAATACACTTTTCTTACCCGGACAAACTATCGATGATTTAAAAGCACTAGAAGGAACCGTAAAGGTGGTTTTGGGACCAGGACTACAAATGCAGGAGTCGAAAGTGGTGGTAACCAAAGTTGGTATACTACGTTTCAAGGAACCAAATATTTACTGGTTAGACTGTCATCAACGGAGAGTATGAAAGATTCTTTCTTTTTTTCTCATTTAAGTTAAAACCATAATTTTTCGTATTAATATTTTGTGTTATTTGTTTTGGCGGAATTTCAGACTGATTCTTTTTTTTTTCTTTACATCCAAATTTTGAAAAAAAATATGTTTACAATGAAAATCGGAAAACATTTTCTGTTTTTTTTAAAATTGGTGTCTTAATTTTGATGGGGAAACCTTATGCTTCTTATTAATTTCAATTGTTAAATCTTTTAAATGTTTATAAAATACATGTTTTTGGGTAATATGGGATCGTAGAACTAGCCCGGTAATAGAGAATCACAGGGGAAAAAATAATCCGCAAATGTGAACACAAATCTCTACTTTGAGGTTGACCAATGACCGGTGTTATCCCAAATTAAGTCCCCGCTTCAAAAGAAACACAAATATTAGCTTTGGTATCAATTGGGAAGTCTTCAAATTAGCTCCATCCTGCAATATAAATAATAGAAACTGTAAATTATGCTTAGAGGAAGAATATCTTGGCTTTCAAGTATCACAACCGTGCCGCCGAACTTCAGATGGCATTTTCCGAACTACACCGGTCTGGATTGGAACTCACGTTAGAACGGAAGTTCAGCGGTAGGGTTGTGATACTTGAAAGCCAATAAACTTCAAAAATAAAATTAATTTGTTTATTAAACAAAAAATATACAAAAAGGTAATCGTAAAGATCGACGGTGTAATGCAATAAAATATTGTGTATAGGCGATAAAAATGGTAGGTGCTTTTACAGTTTAGCGGATAATTTAAATAAAACAAACTGAGGAATATGTCTGTACTTTCACCTAACCATTTCATAAATTTGGGAAACTGAAACTATCGCCGGAAGTTATATTACCGATGAAGTTTAATATCAGGAACTAAATCTGACAGAACACCGTTTGCTCTTCTGGTTTGCCGCGGGCTGAATATATCCTATACCAAAAATCACGTAAATTAATAAAGTAGTTTTTATTTTATAAAAGAAAAACTAATTTTAACGAATAACGTTGAAATACGTTCTCCATTACGAGTTATTCAAGGGAGATAACCGAAATTCATAATAAGCCGGAATGTCGGTCGTATTTCCACGTTATTCGTTAAAATTTAATTTTCTTTTATAAAAAAAAAACCACTTGATTAATTTACGTGATTTTTGGTATAGGATATATTCAGCCCGTGGCAGGTACGTACATCAAACAGATATTTCTCAGTTTGTTTTATTTAAAGTATCCGCTAAACTGTAAAAGCACCGCGGCACACCAGAAGAGTACCCGACTCAGTCAGCAGCAAACGGTGTTCTGTCAGATTTAGTTCCTGATATTAAACTTCATCGGTAATATAACTTCCGGCGATAGTTTCAGTTTCCCAAATTTATTAAATGGTTAGGTGAAAGTACAGAATAGGGTAACCCGGGTGAAATGGGCCACAAATGATTATCCCTATTTTCTCCCAATTAGTTTTTCCCAGAGATTGATGCTTCAATTATGGATTGCATCGGGTATCTTTTACAATAATCCGCAGAGTCGCTAACGGGGTCCAAAAAACGAACAAGAACGTGGTAAAAAAAATAAATATACAAGTGAAGCTGACCTACGTTGAGAATAAATATTTTCCTACTTACCTATGAAATTTGTTTGTATTTTACGTATTATAAATGGGTTTTTATTAGATGTAAAAAAAAAAAAATTCTTTTTTTTCACCGGTTTTTACTCAAAACAAAATGGCGTCTCGGCCTTACCTCCTTACCACACCCCACATCGCCATTTTTTTTTTGTGCAATGTTCGTGTGACAAAACTATTGATTTCTAATAAATAGCAGTTGGAACGGTTTAAAAATACAAACAAATGTCACAGATAAGTTGGAAAATAACTTTTATCGGCTACAGTTACTTTTATTTGTTGTATATTTGTTTTTTGAGCGTTTTCATTCTGCGGATTATTGTAAAAGATACCCGGCATTGTCTTTATGATATGGCCATTGAAACTGTATCATTCTTTCTGCTCTGCACTCTGATGAAGAAAGAAGTGTGAATGCCAAGGTGATGCACTTTTTCACTAATAAAACTTTACTAATTTCTATTTAGATCGCTTCAGAACTCTAGTGTAGCGTCATAATCAGGTGCTTGCAATAATTGAAGAACAAATCAAGCAAAAAATAAAGCAATTTCATGATGGAGAATTACCCAAGATTAAAC
The DNA here is from genome assembly GCA_963556195.1 of Sepiola atlantica. NCBI lineage: Eukaryota > Metazoa > Mollusca > Cephalopoda > Sepiida > Sepiolidae > Sepiola > Sepiola atlantica. The sequence goes on along the minus strand of OY744533.1, from coordinate 98,351,361 downwards.
AAAAAAGATGGAATTCCACAAAGCAGGAACAAAAAGTAATCTGAGTAGTCACCGAACAACTATAAAAATAGATGACAGATCGACTGGAAACTGGAAGTTAAGTGTAGATCTGAAAAACCTTTTGGTGTTCTCGTTGGTATCATCTGGACAACGACCAGATATTATCGTGTGATGTGAAGAAAAGAAAGAAGGAATAACACTGGAATTAACAGTACCATGGGAAGAAAACTTTGCTGCTGCAGAAAATAAGAAATATATCAGATATGAAGAGTTGGTACAAGAGTTTCAAGATAAAGGTTGGAAGATCGAATTCCATCATTTGGCCATTGGGGTAAGAAGAAATGTAGAGCGAACGGTTGTAAACCTGTTTTGACATCGCTTTTATTGTAACAACTCAGAATTGAGAAAATTGATTAAAGATCTTCAGGAAACAGCAGAGAAAACATCTTATTGGATATGGCTGAAGAGGGATGATATGAACTGGAAGCAGAGGTGAATTTTGGACGGTGAAAGAAGCGAGATGAAGGATATAGTGATGACGCCATATGCAGGGTAGATTATGATGCTACATTGCAATCAAAATCAATTGTTGATGATGGCTGAAAATGTATCTGGCTTGATGGCATTTATGGGCAGATGCCACCAGTGCTACATAACCACCCCCTGACAGAGGAGCCGACCACTTTAGAAAGGCAGTCGAGGAATAGAGGCCTGAAACTGAAGTGGTTCCTCCTGATGATGGTGAATTTCTGGATCCAATAGCGGAGCTGTCAGCTTCGAAGCACAAAAAGATTGTCATTCAAATCCTATTCTTGAAGTGAGAAGGCCATGTATAATTGCAAAGACCTTTTAAAAATTTTTGATGGGGAGAAAGATTTTTCTAAGATTAAATGACCGAGGTGAAGTGGGCCACCCTGCATTTTTACACATTCATTGAATCTAGCGGGAGAGTGATATCCAACTTCTAAGCTGCATAATGATTCCCATTCCCAACGAAAACTCCGGAGTTTTGGAATATTTTGGAATATTACAAGTGTGACTGTGTCTAAACATTGTATTAGTTCATTTTATGTTTGTTTCACATTTGTGAGCTCATAATATGAGTTGGTTGATATGTGACAGTATGTGTGTTACCAAGTGATACTGATTTTTAACAGGACTTTTATCGTAAAGAAATGTATGCAAGAGCAATACAAAAACCAACATGGCGGCATCTAATCTACGTGATATGTTGATGAAAAAATACTTAATGCTCTTCTTTACGGTGATTTTTGAACTCTTAATATATATATATTCATCCTGGTAACTTTTTTTTTTTTTTTTCAAGATACGTAAAGTACCTCATAAAACTTGGTATATTTTAGTACATTTATAGGAAACATTACAATGTATTATCTTTGTTTCACTAAATACTGAGACCCCATTTAAAAAAAATTTTTTTATCATCGTTCACCCCAAACAAGGAAGGCCGCTACTGTAGACGTAAGGGGCTACTGACAATTAGGGTGAAAGTTTTTGGGGTAATCCTAAATTAGGAGCTGTGCAGCGAGATGTCTGTTCATATTAGTTTTACATTTCTGCATGTTGGCGAAACAGGTAGGGAGATCTAGAGACCAGAAGCACGAGGAAAGAAGCTATTGGAGTAGAAGGCTTTTCGGCATCTGGGAACCTCCACAGTGAATGGATGGGATTTAGCTGATTGTCGGGTTGGTCTAGTGTATTTATATCGAGGGAGGGTAAAAATAGGCACAATGGATGCAACATTGCTGCAATGGGGCTGGAGCTTGGTGGATATTGAGGGACCTATTAGCGACTCTTTTTTTAACCCTGTCTAAGAGGGAGAGACTAGTGGATGGTGCACCAGCCCAGATGTGGCAACAATACTCCATGCATGGGCGGATGGTGGCTTTGTAGAGATGTAGGATAATGTCAGTTGTGAGAAGTTTTCTAGCACGCTAGAGGGAGCCTTGTATTTTTGACTGAAATAACACAGTGATAAATGAAAAAAAACTTTTGCATTTATTTATTTAGATGAAGGGAGATAATTTTGGCAATTTAAAAAAAATATATTTGGGAGCTATAAGGCATATTTAGGGTCTCTACTGTTACCTTTGTAACATGAGGTGAAGCAGAATTAAGGGTATCTACCTCAGTCCATCTCATAAACCCTTACCTTTGGGTTGCTTTTAGTTTTGATAAGTGATAACTCATTTGTAAAAAAGAAATCTTGGCATTTTCGACCACCGCCTCCAGACTTAGGGTTAGGGTTGGAGTTAATGAAGAGTCTGTTTTTGTCTTCATCATCGTCAAGTAGATTTCAGTCTTTACCAATTCCAAACAAAATATTTACTATTAAATTTTCCAGAATTATCTTCGCCGATGCTTTTTTTTTATTGTGATTTTTTTTCTCTCTCCGCTAAACTTTCTTGCTCCAAAATAAATTTGAAAACAGTGACGGACATATGCGATGTACACTCTTAAAACATTTTTTTTTTTTACTTAAGTTTTGAGCGAAAGTATACCATAACATCTTCACCCCCCCCCCTCCACTATAAAATCAATATTTTTTAGTTTTTTTTTTTTTTTTTTTTTTTTTTTTCAAATTTCTTTTGATTTTGTTTGACTTAGAAAGTAATCCAAAGATTTTTTTTTTTTTTATGTCGATTCGACGCCAAATTCTAAATTTATTTTTATCTTGTAAACTTAAGTTTGTATCGCTATCTCTCATGGTGCACAGACAATTGGTGTAAAAGAAATTCAACATGAATTTAGGAAATTTACTTTGTTCAGTTGTTCCCCAAATCTTCCCACCAAATACAAAATCTTGATTCTATTCATTTTTTTTTTCCTAGTATATTCCTGTAAAGGGAGACCATGTCATTGGAGTATGTTCAATGAAAGCCGGTGATGTGTTTCGTATCGATATTGGTAGTAATGAACCTGCAGGAATCTCTTATTTGGCTTTTGAAGGTTCCACAAAGCGGAATAGGCCAGATGTTCGCGTAAGTTTTTTTATTATTATTATTCTTTTCCTTAATGATAATAAATCATTATTTTTAGCGTGTTGATTTTCGTATCTAAAATATGGACAATTTGTAAATTAGACACCCCAGTTTTTTGTTGTTTTCTACTAATGAGTTGCCACTTATCAAGGCTAAAAGCCACTTGAGGATAATGGTTTCATGAGATCTCCTATTCATTTGACATCATTTTTCCCTTGTTCAGGGGTCAGACGTTAAATGATATTACACAAGCTCACTCTTCACGTCTCACGGGTCAGCAGTCTCCAAATTTCACTGTGCGGTCTTGTCCAATCACTTGCTTCCAAGTTTTCCTTGGTCAACCAACCTTCCTGCAATTTATGACATTCATGCTTCAGCAATGGTTTATTTAGGAGGATAGACGTTCCACATGACCATACCTGCATGATCGATTCATCCTTAGGATAACCTCCATGATAGACATGTGCAGAACTTTCAGAAAACCTAACCTGGTGTGTTGGATTTGGTAAAATTTCACATCTGATGATGAGTCTATCATCGCACTGCAGACGGGCGAGAGAGGATTGGACGAGGGCCCAGCATTCATTGCCATATATCATGACGTTCTGACAACTGCTATACAACTTATCCCGGATGTAGAGAGGGACACCACGTGATGTTATCAGAGGCAACAACTCATGAAATTTTGCCCAAGCTGCCCTCACTTTTGTGGCCGTACTGTGTTCACTACCACCACCTGCACTCAGCATATCTCCAGCAAAAAGAGTCTACTACCTCCAGGGCATTGTCATGTAGTGTGGAGACGACCATCAATAGGATGTGCCTGGATAGATTATTATTTGAATGATGATGAAGAATGTTATATTACATTCGTATGGGCTTCCATACGTGCACCCGGAACCGGAAGTCGTTAGCTGACGCGTATTAAAACTGGCCATATCTGCCACCATTTTGTATTCCTTTTTTATTTGAATAAAGCTTGGCTTCCAAGTAACACGGGTTTTTTTATTACAATTTATTCAACTAAAAAAAACAAACTTTTTTTTTGTTTTTTTTTTGATGTCTACCACGATATTAAGATGGATTTGACATGGAAACCAAAATGCCTAGACATTGATCCCAGTCTACCGACAGCTGCCAAGGAATACCAACACTGGCGTGCAATATTAAGTAATTACCTTGAAGATTATGAAGATAGGATATCAAACAAATACAGAGTCCTGTTAAGCTGTGTGAGCTCTAATGTTTATGAATTTATAGAGACATGTACGAACTTTGATGCTGCTATAGCAAAGCTGGACAGCTTGTTTATTAAAACACCAAATGAAGTCTTTGCAAGACATATACTAGCAACCAGACGGCAGAAGCCGGGAGAAACAATGGACAAATTTTTCCGAGAATTGGAGAAACTAAAAAGGAATTGCAACTTCCGCGACCACAGTGTAGAGGAGTGTGGCAACGAGGCAATGCGTGACGCATTTATTTCTGGAATATCCTCGCCTTCAATATGACAGCGGCTCCTGGAAAATAAAATGCTGGACCTTCTGACGGCATACAGCCAAGCCTCTGTGTTGGATATAGCCCAGCGTAATAGTGATGCGTATGCAACTCCGGATACCTACCTGGCTACGGTCATGGACCCAGGATCACTACGGGTATGTGAATGTAGTTGTTCTAGTCCCCCGAGTTCCTCCCAGTGAATCGGCTACTGCTGCAACATATAAGAATCGTAAATGTTTCTTTTGTGGTTTCTCCTATCATTCAAGAGATAGCTGTCCCGCCCGCGAGGCTACTTGCAATAAATGCTCCAAGAAAGAACATTATGCCCGCGTGTGCAAATCTAAGTCTTCAAATTCAGTGGCAACATTGGTTGGTTCTCACTTACTGACAACATTTACCAACATACCACAAGGACTCGCACCAGCTGCAATGCATGTGACTATTAACGGGACAAGATTAAGTGCTCTCCTGGATTCTTGCAGTACTGACAGCTATCTTAACGAAAGAATTGTGCAGGAACTAAAACTAAAAGTTTATCCGTCCAATAAAGACATTTCTATGGCTCAGAAAACCTTGAATACTCGTTCCAAGGGCTATGTTGTTGTTAACCTAGCTCTCGATCTTAATAACCAGTTCTACGTTGCTACACGGCTTGGTATTCTGAAAAATCTGTGTTCGGACTTAATACTTGGCCAGGATTTCTTGCATCAACATCAAAGTGTAACTTTTAAAGCCATCTCGAGTTAACTATGGATAGAGCTCCCCCCCTTTGTGCATTGGCCACAGCAAAAATAGAAGAGCCGTCTTTTTTTCAAAATGTATCTTCAAACTGCAAACCAATAGCTGCCAAATCCAGACATTTTAGCAAGGACGATCAGATATTCATTGCAGAGGAAGTTAATCATCTACTCTCTGAGGGCATAATCGAAACCAGCATATCACCATGGCGAGCCCAAGTAGTGGTAGCGAAGGACCACACCCACCAACATAAAAAGCGGATGTGTGTAGATTATTCACAAACAATTAACCAATACACAGAATTAGATGCCTACTCATTGCCAAGGATAGACGACATGGTGAATGATCTTGCAAAATACAAAGTATTCTCCACTTTTGATCTTAAAAGTACCTACCACCAAGTGCCGCTGAATGAGGCTGATAAAAAGTATACCGCGTTTGAGGCAAATGGTTGCTTGTATCAGTTTTGTAGAATTCCGTTTGGAGTTACAAATGGGGTCGCTGCCTTCCAGCGGGCTATGGACAGTATAGTAAAAGAGGGGAACCTGCGTGGTACTTTCCCGTACCTTGACAATGTAGCAATTGCAGGACATACTCAGGAGGAACATGAAGAAAATGTAAAGCAGTTCCTAGAAACTGTCGATCGGAGAAACCTTACTCTTAACCAATCAAAGATTGTAAAGTCTGTGCCTTCTATTAACGTGCTGGGGTACTGTGTTGGGAATGGTGTCATCAAGCCTGATACAGAACGACTTCGCCCATTAAAGGAGCTTCATCTACCCGAGAACTTAAAATCACTTAAAAGGATAATTTGAATGTTTGCGTACTATGCAAAATGAATACATGAATTATCTAACAAAATCTGCCTAGTGTATCGACTAATTGTTACTTATTAATTATAGTTGATGAATACTCTCGTTTCCCTTTTGCTTTTCCATGTCCCAATATGCATGCAGCAACAGTGATCAAATGTTTAGATTTGCTATTTAGCCTATGTGGAATGCCAAGTTATATACATTCAGATCGAGGCACATCTTTCATGTCCAAGGAGCTGAAATCTTGTCTCTCCCAGAAAGGAGTTGCCACTAGTAATAGCACTCCTTATCATCCAACCGGAAACGGACAAGTAGAGAGAATTAATGGCATTATATGGAAGGCGATTCGTTTAGCTCTTAGATCGTGTAACCTGTCTGAAAAGCATTGGGAACTTGTACTTGCCGAGGTGCTCCACTCACAGAGATCGTTGTTGTGTACGGCAACTAACGCCACACCGCATGAACGTTTCTTCGCATTCCAGCGCCGTTCCTTCCATGGAAACTCACTTCCCTCTTGGCTAATGACTCCTGGACCCGTACTGCTAAGAAGGTTTGTAAGGAACAAAAACGAACCCTATGTAAACCAAGTTGAGCTCCTTAACAGTAACCCGACCTATGCACACATTAGGTACCCAGATGGACGAAACTCTACTGTGTCTGTTCGTGACTTAGCACCTTGTCCCGAAGCCCAGACAATTTTAAGGTCTCCTATTGAGGAACAAGAGAGAGGGAACCACTTTGTACAGGATAATATACAATGCCATAACGGAGCCTATGATGACAAGGTTGGTCCAGCCTGAACTAAGGCGATCCAGTCAGGTACCAAAGACATGTCATAACGGGGCCTATGATGATACATTGGCCCAGCCTGAACTAAGGCGATCCAGTCAGGTACCAAAACCTCCCAATCGATATGGAGATTGGCTGGAGTAGCAAGTAAAAAATATATATATATTGAAGGAATGTAATATTACTTTCGTAAAGGTAAAAAAGTAAAAGACAAAGGTAAAAAAAAAAGGTAAAACTTAAATTATTGAAGACCATATCTTTTTTCTTTCTAGCAAGGAAGAATGTTATATTGCATTCGTATGGGCTTCCATACGTGCTCCTGGAGCCGGAAGTCGTCAGCTGACGCGTATTAAAACTGACCATATCTGCCACCATTTTGTATTCCTTTTTTAGTTGAATAAAGCTTGGCTTCCAAGTAACATATGTTTTTTTATTACAATGAATATTATGAGAGGATTGAAAATGAGGAATGGAATGAACAAACTTTGATTACTTAGAACGGTTTATGACAAGTATTTGTTGACATTTGGATTTGAAAGACGATCATGTTGTAGCCTGCAGAGAAGTAATCTGGTAATGTGTCCCACAAATGGGAAATTCTTGGAAAGAAACTCTGTTCATGGAAATTCTGTTTGATGTTCGGCACACGGAGGAAGAAAAGAAAGCTCTTTACAGTTGTAGTAGAAAGATAAGTTCTTTTGGTGAATGTCTTACAAGGAGGAACCAGAGATTGAAGCTCAGTCGAGCACTTCTCACAGAAAAAATAGTTATGGTAGCAAAAGAAAGGAACAAGTTTAGCTTGTCGTCGCTCAAACATGCCACACCTTCCAAAATGCAAGCAAGATAAGTACACATATTTTCAAATTCACTTGTTTTTACATTTAAAGAATCTCAAAAAATTTATTTTTATATGCAGTTTTTATTTCGCAAAGTATTATTGAAAAAAGAGAAATGTAGAGAAATGTCTCAGAATACCACAAAAATCTTTTCCATTGAAGTAAGTATCACAAACCAGCCTAGTTTAGAGTGTAAAAATGGTTAAATCTAGTAAAAATCCCTTTAATTTTGACTTGCAATATCTTGTTTATTTTTTTTGGGTTATTTTGATAAAATTTAGATAGAAACAAAATTTTCGTTTTTCTTTTTATAAATATAGTTGTAGTTGAACATTGAAGAATTCTGATTCGTTTCCGTAACAACAGACTTTTGTTCTGGTGTGTGGGTAATAGGCCTTCAGCAGACTAAGCAATTTGGATGGAAATCCATCATGGTTCATTATCTCCCAAAGACTCTCGTTATCAATAGTCGAATGCTGCAATGAAATACACAATAGTCACCTGCTGATAAGACTAACACTGTTCCAAAATCCGCTTAAGTGAAAAGGTATGATCAGTGCATCCTCGATCGTTTGGTTGGGTTCGAAGGTCTGTCTGTGTTTAAAAACGGTCAAGGAGGATAATTGAGAAGATTTTCGATGCCACATCAATCCGCAAGTTGGTAGCCCCAGTCGCACCTGCCGGCTGGAGTTAGCGCTGAGGCGGCCAACTGAAGACTTGGATAGGAACAATGAAGACAGAAATGGATCTGGTGGTCTTACCCCCTCGCGGTTTTGGTGTTCGTCGCTGGGAATGTCTGAAGTATGCTGAGGACTCGGCGGGGGTGGATCATCTTGACGAGGGATACAGTGAACGCATTTGGAGCCGGCTCAACCGACCTCGGGTGAATATAGTTACAGTTTATAAATATACAACTCTCTCTTGTATTATTAATAGGTTTGTTTTTTTCCAGGCTTTTTCAAGTTAGGCGACTGCCGATTTTTTTTTTTTTTTTTTTTTTTTTTTTTAATTAAAAAATTCTTTTTTAATTTAGTGTGCGTGATATTGTTTATCTCTATATGTATAAGGAAAAGTCTTAACTTAATGAAAAAGGGTCTATTTGTCAATATTAGGTTTTAAGTTTTCTTTAACAAAAAAAATCCAAATTGAAAACTTTAGTGAAAGAAATTTTTGCCCTATTATCAAATTGTGTTTCCGTTTGTTTTTACGTAGTCCAAATCTGAGTTGTAGTTTTTTATTGATTTACCATTAAAAGAAAGGGTACTCTTATAGCTGACACATCATGTTTCCGTAACTTCGCGTCGTCAACGTTCGGGCAGGTTACGGAATCACCCAAGAGTTGACGAGGCAAAAACTGCCAAATGCTAAATTGAAGACTGGCAGCCAATAAATTCAGACAAAGAAAATCAAACTAAAATACATATATAAAAATAAAGAACGAACAAACCATAGTTAAACAACTGTTAGTAATTAGATGTTTATTTTTGTTTGTTTTTTGTCAAAGGAACCATTGTTAATAAAATGGTTTTGAAATAAAATGTTTTTTTGTTTGTAAATTAGAAAGTTTTAAATGATGATTTTTGTTTGATTTGTTAAGCAAATGTTATTGTTTTTTGGCATTTTTTATGAATAGAAAAATTGAGTCCAATCCTATTTTTATTATCTAGCAAAAAAGGTTCATTGTTTTCAGCTGTTTCATCAAGTCCAAACAATCAGGACTTCTTTTGAAGTCAACAAAGCCTGAATCTTCCAGACAATTATTCATCTGAAAATTAATCAAAACTTTTTTACCCAAACAAACATGTCCTCCATGGAGACTATTTTTTGATCTTCCCCATCAGTTCGAAACTTTTCTTTTTCTTTTTTTATTTATATACACACACACATATATATATATATATATATATATATATACATATATATATATATATATATATATATATATATATATATATATTGAAAAGTCACACATTTGAAGCGTTGGCGGAATAGCAATAATAAAGAGGATATTTTTTTATAAAATATTTAGAAAACCTTGCACAACGCAATTTATTTGTTTTTAAAAATAAATTATTTATTTCATCATCATCATCATCAACCGGTTTATTTGTTGAATCAGGCCACAATTAATCCTCTGATGAGGGTGGGGCCTGATTGTCTAGTCTCGAAATCTAAGTCTTCCTCTCCACTCCTGTCTTTGGCAAAGCTTGATGGAATCCATACTCATGGCCTTCCTATCACGTTTGACTACGTCCTCCCAAGTCAACTTGGGTCTGCCAGTGGTGATATTCTCTGCTGGCACATTCAACTGTCGAACTTTAGCAATCCAGCCATCGCTACGCTCAATGTGACCCAACCAACGCAGTCTGTTCTTCCGCATGATGTCCGCAAGGCTTTTCAAGTCGACCTGTGAGAGCAGGGATTCAAAAGAAACGTACTGTTCAGGCCTCACCAAACAGATCCATCTGACCATTGCCCTGTCATTACGGTGCAGCTTCTTTAGTATGCCAGCAGAGACAGCCCAAGTTTCTGAGCCATACAACAGCACACTTTACCTTTAAAACCTTTTTTTTTTTATATAAACTTAAGTACTTTCGGTAATATATTACTAGCAGAACCCCATGAAAATTACAATTGCATGCATACTATTTTCTCTTTTTCTCTCACTAAAAATATTCATTAGCTAAATATTTTCAAGTAAAAAAAAATCATCCCCCCCCCCCCAGAGTGCTAAAGATATTCAGCAACAAATATCTAAATGAGGAATTGAAATAGATTGAAGACACCCTCAAAACCTTACAGTACCCTACGTCTTTTATACAAAACTCAAAAAGAAAATCTCTCCTGATTCACTCATATCGCAAACAAAACCATTCATGAACCAGCCTTATAATAAATAGACATATAGCTTTACCAACTAACTCTATTAACAACCCCATTTACACAGAACTTAAAAAACTAAGTATTAATATAACCCAAATAATCTAGCATTCCCAGCCTGCTGCCAATATCGTGCGACATTTGTGATTTCGTACCTTAATGCGTTCAAATCGCAATTTCTCGCTTATTTCTGGTCCAATTTTAAAAATATATATATGATTGGAAAGAAAATAAAAAAAATCTTTCTAATATGTAATTTGTGTGTGCTTTTATTCATGGAATTATTTTTTACAGCGAGTTAAAACGGTTTTTACTTAAAACAGCCAAAAATCAAAAATATATGAGCTTTTTTTTTTTTTTAGACTCAATTTTACACGTTCGTTTGCTTTTCAAAGTTAAAGCAGCTAATATTTATCAATATTCTTAAAATTCTACAACCAATCAGAACACACCTTAACCTACAACTAGGTAGTTATATTTTTTTTCTTAGAGCATTTGAAGGCGAAACACGATAGAGTAAACTCAACCGACATTTCTTCAAAAATTATAAGGTATGCATCTTATTCGTAAATATTTTTAAATAGAAAATAGATTTAGAATTATTTTGATATATAATATGTGAAATTTGAATAATATTTAAATAGCCAGAAAGTTTGAACTTTTAGTTTTGGAAAAAAACGGACTGAAAAATTATGCGTTATACTCGGCCGAGTGTAAACAAACACGCAGCCGTCGCGAGTGTATTTTTCATAACATTTTCATTTCCATGCTATACATAAATATTAAGAATGCGACATTTTAACGTCAGAAAAGTTTATGAAACTTTAGTTTAAAAAAAAAAAACGGACTGAAAAATTATGAGTTAGGTATATTATTATATTATTAGGATTTATTTTTGGAGAGATGATGTGCAAGAAGTAAGCACACAATTTATTCTGAAAATTGGTTTGTTCCCAGAATGCTTAAGTTCTGGGAGATTATGGAAAATTCCATGCCATGAAAATGTTCAAGATTTTTATGAAAAGTTTTCTGCTTTATATTTTTGAAAAATAAAATCTATACTAAAATTTGTAAGTTATTTGTACTTTGAATGAATTTTTATGAGTCTCAAAACCAATTCATACGGCAACAAAATAATGTAATTTTATGTTTTTTTTTTATCATTTTATGTATTTTTTCCTTGAAGATGAATAGTGAATATATATTGAAACTAATCCTAAGTCCTAGTGGCAAGCCTCCAATTCTACAAAAAGCCCATGAAAACCACAGTCTTAAAGAAAAAAAGCAGGCCACCTATAAAGAAAACGCACAGAATTTATTTCCCATAGAAAAAAATTGATTAACTGTCCTAAAATGCTAGAATGGTGCAAAAATGGTGAATTATTTTACATTAAATTTATGTGAAACTAATCCCCCACTCTAAATTCTAAATTGTTTTTTCTTTCTGCTTAGTTTGCAAGGTGTTCACACGTAATTGCCCCTGGCTCTACCACTAACACTAAGTCCGAGTGGCAAGCCCCGTCTTCCTTCAACAAAGACCCTCTTGAAACTACAAATAATCGCCCCCCCCCCACCCAAAAGAAAACAAAGGAGAGACCCCCCAAAGAAAAACGCACAGGATTCATCTCCTATAGAAAAAAAATGATTAACTGGCCTAAAACGCTATAATGGCTCTGAAATTAAATTTATGTGAAACTAATCCTCACTCTAAATTCTAAAATAATTGTTTTTGTTTCTTTCTTTCTGCCAAGTTTTTCAGTGTTCACATGTAATTGCCTAAAAGAAAGGTTGAATCTTATGTTTAAATAAAAATGTTGAATAATCTTGTGATAAAGTAATAAGTAAAAAAAAAACGCTAATATTCGTACCTTTATTCTCTAAATAATGGGTTACAACATAGAGATACATAACATCTGAGTGCAGAATCTGAAAGAACATACAATTTTACATAATAATGCCAAGTTTTATCAAAATTGCTCCAGGAATAAAGAAACTATGACAAAATTACTGAATTTATTGTTGTGAATTGGTCCGTGATTTCAAGTAATTTGTGCGCTAAAATGATGTCAACTTTTAACCCCAATTTTTAGACCTTTAAATTCTCATAACTTTTGAACCACTAGGGATATTTGCATAATTCAAACAGTTTTGAACTCCAATAACTATTGTGATTAAATAACAATAATTTAAAATCAAAAAATCAACTGGGAATGCTAAATAATCTCATCAACTATTATGGATATATTCAGAAAATCTAAATTTGACACTACAATCAAAGCTGGCATATATTCCATCCCTTGTCTAGATTATGATAGGGTTTACATTGGGGAGACCCAGCGCAACCTAAACACGAGAATTTACAAGCACAAAAGAACAATCAAAATCAACAACACGCTTAATGGCTTTATGTGCTCATACTATGGAATATGATCATCGTTTTGACTTTAATAAATCCACCTTAATTAAAACTATACATAACAAATCCACGCATCGATTAATCGAACCAGCTGTTATAGCCCACTCCACAAATACAATCAAACAAAGTAAGCTTCTATTATGTCTCCCCCCCAACTTATCTAAAGCTATTATCAATGAAAATAAGATGAATTTAGACACTGTGTGATTCCCTGCCTTTGAATTAGGTCCTTTTGGTCCCCTTTTTCTTTTTATTTTCTCCTTTCCTTTTGCCAATGCTACATCTATGTACATTTTGTATATTTCGAGCACATATATATGCATAAGGATTTTATTTTTATATTTATTTTTTTATTTTAATTTATTATATATATATATTTCTTTTTCTATATATGCATAAGGATTTTATTTTATTTTCATATTTATTTTTTATTTTAATTTATTATATATACAGGGTGGGCCAAAATAAGGGTCCTATCTTTAAATTTGAATAACTTGAATTTGAATAACTTCCACAAAATAAAAGTTAAACTCACCAAACTTTATGTGTGTGTAGACTGACCCTTCCGAGATTTTTTGAAATAAACAAAACAAATTTTAGCCGAAAAACACTTAAAACTTACAAAAACTAAAGTATTGTTTTTTACACTGTTTTGAGTTTTTTAAGCAAAAATAATGTTTTCTAAATGAGGGTACGTTCCTTAGGGCTAATACGGCTCATGCTTGCTTCGGAAGGGGTCCTTTACTTATTCTAAAAAAAAAAAATTTAAAAAATCAATAAATAAAAAAGTTATGAATTTTTAAAAATAGGACCCTTATTTTTGCCCACCCTGTATATTCCTTTTTCTAATATTTGTCTCTTGGCTGTTCCTGTCAATAGATGTTCCTCTACGACGAGCTTGTTATTTTTTTGTTATTTTTTCATTGAATTTCTGTAAGACGTGGTGCTAAAGGCGCTGATGAAGTTTTGGAGTAGCTTTGTTGATTTAAAAAAAACAAAAAAAAACAAAGTATTTCCAGAATGTTTTGGAAACGACCGTACGCCATACTAGACTTGATGTTTTAATTCTTGGAACAATTGGAATGTTCTAATTCATTAAATCCTCTTATATACATATATATATTTATTTTTTTGTTTTAATACATGTGTGTGTATGTACATATTTGCATATCTTCTTTCTCTAAATAGATTTAAATTTTATTCACACTATCACTATATATATATATTACCAAAATTACAGATCTTCTCGTTCTTTGCCACTTTTAGCAGTGTTTTCGCTCTTGATAAAGTCCACGCAACACTTGGGCGAAACGTTGAGTTTTAGGTCTTCTGCTGGTCTTTTTTAATTCATATATATATATATATATATATGTATATGTATTAGTGTGTGTATACAATGTTATTTAATTGTATTTATTTTTCTTCATTTTTTTTTTTTTAGGTTGGTGACCTGGTGTATGCAAAAGTGTTAACAGCCAACAAAAATATGGAAACCGAATTGATTTGTATCAACAGCCAAGGCAAATCTGCTGGAATGGGAGTCATAAGAAATGGCGGATTTATGTTCACGTGTCCTTTGCATCTTGTGCGCAAGTAAGTCATTTGAAAACTTAGCCTGCTGATCAGTTCCGACTCAAAGGGGCCAAACCGAGTTCAAATCATGTCTCGTCTATTACACTCTAATGTCACTGCGATAGGTGGGCTTTTGCGACCTCATCCTATGTGCACAGTGACAAGCAAGCAAACAAGATCCGCATAGTTTTAATAATATATAGATATGTAATAATATATAGATATATGTAATGAAGAAATGTTGAATGATTGCGCAATTACAATCGTTGATAGATTTTTTTTTTTTTTTTTTTTTTTTTTTGAAAGATGTCATTGAAACTTGATGGCGTTTGTGTTATTCAACCTTTTTTTGTTGTTATAAACATCTACCATGTATTGAGCACTATTAAAATACACACTGGAAACTATTCTCAAAATGTTTTAATATATGAATTTTGAATGTTTAATAATAATACAATGCTCATATAAAGACCGAAAATAAATCTTCCAATTTTACTTTTACTAACTAATTTGCATATTTCAGAAAGAAAAAAAAAACTTTACCCTAAAATAACCAGTTATTTTTCGTTTTTACTGTTTTATATAGTTTGAGATGTTTGTTTTTATGGACATAATTATTATCTATTTTTATTTTTTCATTTGTCTCTTTTTCAGAATCCTGAATCCTGACTGTGTCCTGTTAAAAAGTCTGGGTAAAACATTAAAGTTTGAAGTTGCTGTTGGTTTAAATGGCCGTGTTTGGGTGAAGGGTCGGTCGTCTGTGGACACTATAGCTGTATCCAATGCCATCATGTCTGCCGAACATATGACAAATGGTCAGATCAAAGTCATGTGCCAAAGACTGTCTCATGTCCTAGCAACCGTACCAAGAGACGACCTTGAACCAGAGGAGGAAAATGAAAATCCGACTTGATCGATGTCTAAAATTTTAAAACAAAAAAAAACTAGAAATTGCTGGAGCTTTTATTTTTATAATTCTATATAATTAAAAAGTTGTATAATCATCTTTATTTATTCTTATTGTGGCATTATTGTTATGTTATCTAAATTCCATTTAAACTTGGTGTTTCCCAGAAGCAATAACTTCAAACTTGAAATCATCATCATCATCGGTTTAATGTCCGTTTTACATGCTGGCATGTGTTGGACGGCTTTTAGAAGTTGTCTTCCAAACTTATATCTGGTCAGGTTTCTTAAAAATCATTTCCATAATTGACCCAAGAGTTTTATAGGCCGAATACCCTTTCTGACATCAACCTAGTGAAGTGATGGGGGCCAGTGTTTTTATCAAGACACAATCTCTGGGTGATTGCCCACCAAGGCTAAAGAGCGCTTCACCTGCCGAAATATTTTAATAATGGCTTCCATTGTCTGCAACTACATTCGCACACTGTAAAAAAAAATGGAATATTTAGTGATGAGAACAAAATTTTATTTTCCTCAATTATTTTTATTTTGTGAATAGGATTCTTAAGTTAGATTTAATTCCATGATAAATGCCAGTATACTGAAATCATATGCCCTTAATAGGGTTAAGATGAAAATTCATATACACTAAATGTACAAAAGCAAGGAAATTCCCAAATTTGTACACGTTTATTGTCATTAAGGGTATGACTACATATCAACCAAACCATTTCATTATCACATCACTACAGTATAAATCTCTACTCATGAGTGGATGAAGTGTGTGACGTCCTATGAAGAAAAATTCCTACCAGTAAAATGCATAGCCCTGTTGTGCTCGCATACCCTTAATGACAATAAAAGTGTAAAAATTTGGGAATTTCCTTGCTTTTGTACATTTAGTGTATATGAATTTTCATTTTAACCCTATTAAGGGCATACGGTTTCAGTATACTGGCATTTATCATGGAATGTTACTACTTTTGGTCATTTTTAAGTTTTTTTGGAATTTTCTGGAAAACTAAGGTATATGGTAAACTGAAATTAAAATGCCATCAACTAGACCCTAGAACCTCTATCTCTGCCAAAAATCAGCTGAATCCATCAAATAGTTGAGATACAGGGTGGCACATACATACGTACGTACGTACGCACGGATAACATGATTTCATGATTGAACTTTCTGGATCTCTGGGTTGCCTTGACTAATGATGCTGAAATTCTACACACTTATAGAACCTATCAAATAAAAATGTTGTGCAAAGTTTTAACTAATTTGGTTTATTGGTTTTTGAGTTATGATTGATCAAAGAAATGAGATTTCCAGCATAGGCCATTCTTGCAGTCTATTAAGGGATAGAGTGCTCTTGCGCCTTACTTGATTATTAAACCCGTTTATCGTTTTTTTTTTTTTTTTTTTTTAATTAAAAAAAAAATTTTTTTTTTATTTGATAAGATCGTGAAACTATGACCCCCCCCCCTCCAAATTTTAGTAATATCTTAAATACTCTTACTTGGCCTTCTCTGTCTCTTTTATAACTCATCTTCTAATCGAAATAATAGCTCGTCTATTTTCATCTATCTATTTAAGCATTTAAAAATAATTCAACATTAAACATTCGACTTTAATTTAACTTATTAAATTAATTACAAAGTTTTAAAATTTTTGAATTTTTAAAAAGTTTTAATAGAATTGTTTAAACTTCTAGACTTTAATCTTTTAACTTTAATTCCCCTTCAGTTTTACATTTTTTTATCATTTTACTTTATACATTTAACCTCTAAATTTTATTTTTTAATTCTCAACTTAAATCCTTTTACACTGTTTAGTTTAACTGTTTAGTTTAACTATTTCTAGTTAGTTAGCTTTTTAGTTCCTTAGATTTACATCCCAAACTATTTACAGAACTTTAACCCTTTCTCCAATCCGACATTATTCTCTAATGCAAATCTCACATCCCCTTCCCCAGCATCCTGCTATGTGGGACCCTTTCATTTAATATAAATAAGTATTTTATCTGTTTCCACTGATTACAACCATTACTCTAAAAATCTTTTTTGGTCCCCCGATTTATAAAATCGGGGGAATTATGTTTTGAGGCATGTCCGTCCGTCCGTATTTTTCTCCGCAACCATCCATTGAATTTCTCTGAAATTTTGCATGATTTGTAAATTTGGTCAGGTTAGAAAGTGACATTCTCCGATTTTTGAAAAAAAATCTGGTTAGCCCCACAGGGGGGTCAAAGAGCCCCGAAATGGCAAAAAATGACATTTTTTTTGCCCCATAACTTTTCATCGATCCATTCAATTTCTCTGAAACTTGGCCAAAATGTGGAGGCAATTGTTCCTAATAGAAAATAAGCATCGCTGACCTTGGAAAAAATCTGGTTCGCGCCCCCAGGGGGTCAAAAGCCCCCAAAATGGCAAAAAATGACCCTTTTCTCCCATAACGTTTGATCGATCCATTCAATTTTTCTGAAACTTGGCCAACATGTAGAGGCAATTGTTCTGGATATAAAATGAGCATTCTTGACCTGAGAAAAAATTCTGGTTCGTGCCCCCAGGAGGTCAAAGGGGGGTCAAAATACCCCAAATTGCCCAAATTTATTGCATTTTACACTCACCACATCGAGTCACATACAGAGGGGGACCACGCACGCGCGGCTTGTTATATTTGAATCGGATATGTATCCAGGTGACCCTCTCCTAACTATCTCAGCTTTCGCATCAGTCACCTGTATCCATCTCACAATTTCTCTCTTTCCCTCAACCTTAACCCATTTGGCTTTGAATTTCAATTCCGATAACAGCATTAGTCCACTCTCTGACCTCCGTAAGACTAGCATCTACCCACTAACGGAGTTGCGTGATTTTGAAAACTACTATTTACTATTTTGGATTCAAATCCTTAAAATTTCTCAGTGAGGGTCCATGGAAGAATTTTAAAATGGCCTTTAATACAAAGTTTGCATCCGAAACAAATCTCTTAAAACCGAATATTTGTACATTTGATGGATTAATTCTTCTTACCTATTGAACCAATTGCTGCATTCTTTGTGAATCATCCAACGGTGAACTTTTTTTTTTTTTTTCCTGCATTTTCAATATTTTCTTTGGACATTTTCTGCATTTTTCCCTAAAAGTTTTCTATCAAACTTGCATTTACACCTTTTCAAATTATGACTTTTGGTATTTCTTCTGCCAACTTTTCTATTTGTATTCCTTTGATGATAAGAATTCATTCTTTGAAAAGCCATGGCTTAAGGAAGGAAAAATGAATATTCTGTATTTGAATATACCTTGTTTTGAACAACTGAAGATGCAATAGATTTTGTATTTTCACATCTTTTATTTCTCTTTCATTTGTCTATATAATTGCTCTGTCTCGTATATCGAGCATAATTATTTCATGATAGGTTCAAATTTAAAAGTATACATTATATCTTTTAATTTTATATCTCATATATATATATATAAATGGGAAATGAAAAAGGAAAAACCAAAAGATGTTTTTAGAAATATTGGGTTGACATGATGGGTTAATGAGAAGAAAGTAGTAGCCACTAATGGGGAGCGTAGTACCGAGGGGTCAATACTTCAATAGGAATATGCTGCACTGGTGCCTCCTCTACCTACGTAAATACCCGGATCAACTTGTCAGCAAAATTCCACCACTTCACTGTAAAAGTCCCCAGATGCCGAAAGGCTTTTCTACTCTAAACATCTTACTCTAAACATCTTACTGCACAACTCCCCACTTAGGATAATCCTTTAAAAAATTACCCAAATTTCAGTTTCTTTGAAGTATTTTAAAGAATTTTTAGGAGGCATAATATGTGCACAACCTCTTATTTGAAAATTCAAATATTCCAGCTTTGTATTGAATTTGATCCATAGCAATTAAGCAAGCAAGATTCTCTGAATTTCAATTCTTCTTAAGACCCCTTAAGCTTAAATTTTAGACATTTTTTTTTTTTAATCATGTAAGGTATTTTGATCTAAATTGGTATAAGGCATAAATTTAGTATCATATCTTGATGTTAATCTTTCTAAGAGTACATAAAAGTGGTGCAAAACTGTTCTGTTTTGAAAATTACCTGTCGTCTTGAAACGGTATTCTAGTATATATATATATATATATATATATAGTTTGAAAAGTCACACATTGAAACGTTGCTGAAATGGCAATAATGAGAATATTTTTTTTAAATATTTAGAAAATCTGGACAACGCTGATATTTGGTTTTTAAAATAAATTTATTTATTTTAAAAACTTTTCTTTTTTTTTTTTTTAAACTTGAGTACTTTCGGTAATAAATACCCTTGTCAGAAGTATAAGCATTTTTTTTCTCTCTTTTTTCTCCATGACTGAGACATATCTATCGCAGTCAAGTTGAAATTCGTCTTGATGTTATCGACGACCAGAGTTGAAATGCCGTAGTGCGTAGCACGCGATTACGTGAATAAGGTAGTTTGAAAAGTCACACATCGAAACGTTTTGAATATTTAGAAAACCTGGACAGCGCAGATATTTGTTTTTTAAAATAAATTATTTATATATATGTATATATATATATACATATGAATAAAGATAGAGATAAAATGATCCAACGTAATAGAAAATGAAAGCCAAAAATATATTATTTATGTATTCATCAACGTTTCGTCTTTATTGCAGGACTTCCTCAGGGTGAAGAAAATATTTCACAAACTGGCTTAAGCTCGGAGCTTACAGGCAAATCAAATTTATGCTTATATGATTTTTTCTTCATCCTAAGGAAGTCTTACAATAAAGACGAAACGTTGATGAATACATAAATAATATATTTTTTAGCTTTCCTTTTTCATTATATATATATATTACACACACACAGAGGGTGATTACGAAGTAACCGGACAGTCAAAACATTTTTAGTTCAACTAATAAGATTTATTTATATCTAAGAAATACATTATTAAATCTACATGTACTTGATGAAACATTAAATCTACATGAAACAAAACCTTTGTAGAACACAAAGTAAACGCTCGAAATGCTAACTGTGTTCTTCAATGCATTTAGAAGTTCTCTGGCGGACAGAGTTGCACATGTCTGCATCGATTTCTGTACAAGAATTCATAATTCTTGCAGTGAGTTGCTCAATATTGCTCAGTATTTCAGCACAGCTCAAAAAAATCCAGGGGTGTGACATCAGGTGAGCGAGGAGGATACTCTAGGATCATGAAACCAAATCCATCTGTGTGAGAAGTCATCAATAAACTCATTCTGCATGCACTAAATATCAATAAATTTTGTTATTGGAAAAAAATATTTTGATTGCCCGGTTACTTCAGACTCACACCATACATATATATGAATACAGAGTGAAACATTTTGAACACACTTCACATACATTTTTAAACATTGTAATTTTTTTTTTTTTTAGATTCTAATTTTATTTGAAAAAAAAAAACAAAAAAAAAAAAACATTTTTTTCTTCAAAATATTTTGTTACATCTGCACTGTTTAATAAACGGTGTAACATAATACAATCCAAATTTAAAAACAAACGTTGTACATTCCACTCGGTTAAATACAATTATGAAAAAAAAAAAATTATTAGCTATTATTTGCCGTTGAATTAAATTTAATATTAAATTATGAAAAATCCAAGGGCAAGTAACCAAGTGAATAAAATTTTAAAATTACCGTTAGCCATTTTGAAACTGAATGCGTATCAATCTATAGATTACAAATAACCCATTTAAAAAAACGTTTTTTTTTTCCAAACTTCCTCAAACATTCAATATTTTCCAAAACAATTTCATTTGCTGACACAAATAGGACAAAAAAAGAAAAGTAAACTCGTTAAATATATATAAAAAATATAAATAACCGACTTATCACTCATGTTTTTCTCAAAAAAAACCCACCGGATTTATTGGAAAGTTTCCCAAATATTTCAGTGTGTACGATGCTTGGTTGCTAAGGTTTTCAATCCCGGCATGGATAGACTTGCTATGTCTAACCACACTGGTGAGTTGTAGAGGAAACAGCTGTCTGTGGATGACTAACTCAATGTCTGTGTGTATGTGCGACCCCTATAGACAGAGAAGCTTGAGAATCTACATAAAATCTATAAGTGTATTCTCATATAAATTTAATGGGGAAGACAATGGAAGTGTCCCCAACTCTCTAATTGCACCCCTAAGCGGGCTCTGAGAGCATAACCCCTTTAAAACTTCAAATATATCCTATTTTTATGAAATGTAAATCATTCTCTAGACTAAGACCTGTAATCTTTTGTAGGGCAATTCGTCTTTGAGATGGGGAAACTCTGAAAATAATACCTGTGACCAGAAGAATCTGTCATGTAGTACCTGTTTCGTCATCACTTGCCTTCGTTGTGTTCTCCCCACTTTATGGAAATTAAAAATGGTTATCAAGAAGATTTTACATTTCCAAACATCTTTTTTTGTTTTCATTACAGCTCGAAGACACTTCTTTATAAAGTCACAAAGTAAAATAGGCATCCACTAAAATGGGTTGAAGATACTAAGATGAATGCTGAAGTAACAAAAAGTTGATGTCATCCTTTAAAACAGAGAACATAAAGGACCCACTAGCGTTTGGATCATGGGTCCTTTATATGGACTGTGACTATAGTTATATATAGGTATAAATTTTTATTTATACAAACATTATTGGTTACATATGTGCATACATGTTTCGGTTGCACTTTTCACAGAAAGTCAACCTCATCAGACCAAGGTTGAGTTTCTGTGAAAAGTGCAACCGAAACATGTATGCACATATGTAACCAATAATGTTTGTATGAATAAAAATTTATACTTATGAACAGCTCTACTTATTATTGAGCACTTTTTATAAACACTTGAGTTTCAACAATACATGTATATATATATATATATATATATCCAAGCAAGCGTTGTTGAACGTCACAGAACTTTCGTTTGTAAATCTTCTTCATCCTTCTGGTTTCAGGTGGCAGTCCGTAGAGTATTTCCCCCGATTATTCTCAATTCGGCAATTATTTTTGAGCGCTTTTGACTTTCTTAGTCGTCTTCAGGATTAGGTTTTTTAAAATAAGAAGACATATGTATATATATATACATATACATACATACACACACACACACAGAGGGTTTTATGGAGCCCTTCTTAAAGAGCAAAGAAGAAAAGTGTTTTTTTTTTTTTTTATTTAATAAGAACAGGAGCAGCCACACTTTGACACCAAAGAGCAAGTTTTCAGTGCATCTCTTTTCGAAACTTGAAATTTATTTTCAAAAACTGTTAGTTTTATTCAAAATTAAAAGCTTTATTCTACAAAAGATGGCGGGAAAGAGATAATTATTCCTAAAATTTACATTTAATAAAAAGAGAAAAGAAAGATCTTGCAAAAAAAAAAAAAAAAAAAAAGTGGAAAAAATGAAAGATCACAATAATTGATTCGCCGACGATTGAAATTCATCGTCGGCCATGTCTTATTTCTATCTCGTATTTAGCAACTTAATAGCAAACGTGGTTGAAGAAAATTATCAGCGACTTTTGATGTTTTGTGATCCATTTCTTTATTTGTTCAACTTCTACCCACTACACCCTCCGAGCTTTTGGTAAATGAGTCAAGGTGAGTTACAACACTTAGTCATCTTTGTTAGGGTTACATTTTTAATAAAAGGATCAAATAAGCAGAAAAAAACATTAATTAAAGATTAATTTCTTTGCATTTGATAATTTCACATATCCAAATTCATCATATATGCATGTGTGTGTGCATATATATAGTCCAATCGGATCAACTTTTCCTTCTCCCATGTGTGTGCCTTCGAAATAAAATTGTTTCCAAATCTTCACTTTTTCTGAACACATTCGCTAACACGAACGAAACCGGTCAAATCTCTTGTTTTTTGTTTTTCCCCTGCATTTTAACCGGTTTTCCGTTTGTCATTTTTCACACACACCCACACACACGGTTTGACATCAATAAAAATTTCTTTAATTCTAATGAAAATCTTTTTTCCTAGATGATCACTTAGGCGAGTCTAGGTCAGTCGATAGCGGTAAATGAATGTTGGTTTACAATTAGAAAGGGTTGGGAGGGCCTTATTAAACGACCTGTTCACTCATTTGTTTTTTGGTTGTTTTATTTTTATTTCTTTTGGGTGTTTTTTTTAGTCATCCCACTCTCCATCATACACCCATCTGCACAGATTTTTGTAAATAAAATTCACAAAAAAAAAAAAACACTGAGGAGATTTTAAGTAGTTAAGCCCATACAGCAAATGTGGCATTGTGGTGTCTAGTTTAAGAGTAGAGCATAGACCAGCACAACCCCCATCCATCAAATCCACTGGCCTTGTACCTAATTTTCTATAATTCAAATATTTTATAGCACATAAATATAATGAATGTTGAACTTAGTCGAGTCTGTTTACTGTAGATTAACCACTAAATTACAAGATTTAAAAAAAAAAAAAAAAAAAAAAAAAAAAAAAAAATCGCTAAGGAGTACTGTTGCCACCATCACCTAAAAATTTATATTTTTTGCATTTAAAAAAGAAAAAAAAAAAAAAAAATTATTTTTGATACTGTGGATTCATCATCATCATCATTCAATTTATTGTTTTTTCAAGGCGTTTGATTAGTCCTCTATAAGAGGGTGGGGTCTGTCCGTCAGTCTGGATCGAAGTATTCCTCTCTAGGCTTCGTGGTCGCAAGGATCTAAGTTTGCAATCCCCAGGGCTGCAAGATTGCGTTTACACAGCTCATCCAACGAGAGCTTCTGTCTTCTGACCTGATGCAATAGACATGTTTTTGGCCCGGAAGATTCAGCTGGAGCTCCGCTAGACATGGCCAAGCCATATCATCCTGCCCAGCCAAAGGACATCAGATATTACTTGTATACCAAGCCTAGAGAGATGAGTCTCTAAGAGAGTATCGTCTTTCGGGCTTGACATGACAGACCCATCTAATCATGGCTCTTTCGTTGCGCTGCCGTCTCTTGAGAGTTACGCTCGCCGATGCAGCCCACGTCTCGGAGTCACAAAGCATGACACGCCGCACACAACTGATGTACACCTTCGAGTTGTGATCGCCAGATGCCTATTTTTCAAGATGGACAGGAGTTCTCTAAAACCTCTCCAGGCAGATTTGCATCGGGTAATAGCAGCAGTCTCACAACCACCATCAACTGAAACGGAGTCGTTCAGATAGCAGAACTCAGCTACAGCTTCCAGTTTGCTTCTATTTATCTTCCTTCCACAAGGTAAGGTGTGACACAAGGTCAGAAAAGAACCAGCGTTCGAGAATTTGAGCACTCTGGCTTTTTAAAAAAGCATGTTTTTAACCATCTATCCAGACTTTGAGACGAGACGAGACGAGACGAGACGAGACGACGAGACGAGACGAGACGACGACGACGACGACCACACACACAATTTTCGCCTGCTAATTTTATTTTTTTTCCGCTGTCAGTCTTGTCTTAAGGAAACCAGTGACTATTTACATTCTTTTGTAGAATAATTGATATGAACAATTTTGCATCTTCGTATTTGTTGAAGAGACATGAAGTTCTTCTTGGAATTCACACCAGAAAAAAAACAAAAGAGATTTGAAACTTCTTGTATGTCAGCAGGAAAAAAAGGTAAGAAATAAATTGAAAGATTCAGGATTTGACTACAAGGCAACATCAGAGAGAAAAAATGATCTGATACCGGAATTTGTCACTATGCTACCCCACTTCTTCCCCGAGGGCATCAGCCTGAACACCGATGGCTATATCTGCACTCTGAGCAAGGTAGTTAAACCTTGAATCAACCAGGTAGCTGCAGGTATGCCGGACGTGTGGCAGTAAGACTCAGCACCCTGCCATACAAGCCGGACAAACCAGACCTGCCTGTTAGAGAACATTGTCGACCACACTTCACATCTGGTTTCTTAGCTCGCCTGACTGCAACCCCTTCGACTTCTTTGGGGAGTGGAGCAAGGTACTAACAGATCCAGCTGCACCCCTAAGAACAAGCTAAAAGCCAGGATCACTGGAGGGTGGGGGCTAAGTCAGGAGACAGTGAGAAAGGACTGTGGCGGATTCAGAGGTCGGCTTAAAACTATCATCAAAGGCGGTTAAATTGAGTGAAATTGGCTGAACAAGTCATAAAAACAAACCGACTCAAGCTTGATGAATAAATCTAAAAAAATAAAAATACTGTTATATTTGACAAGACAGTAATTTGAACAAATATCGTCTGCACCTGTAATACATCTCTTATAGAAGTCATTTTTTTTTCTTTGGGAATTTTTATGTTCTTAGCTTCATAAAACAAATAAACATTTATTTATAATGGTATTGTCTGCACAAACATAATGTTCTTTTTGAAAGTTTAAGTCATATAAAGGATTATGATGTGAAACAATTTTTTTTAAATTGGTCCTAAGAAATGTGAAGACTCAGGAACGTAAAAGGCACAAGTTTTTCGAAAAATAACATTTATAGTTTTCACTATTTCCTCTATTTCACTCAGTCCACTTAAAAAAAATGTAAATTATGAGCATAGAAAAAAAATGTATTAATATATTTTTTTTATTTTTTATTTTTTTAAAAAATATTTCCATTCTTTCTCTCCACACACACTTGATCCAAGTATCCCACAAGAGTCCAACCTTTATTGATAGCAGCTGTGGCAACGTAATAATGTCAGAGCTTTGCTGTCTAGAACTCCGGTTTTTGGCAGAGCCACCCTCGGCGGATAGGTTTGGTATCAAGTGATATCAGGACTGACACGTGGTTAACAGGACTTTAGTAAAACTCCAAGAGGAGGAGTCGGCATCAAGATCCATCATCCTCTGTCATCTGCCTCTTCGTATGGTAAGCAAAGATGTATCACATGTGGAACCACAAATCAATGTAGTGAAAGTGGCACTGTTGCTTCTGCATCATTCCTTTGTGTGGTCTCGGCCCAAATGTTCCATCTTTGCATGTAATCACTGAGCATTGCTGTTTTCGGTGTCTGGGGGGGGGGGGGGGGCGGTAAAAACCTGCAATCCTGTGACCAATGAAAAGGACTTCATGCAGACCAGACAATCGTGAGGCACGATCTTCGTGAGCTCGATGCGTAAGTCCGACTCTTAACAACAACAATCAGCAACACAAGATAAAAAAAAATCATGCCAAAATATCTTGACCTGCAATTAAACATGTCTAACAGAAAATTTACTGTCAAAACAGACATTTAAAAAAAAAAAAAAAAAAAAATAGCAGAGATGGTTTTTTTTCCAAAACCGTAAAAAAAAAAAACACAAAAAGAAACAGTGAACAACACAAATGAGGTATTTATCTTATCTACATTGTATTCCAGGTTGTACTCTCTCCAGACAATCTCGACATACGTTTTTTTCTTCCGATAGGCTGTGTGCAACAAAAAGAAAACGATTATAAGAACACTATAGATATATTTTATATATACATATATGCATCTGTATGTAAAAGAAATGGTCCATAGCTAGCCAGGAAGTTGGGGGTTATACACTGAAGCTCTCTCCGCAACCGCAAGTGCCCTTGACATTGGGGTTATTAAATATAAATTCAGACGAAAGTTTTGTTTCTACATAGTCCATTTCTGTGCCCAACAATGTTAGTTGGGCTTTTGTGTCCATAAAGATCTTTACGTCTGAAAGATAAGACAAAATTATATTAATGTCAAAGAGAAAAAAACGGCACTCTCTAGTTTAGCTGTGAATCAGCATTTATTTGTTTTCCATTATGAAAACAGGGGCAGATAATTAACCGGAAGTAATATAGAATTAGAAGTTTTAATCCAAAACAAGCAATAAAGCGAACAATAATAACAGCGAACAATATTTTTTTAAATTTTTATTTAATAATGTAAAACTTTATAAAACGAATAGTCAATCGTATAATTTTAAACTTTATAAAAATGAAGAGTTTGTCTGATTTTTTTTATCAAACAGTCAACATTAATTTTTTTTGTATAATCTAAAACTTTATAAAACGAAAAGTTATCATTTGTGTGCCTGCAGTTATTTATTTTTTTTTTTTGGTATAATTTAAAACTTTCGGTTGATTGGGTTAGAAGTGAATGTAACTCTTCAAAGTTGATTTGATTCACAGCTAAACTAAAGAAGCACCGAAAAAACAAATAAAAAATTATCGTCCATACATAGAAAAGTCAATGTTTGTGTTATAGAAATCGATATGTTAACAGTTCGAACATTCAAATAAGTTTCAATGAAGCCTAAATTTTTCACAGAATCTAAAGACACCATTGGAATTTTCCATGGTTCCATCTGAGATCACTAGGGGCAATTATCGTTTAGGTCCATAAAATAACTGAAATATATTAGAAAGTAAAAAAACGAAATTCATTTTATAAAAAATAGATTTTCTTTGTTTAATTTTATTTTTGTTTTATGAAACAAAGAATATCTCTGAAAAATGTATTTAAAAGGTTTAAAAAGTAGTTTTTTTTTTTAAATCGGTACTTTTAAGATTTAAAATAATTAAATAAAAACGAATTCATTTTAATTCTTTGAAGTAACTTACCATTTTACAGTTGTTTGTAAGAAATGCAACATCAAGTATTTAATTTTTTAAGAAAATAACATCACGCTACTTCACCTCATTGAAAATGCTATTTGAAAATTTTATTTCAAGGCAAAAAAGGTAAACATGATTATATTTTAAATTATTTCTGACTAGCAATATATCTTCACACAGACAATGCCAAATGAATAAAATCCGTATAAATATGCATTTGTTTGTGCATACATTATCAACTCGCGCAATGAAGTGCAAAAAAGTAATTGCAGGATATCTGGTGTCACAGAGTTTATTTAATTTACACTTTGACCCATTTTAAAATGGATTATTCCAAAATTGAATTTGACGTCACTTAGAGAATTCTTTCATGATCAAAAATTAGTGATACTACTTGGTCTCCGGGTTTAGACCAAAGTGTTGAATCTGTTCTGTCCACAATCAGGTGACAGCAGAAAGTAGGAGATGATGTCGGATATTTTCTTTACTTGACACAAGCGGTCAGTTTTTAATTTGAGGAAAATCTAGCTCACTCAAAATCGACACTCTGGATGGGAGGACAAATATCTGTATAGGCTGTTTGACACTTCCTCGTAAATGAAGGTTCCTTAGGGACAGGCATAGATCCATCCTACTCATAAAATATAAGTACATAAAAACTGAAAGTCTATTTTTATTAATGCAACATGGAATTTCCATGGGTTAGGGTTAGTAAGAGTACTAATAATAGATATGGTTAGTAAACTATGTTAGTAAGAGTACTAATAATAGATATGGTTAATAAGATATGTTAGTAAGAGTACTAATAATAGATATGGTTAATAAGATATGTTAGTAAGAGTACTAATAATAGATATGGTTAGTAAACTATGTTAGTAAGAGTACTAATAATAGATATGGTTAATAAGATATGTTAGTAAGAGTACTAATAATAGATATGGTTAGTAAACTATGTTAGTAAGAGTACTAATAATAGATATGGTTAGTAAACTATGTTAGTAAGAGTACTAATAATAGATATGGTTAATAAGATATGTTAGTAAGAGTACTAATAATAGATATGGTTAATAAGATATGTTAGTAAGAGTACTAATAATAGATATGGTTAGTAAACTATGTTAGTAAGAGTACTAATAATAGATATGGTTAATAAGATATGTTAGTAAGAGTACTAATAATAGATATGGTTAGTAAACTATGTTAGTAAGAGTACTAATAATAGATATGGTTAGTAAGATATGTTAGTAAGAGTACTAATAATAGATATGGTTAGTAAGATATGTTAGTAAGAGTACTAATAATAGATATGGTTAGTAAACTATGTTAGTAAGAGTACTAATAATAGATATGGTTAATAAGATATGTTAGTAAGAGTACTAATAATAGATATGGTTAGTAAGAGTACTAATAATAGATATGGTTAGTAAGATATGTTAGTAAGAGTACTAATAATAGATATGGTTAATAAGATATGTTAGTAAGAGTACTAATAATAGATATGGTTAGTAAGATATGTTAGTAAGAGTACTAATAATAGATATGGTTAATAAGATATGTTAGTAAGAGTACTAATAATAGATATGGTTAGTAAGATATGTTAGTAAGAGTACTAATAATAGTTATGGTCAAAACTATTAGGCAGAATTTCTCTAAATAAAATTGTAACAGTTTTCTAAAGGAATTAGACTAAAAGTTGAACGAAAGTGTTTTTTGGGGCTCATGAACTAATAATTTTGGTCACGGTGAGAGAAGGGTTGCTTCAAAAAAGGAAAAAAAGAATTAAAATGTCAGTTACCATCTTGTATAATGACTTCGTCAAATTTTCCTTTTTGATTTACATAATCCAACGTGTAGCTGAGTCCGTTACAGCCACGCGTTTTTACACCGATTCTTAAAGCAATCTGAAAAATAAACGAAAAAGTTAAAAAACATCAAAACAATGTAAAAGAAAAAAGATTTTTA
Source organism: Sepiola atlantica (assembly GCA_963556195.1). Classification (NCBI taxonomy): domain Eukaryota; kingdom Metazoa; phylum Mollusca; class Cephalopoda; order Sepiida; family Sepiolidae; genus Sepiola; species Sepiola atlantica. The sequence goes on along the minus strand of OY744533.1, from coordinate 98,321,391 downwards.
AAAATCTGAAAATAAAACATACAAAACAGGATAACACCTCCTATAAATCTGGCCCCTAATTCACATTAGCCCTTACGTCTCGGTGGTAATATGCCTTGTTTGTGTTGAATTAAAGTAAAATATATATATATATAAATATATATATATATGAATGATATTTTTTAAGTAAATATTAATTATTATTACCTACAGACATCGATGTTTCATGCTTACGCAATCTTCAGTGTAGGGATGTTAATTCATGTAGGTCGGAGGGCTCGAACCCGGTTTCCAAGTCACCACTGACTCGTAGTCGGGTATCTTTCCCCTCGGCTGCCATCAACTAGCATGGAAATTAGGAGGGATTTAACTCTATAAATGCCAAATCAGCGTCCGATACAGTGAACAGAGAGACAGGATTCAACAATATATATATATATATATATATATATTTAACGAAACATTGTTAAAAATAACAGAATTCTAAAGTTTAATTATACCTTTTTAATTTAAAAAATTTCTAATGATCTTTGTGTTAAAAAAATAATGTATGTTCCATATGTATCACAAATTCTGTTATTTTTAACAAGGTTTGCTTAAATTAAAAATTCCGCCTAAATACATACACAAATATATATATATATATATATATATATACTAGCAAAGCTACCCGGTGTTGCCCAGGTTAGAGTGTGGGATAGCATCATATACGACATCATGGTAGGGAGAGTTTACTTTAACAGCAACCTTGATGCTATCAGCTAGATATCTTACTCACCGAGCTATTCAGATATATGTTAATAGTCTTAAACTAACCCTAATAAATAGATTAATTTCATTGTGTAACATCTTTGAAAATTGTCATTAGCTTCTTTAAGGGACAACCAGAGACACAAAAATACTTCCATTATGTTCACATGCAAATACAATTATATTGAAAGTACACTTCCTAGTATGTATTTTAGGGGCAGACATGCACAGACAGAGAGGTGTTCTTCTTGATATATATATATATATATATATTTCATTTAAATCAAAGGGAAAACAGTTTTCAGTGGAGGGGTTGTGCCCCCGGGTACTATCTTACTATTATCAAAAGTTGCTGAAATTTTGATAATAGATATCATTTTTTGGTTATTTACCTATGGACCCCCAGCGTTGAAGTGATATATTTCTTATATAGCCTATGACCTTCACTGAGAGGTCAGTAGTCAACATGCCAATTTTCAAGCAATTCTGTCCAGCGGAACATAAGACACAAAGATCAGGTGGACACACACACACACATAGTTACTATTTTATATATAGATATATATATACATAAATAAACAGAAATACTAGAATACCTGTTTCATCAGAACAGGTAAAATTAATTCTTCGAAGAGTACAGTTTTGCACCACTTTTATTTCCCCTTACAAACTTTAAAATTAAGATCTAAACATTATGTCTAGAATTATTATTCCAATGTTGATCAGAATCCAGTACATGATTTTGATCTTAAGAAATTGCTTCATTGGTGTCTAATGACTATGGATCAAATTCAATGCGAATCTGAAATATTTGAATTTTCAAATAGGAGGGTGTGTCCATATTATAACCCCCAAACCTTTTAAAATACAGTATACCCTCACCTATTCGTGGTTCCCCATTCACAGCCCCGCATATTTGCAGGTTAGGCCCTGTCACGAGCGTATCAAGTCGCAAGACGATTTATTTCCCTTGGATTAGTTCAACCGGAGTTGCTTCCCTTGCCTAGCAGTGAAACGTAAACAGAGAGCAATTTGGAACAGCCACTCGAGTAATTACCTAAAGTGCTGTAAAGCAGCAGCTAAACTGTGCCATACTGTACATTAGTGTTATCATCATCATCGTCGTATGGCACAGCAAATTTCATCATCATTTTATTATCATTCATTATTGGTGAGTGCACAAACAATAAGAAATTTGTTTTTAATTATTATTGCAATATTGTAAGTTTTTTTATAAATGCATACACTGTATGTACAGTGCATTTTTTTTATGACCGTGTATTAATAATGTTTCTAATTACATACTATTACTGAATTGTACTGTACTGTATTATTATTACCTGAACTGTGATTAATGTATTTATCTGTCTAAGTCTGATTTTAAATTTGTTCCACTTTCTGTCAATTCTAATACATATGTTGTACGCATAGAAAATGACTTTACGGTACAGTAATACAGTATGGATAACTATGCTTTGCGGTGTTACTGTCATCCTGTACTTACGTTTCTTTTTGATTAAAATATTGTTGCAGTACAAAATTCAAATGTGTTTACATTATCATTACTACATTAGTGAAATACATAACTGCATGCAATATTACTACATTATTACTGTATTAATGAGTAAGAGTGGATTTAGAAATTGTTTGGGAAGCATTTAGTACCGTATATAATCTCATACATAGACGTTTTAAAACAGCATCCAATATTCACGGTTTTTCGCTATTCGCGGGGAGGTAAAGAACGTAACCCCCGCGAATAGCGAGGGAATACTGTACTCAAAGGAAACTGCAATTTGGAGAATATTAATTGATGTCTAATATCTATTGTTAAAGTTTCATAAAAATCGGTGTTATCTGAATTTTCACAATGGGCTTTCACCTCTTTTTCAAAACTAAATTAAACTAAATATAGCTCACATTACGACCCTTTATGCATAGCAGCTGTGTTCAAAACTTCATAATGATCGATTAATTAGTTTAGGAGTGAATCCTGTACACAGAAATACATAAACATACCTAACTTTTTATAAATAGAGATTATATCTGATCTAGCCATGTAGGCTTTTGTTGTAATTTTAAATGTTTTTCTCGTATAAAACGTTTCCACATTTGATAAATGAAAAGTAGTCTTATCGAAAACATAAAAAACATGTAAACTATGTTTCAATATAATTTTTATATTTTGAACAGCCTCCGATTCTTTATCAAACAACTGTATTTTTGATAAAAATTGATTGAATATATAAAACTTTTATGAAATACTGGACATTTTTAATATTAGAGTGGTTAAATCAACATAAAGAGGGGACAAGAGAAATACATAGATAGCTAAGAGAAATAGACTAGTGAAGTGTTAAGTTAATTACAAATTACAAATTATAGTCAATTAAAAGAATTAAACTGGAATATTATCAACAACTTCATCTCAGAACTAAGGAATATTTAGCATTTATTTTGTACCATTAAAGTATATAAAGAAAAAAAGTCATTAAACTATATAAAGAAAAAAAGCCATTAAAGTATATAAAGAAAAAAAGCCATTAAAGTATATAAAGAAAAAAAGCCATTAAAGTATATAAAGAAAAAAAGCCATTAAAGTATATAAAGAAAAAAAGCCATTAAAGTATATAAAGAAAAAAAGCCATTAAAGTATATAAAGAAAAAAAGCCATTAAAGTATATAAAGAAAAAAAGCCATTAAAGTATATAAAGAAAAAAAGCCATTAAAGTATATAAAGAAAAAAGCCATTAAAGTATATAAAGAAAAAAGCCACTCAGTCAGTTTTTTTTTTCAACTGATGGTTCACAATCTATCAAGGCCCGGGGGGGGGGTGCACTCGAGGATAAGGCTTAAAGAGATCGTCAGTTGGACAATGATCGCCACCATGAAAGGATTGGGAAAAAAAAAGTGGAATGGGCAGAAAATTACTTAAGAGGAATTGATTATCTGAGAGGACAGCTCAACAAATATTTGCTTACATTAAATTTGAAGACAACCATGTTGTAGTCAGTTGGGAAGCAGTTCCACAGGTGGGATGTTCTAGGAACGAAACTTTGTTCATGGAAGTTCTGTTTAATTTTTGGTAAACAGAAATTAAGGAAAGTTCTTTGCTGTGGTTGTAGTTAGACGAGTTCTTGCTGTGAATGTGTTACAGGGGAGGGGTTTACCAGGGACTGGAGCTCAGTCGAACACCTACCAGGAACATAACGATACAGTAGAGAGAGGCTAGCAACATCTCTTTTGTGTGAAAGAGGCTGTAGGGAGGAGAATATATAAATAAAATGCCGCAAGGGTGCTTATGGCCCGTGGCGCTTAGCAATAGCCATTAAAAGTTTGATATATATATTGATAAGTAGTAAGACTACACAACAAAAAAAAACAAGAATAAGTTTAAGGCTCCCAAAATTCATACTAGAACTGTCCGCATAGTTTGGATATAGTACTAAGTTAAATTCAGTTCAAAGTGATAGTCGGTTGAAGGTTCAATCCTCGGTGCGGGCAATACGAAGAATTGCGAATTACTGAAGACTTCTCCCAGTCATGGCTGACGGAACAAGAGCATGCTATCCCCGTGGATTAAATAAAGAGCTCCGTTCAAAATTCCGTCCAGATTCCCAAGTTCGACAGAAATATTCCAGAGTTCAAAGCGATACACCTGAAGAAGGTCGGAGGTTACAGCGGCCGAAACGTTGTGATGATAACCAAAATTATGCAAAATACCCCGGTGAATAATGTAACATGAAAAAAACAAACAAGAACTTTAGTTTTGATAGTATTTCAAATAACAAAAGAAAATTCAGATTTTCCTCACCATTTCTGGTCTGTTTTCCATTATTTCTCGTATCTTCTTAATCGCCGAAGGAGTCTAGAAAAATAAATAGGAGAAATTAATCTAAACATATACAGAGTCAGAAAACTTTAAAAACCTTTGATTCCAATATTGGCAAAGATGGAAGGATTGGTCTAGGAATACAATTCTCACAATATAATGAGAATGGAAGAAAAATAAAAATGAAGCTAAATTTTTTTACAAATATGAATATTTGATATCAGATTTATAAATAGTTGCACACATTTTTTTTCTTGGCCTAGATCAAAAGTGTATGAATACTGCACGCCGGCCCTGTGCAGTTCTAGGAGTTCCACCCTCCCAGGCTTTGCCTTCTCACCCTTTGGGAAGGGGTTAGTTTATTGCTAATCGCCTGAGGCACCCCTACCGGGGAATGCCGACGGGGCTGCCCAGGCAATTTTTAAATGGCCAGAGTGCTCACCTTTCGAGCGCTGGCTTATCTAATCCGACCTTGTGGAAGGTAGATAAATAACTTCAGGCTTAAAAGATAAATGACAAGAAAAGCTTACCCTAATCTGATTGGCAACCATCCTCGGACTTAGGCTTAGGGTTTCACTACCCCCCCCTCCTTTTTACTATTGTTATGTAATAATTTTGTTCTTTTTCTTTTTTCTAATTCGAATTATGAGCGTTGCATAATCTTTTGTTTTTGCCTTAATGTCGAAAATGCGTAGTTCGTTTTCTCTTTCTTTTTAATGTCGACTTCGTGTTGTGCGTTTTGTAGTTCCTCGTGCTCCTCTTTTCCTTGTTTCTCGCTGCTGCGTTGTTCTTTATCTAGGACCCGCGTTCGTCGTTGTGCCTATACAAGTTCTCACTGCATTAGAAAGAAGAATTAAAAGATACGACAGATTCGGAATGGAAATTTATTTGGGAGCAAAATACCAAGTAACCCAACTACAAGTAACACTTCGTTACGAAGGAGAGAAACGGTTATATTCCTAACTATTGATAGATAGATGGATAAATAGACAGACAGCACTAATCGCCACATGCGATTCTCAGTTTTGTCATTTTTAAGAAACGTTTTGCCAGCGAGTGTTCGCTACGAGATTCCAAAATGGTATGTTTTTAAAAGCTAATCATTTTCTCTCCTCTGTTCTCACTATATGACGTCATATCCATGGGCCACTTTTCTCTCATCCCCCGTGATCCTGACCCCACTTCGTCAAATCTGACTAGAATATACTGAGAATGTTGTTTGTTTCACGAACGGATAGGTCATTGTGACCATACTCATTCACGTGTGTCAAAATCTATACTAGTGGATCGACCATCCATAATCTAACACCATCTTTTAAGACTGAAATTCGCGACCAACTTCCAAAATATTGGTGGCCATGTTGGAAACCATGCATGCTTGGCTAAGTAAAAGTGACAATAACAAATGCATAGATTATAAATCTAACAATTAATAAACACACGTGAAAATTATACACATAAGTAGAAAAGTAAATTTTCTTACATTTTGTAACAGTTATTTGTTGAATATTTGTTTTGTTGTTAACTATAATGTACCTTTGCCAAAGTGAGTACAGAGGTTGACCACAGCACCCCCCCCCCCACTTTTGATAGCTTTGCACAATAAACATTCCTGGAAAAATAAGAATATTTTAGACTTTAGAGTAGGAGTTCACTTTATTATATAAATAAAACATAAAACGATCACCCATTTTCTGACCAGAAAGCGTTATTGATCACCCAGTTCTCGCCCACATAATTTAGAGAAAGAACGGGTATCCATTTTTGCATTTCCAAAATTGCTGCCATTTTGGAAATACAAAAAAAAAGTGGTTATTCGTTCTGTGCTATGTAGTCAAGAACAGATCATTTTACGACTCAAATTTCGGTGAAGATACAGAATAGTTAACAAAGCCCCCCACCCCCACCCCACTCCATTTTTTTTCTCAGTAGTTCCAGAATGTTGACATGTAATCGCCCGAAATAAACAAAAAGATCATTTTATTTTTCCGTTGACAGCGTGAGGGCAAAGGGCAAAATTTTACTGATGAAATTGACAAGCTCGAACTGGATACACGTGACACTGAAATTGATTAACATTTTGTTCCTCTACGTCTCGAAGAAACTACAAAACTTCAGATATTTTTAAATCTTATTTTATTTAAAGCAAAAATCGCACATTTACTAGAATAAGCGCAGACTGAAAAGTGAAGAGAATGAAAAAATAAAAAAGCAAAATAAAACTAAACTATAATTTAATATAAATTTATGATTTTAGTTCGTAAAGTAGTAGTTTTGTTTTCATAAAAGAAAATTACATTTTACCGATTTACGAAGACGTAGTGCAAATATGATAGACATTTTGGGGATTATTTAAAGGGGGATAACCGTAAATGAATTACGCTTATCCCCCTTTGAATAAATCAAAATGGCTATCATAATTGCACTTCCTCTTCGGAAATCGCTAAAATTTGATTTTCTTTTATAAAAACAAAACTACTTAATTTACGTGCTTTTTTGGTATAGGATACATTCAGCCCGTGACAGGTACATACAAACAGATATTCCTCAGGTTTTGTTTTGTTTTTTTTCTTTCTTTCGAAGTACCCGCTAAACTGGATAAGCACCTAAAAAAATATACTGTTCATTTTCCCCAAATTTTATTTTGTTTTGTTTCATTTTTAAGTACGTAATTTCTCCGAAAATGGAAAATATGAATTTTTTTTTTAAATAAGTAATGCATATTCAATTAATTAATAGAACATTTATTGAAGAAAAAAAAATTTATTACAGTTAAATATTTTTTTTTTTTAAAATTTTATAAATCAGGTAATAAGTTACAACAGGGAAAAGGTGACTACACAAAAGTTAACTTTGGTTCCGCAGAAAATTTTTTTTTTTTTGGCATTTACTTATATATAATATATATATATATATATATATATATATATTGTTGCTTCTTTCTGTAATTATTGCATTTCACGCAACGATTTACAAATATACACAACGTAAAGTAATAAAATAAAATGTAATTTAAATAAGCAATGTTTTTTTTTTCGTTTCAGGAACCCGGGTTTAATTTTGTATCGTCGCCTTTCGGTTGTTTTAACCCTAACCGAAACAGACACGGAGTCGGATCAATACAATAAAAAAGAAAGCAACTTACAATTTCAAACAACAATTAGAAGGAAAACAATTAAAAAAACATTTTTTTTTTTTAAATTTGAATTATTTAAAATTGACTTAAAATTTGCACATTTTATTCTTATAAATAAAAAAAATAAAAAATCGAAATCACAATTTTATTAATAATCTTTAAAAGGTTGACGATTTTTCTGTTTTGCGTACCCAAATAAAAACATCAAAACGCTGACATTCATTATGTAACGGTGAAAAAAAATGCGCATTTAAACCAATACAAGTAACGATGGGAAATCGAAATCTTTTGCACATGATTCTTAGATAAATAATAAATTACTTACTAATGTCAATGGTGCTTTATAAAGTCTTGGGGTCTTCCTGGCCGCGACCGAAACGGCTTTTACTGTGGCTCCAACAGCCTTGGAGGCCATGATTAGAGATTTGTTGTGTTCGCGAGATCTTCAACTTCAATGGTTGCGTTTGTCTACCGAAAACGTTTCACGTCATTCAAAGAAACGCCTAAAAGTTCCCCAGACGAATTGAATTACCAATTAAATATTATTATATAAGTTATTTTTTTGTGGAGAGTGGGTGGATAGGAGTGTATTTTATATGGAACAAATATTAAAAATGAAAATGACTGCGACTTGGGTAATAACTGTCATTAAATATAATGCTAAAAAATACATTTTTTCAAGGATACTTTTGGGGCCTATCTGATAAAATATTTAAGAGAATTTGATTTGTATATTTCGGTTATATAATCTGTTAGATTTTTTTGGCATTTAGCGTGATCATTTCTTTCGAGAATGAAACAAATTTTTTTGTGCAGCTCACTTGCCATAAGTACATTTGTATACCACACACACACACACACACACACACACACACACACACACACACACACATATATATATATATATATATATATATATAAAGGTAGAAGAAATAAGAGTGATAAACATGTACGAATGTCCAGATTCATTTCAAACTTAGATTGTTCAATGCAAGGTATATTCTTTAATAAACTAATGTTTATTGTTCTTTCCTTAAACCAAGGCTTTTCAAAGATCGAAATCTTATCATCAGAGGAGATATACAGATAGATAAGTTGTCCCAGGAAGATTTTAGAATGGCCAGATTTCTCATATCGATTCCGTTTAAGTGCGCTCCATCAATGATTTAAATTTAACTTCTCACCATTGGAGTTACTTCATTTTGAACACTTTTCCATACTGCCTCTACGGAAAAAATGTTTGCTCCTTCTTCAAAATATCCTTTGCATTGGACACTTTAGTAACCGACAATTACCATCTGGACAAATCCCATATCTTTTTCACGCGAACTCTTTTTCACTCCATTTTTAATGATAATATTTTTTCAAATGTTTGAACTTTCGCTTTTCCACAGCCAACTTATCTATCTTATATCTCCTCTGATGATAAGATTTCGATCTTTGAAAAGCCTTGGCTTAAGGAAAGAACAATAAACATTAGTTTATTAAAGAATATACCTTGCATTGAACAATCTAAGTTTGAAATGAATCTGGACATTCGTACATGTTTATCACTCTTATTTCTTCTATCTTTATAATTGCTCTATCTCGTATATTGAGCTTAAACCATTTCACTATAGGTTCTATCTACTAAAAGTTTATTTTAGTTTATATATATATATATATATATATATATATATATATAGGTTAGCCATGAGAGGAAAAGACTTACGTCTTTCCTCTCATCCTTTATCGACTGGCTGCACCATCTCTCTCTGTGTACTGCTTGTTGGCTTCTCGCTTCTTTGGGAAAAAGCAAAGCCATATGTGAGCAATGTCTAAGCGAGAGCGGCTTGGGAATGCTGGATTTGGCAAGCCGTAAGATTGGCCTTCCTGGGTCGCACTTTGTTAGAAGATACTATTTGGGTTCCCTGTGGCTGAGAACGCCTTTCCCAACCTCATATCCAACCCTTCTGTTGAAGTGGAGAATCGAAATTCTTCCCTGAATGCTGAACCGTAGACCAGGTCCCTTTCACAGCCTCGAAAGAAACTATATAGGGAATTAGTGGAGGGTACTACATTGGATCCGCTTGAGAAGCGGCTGGGATAGTCGGAGGATCAGATCCGTTCTCAGTAGAGTTGGGCGCAAGGCCAGGGTTATCTCAACAATTCTGAGTATTCTCTGACCTGGCGATTGGTCCGAAACGCAGTGCCCATCTTTGCCAAATTATGTGGAGATGGCTTAATGGTCGATCCCTTATGACCACGCTGTGAGGACAGAGAAGAAGAAGCGTCCGAACACGCCTTCTTCACTTGCAGTAAAGTTCGGCGACTCTGGGAGTATATCAGAGAGGAAGTGGCTTGTATTGATGCCGAGCAGCCGTTGGTCCTTGATGTAGCATCTGTTGTCTACAACGTAGCCCTGCCGTGGCCTAGGGAGAAAAGAATCGTTTTTCTTGCTATCCTAGCCGTATCGAAACTAGTGACGTGGGTTACACATCTTGATGAGGTTCATGGGGTTGGATCTGTTTCCGATCGGGATCTGGTTGTTTACTTTAAACATCAGCTTAAAGTGAAGATCAGATGCGATTGGAAAAGATTACATCGCATGTAGTTTAATAGGAGGTGGGTGCACGACAGTAGTTTATGCATCCGATAAGGAGCCAGGTATAAGTATGTGTTCCCTGCCTAAGCATGCAACATGCGGTCCTGGGTTCTACGAAACCCATCTCTTAGAATTTGTTCTTTAAAAATGCTCTTAGCTAGTAGAAGAAATGAGTTCTAGTCCCGCTTTATTTTTTGGTAATAGAGAGTCTCCAAAGATGCCCACTCCCCATATTTATTTTTCCCTTGACCAGCCCTAAATATTGTTTTTATCTTGCAGGACACAATCCATTCCCATATTCCATCCCAATCTGTTTCATTTCTGATGCCCCTCTCAGCTCCCACTCCCATTTAGAGACTGATCTGCTTGTTTCCAATTTGAGCCCGAAAACAATGGGCGATTTGACACTTATCATAGAGTTGGGAGAGAGTTACTAACCTGGTCCATTAGCATTTTCTTTGGTTCTTTATTTTTAATTCTTTTTTCGTGTTTGTAGATTGCCCCACTCCCCATCATTACTCATGTCTATTTATTGTTGTAAATAAAAACTCAGTAAAACCAGTGGGGATCGTTTAGGTATGATTTAAGACATGGAGTGCTAGTTTAAAGTAGGCGAAAGTTTTTGTTGTCAAGAATGAAACTCGACTATCCTCCCCCTCTCCACTCCCCCCAAAATACCGAAGTCAAATCGAATTGTAAATTTTTTTTTATTTTTCTAAATAAATTGGGTCCTTGACCTTAAGGTTGTGTTATTTTTCATATCAAGTCAAGGATACGTCCTCGTCAATCAGTCCGACAGAGTCTAGGCCATTTGAGTTAGGTCGCCTTTTTTCTGTCGGACTGAGGTCTGGTTCTATGCAGTTCTAGGAGGTCCAACCTTCCCAGGCTTTACCTTCTCTCTTTAAAAAGGGATTAGTTTATTGCTAATCGCCTGAGATGCCCCTATCAGGGAATACCGACGGGGCTGCTCAGGCATTTTTTGTAGGTCGGAATGCTTTGCATCTTGACCGCTGGCTTTTCAACCCCCACGTTCCGACTTTGTGTCACATCTTCCCGCGGTGAGAGGGAGGTAAATACTAGCTCAGCCAGAGAGGTAGCGTGTGTCAGGAGGCCCCCCTCCCCCACCTCTGACTTTGTGATCAGTCGTCGAGCCAGGAAGCAAAAGAAGACACTAGCACCAACCGCAGGGCCGCACTCAAACTACTTATAATGCGATTCACACTTTGCTGCCTGCTCCATCCACTTGACTCCAGCCAGCCTCTCCAGGCTCCTGCTCCCACCCCAGCACCTGCTCCACCAACTCTTCCTGCTCCAACTCACTCCTGCACCAGCTCCTTCCAGCGGCTCTTGCTCCAGCTTCCTGCAGTGCCTGCTCCAGCGACTCCTTCCAGCTGCTCCAGCTCCTCCCAGTGGCACCTGCTCCAGCTCCTTCCAGCAACACCTATTCCAGCTCCTTCCAGCAGCACTTGCTCCATCTTACTGCAGTGCCTGCTCCGGCTCCTTTCCTGCAACCACTGCTCTAGCTCCAGCTCCAGTCCCTTGTTCCAGCAGCACCATGTCCATGTCGAATCAGCCCGTGGCCACGTCCATACAAACCAGACCTAGCTGAGACATCTCATCACACCTCAGGGACATCTACATCAATCTCTGTGTGATGCCATTCCATGCTGTCCAGGTTCCAGTTTTCCCTGTTCCTATCGACCCAGTCTTTCCTGCTGTCCAGGTTCTGGAAATGTCCTACCTGCTGTCCAGTTTCCAGCTTCCTCATTCCAGCCTTTCCTGCTTCCAATGACATCATCCCTGCCTTTCCTACTTCCAGTGACGTTGTCCCTGTCATTCTAGCATTTCCTGGTTTCAGTGACGTCATCCCTTCATTCCAGCCTCTCTTGCTTCTAGTGATGTCATCCCTGTCATTCCAGCCTTTCCTGCTTCCAGTGACGTCATCTCTTCATTCCAGCCTCTCTTGCTTCCAATGACATCATCCCTGTCATTCCAGCCTTTCCTGCTTCCAGTGACGTCATCCCTGTCATTCCAGCCTTTCCTGCTTCCAGTGACGTCATCCCTTTATTCCAGCCTCTCTTGCTTCCAATGACATCATCCCTGTCATTCCAGCCTTTCCTGCTTCCAGTGACGTCATTCCTTCATTCCAGCCTCTCTTGCTTCCAGTGACGTCATCCCTGTCATTCCAGCCTTTCCTGCTTCCAGTGACGACATTCCTGTCTTTCCTGTTGGTGACGTCACCTCAGCTTTCCTTCTCACGTTATTAGCTTTATGGTAAATAAACTTCTATTTTTCACCTGTTCATCTGCTTTTGCCCTCTCTTCTTTGCTCTTGCCGTAATTTGCTGTGTCTACTTTCTTAGTTGTAAGACCGATCACTCCAGAGTAGTGGCGTTGCCCAAGCGTCACACCCGGCGCTGCCCAAGCACCCAGACAAAAACTCGCTTGGTGACCAAATCCTGACACAAGTATCCGTTTCTTTCTTTTCCCCTTTTGATCTCCCCTTTACAGGGACTGCCATTAAGCTTTTCACACACACTTGCCACTGACACACCCATGCGTCTTGCTATAGACCACTGAACGCACACATTCACCATACTCAAAATAATCTACGAACATTGTCATCGCAAGGTATTCAACACAGATTTCTTTTCCTACTTGCTTTCAAGTTTGTCTTAATTTTGGGTGTTTGAATTTATATAATACCTTTTTTTTGTTTATATCTGCTTTTTGTATTCCTTTATTTTCTTCTGTATTTAAATAAGATTGAGGGTAAACTATCTTTATCTGGTTTTACACACGAACCATCCCCTCATTTGGAAGTAGAAAGATGTTTTCTTGTTCGCCTCAGCGACCGTAAAATAATGGTCTGTATGTAAGCGGCGTGAGGTAAATATTTGAAGGACATTTCACCTCTGTTATTTGTTTTCTTTATATAAGACCCGTAATTTTATTTTCACCTCCCCCATCAACTAAAAAAGGAAGATCCTGTACCGCCATGGGTAACTGGAAACTCGAAATATTTAAAGTAAGTATTTTATTAATTTTTTCCTACCGTAAAAAGTCTTCTTTTTTTCAAGAAATAATTAATCTGTATATTAATAAAACACCGACCTTATGTCTAACTCTGCCCTCGTGGGGAGGCAAGTAAATAGGGACGGACAATATATATCATGTGTCTGTGTTTCTCGCTTATGCGTAACTTTGATAAATACACATTGGATTTTGTTTTTATTTACTTTTAATCGAATATTTATTGAAATAAAAAAATAAGATAAGGGAAAACTAAAACGAATGTTTAAAAATCCCATAAAAATGAAATTGTAAACATGACTATATTTTGAATTATATTTCTCAACGCCGGGAAATACAACGTGTGTGTGTGTGTGTGTGTGTGTGTGTGTGTGATAGATAGATAGCGCACCGCGTTTCCGTGACTTCGCGTCGTCAACGTTCGACCAGGTCTCGGAAGCGATCGAGAGTTGTCGAAACTATTAACCAATCAGGTTGCAGCAAGCAGACGATAACTTTTGGAAGAAATTAATTTCTACGATTTGCTGCGCGTTAAAAAAAAAAAAATGAATTTCTACAATCTGTGTCAGTGCGTTGAAAGATTGAGTTCTGGGCACATGTTCGTCTTTGTCCACTGTCCGTTTTTCACAACTTTTTACTGACCAGTTTTTTTTTTTCCTTTTTTTGGCGTACACTTATCTATCAGGCTGCTAGAGAATTCTAGGGTTTTTGGAAAAAAAAATCAAATATTTTACATTTTAGGAGGGGGGATCAGTTTCAAATGTTAATTCAACGTAGACTGATCCCCTCTTTTTGACCATCTCAATTAAAAAAAAAATCTTTTTCGGTGTACAATTACCTATCATGTCAGTAGAGAATTTCGGGGTTTTTTGGAAACTTAAAAAAAAAAATTGAGATTTTAAGACGGGGGATCAATTTTCAATGTAAATTCAACGTAGACTGATCCCCCTCTTTTTGACCATCTCAAATTTTTAAAATTATTCTTCTGTTTACAATTTACTTATCATGTCGCGAGAGAATTCCGGGGGTTTTGGAAAGAAATTTTAAAAAATTGAGATTTTAAGACGTACAAAGTTGTGAAAAACGGACTATGATAAAAGACGAACAAAACTGATCCCCCGTCTTAAAATCTCAATTTTTAAAAATTTCTTTCCCAAAACTCCGAAATTCTCTATTGACATGATAGGTAATTGTACACCGAAAAAGATTTTTTTAAAAATTGAGATGGTCAAAAAGAGGGGGATCAGTCTACGTTGAATTAACATTGGAAACTGATCCCCCCTCCTAAAATGTAAAATATTTGAAATTTTTTTCTAAAAACCCCAGAATTCTCTAGCAGCCTTATAGATAAGTGTACACCGAAAAAAAAAAAAAAATGGTCAGTAAAAAGTTGTGAAAAACGGACAGTGGACAAAGACGAACATGTGCCGAGTTCTGTCAGCAACGGTCACTTCTAGCGAAAGACTAACTCTAAACCTGAAAAAAAAAAAACGCAGAAAAAAAAAAAGAAATCGGCTAAAAACAGTTGTTTCGTTGTTTGTTATATTAAAAAAAAAAATCATTTTTTGAAAATCTTCATTGCACAAGACAACAAACATTTTATCTAGACACATTTGCTTAACAATGGTTCTGTTGGGACGTGGTCTTCTTTATGTAGCAACGCGGACCTTAGCTTGTTAAGATATTGTGTCTTAGAGAAAATGCTAAGATCCACGCTTACATTCAGATTGTTAAAGAGATGTTTAAAAGAATAAAAACAGATAAAACATGTATGAACGATGAATGAAAGATAAAGCATGCATAAGTTGAAGGAAGAATAAAACGTAGTTCAAAAGTAACACAATAGATTTATATATTTACAAATCTTACATGGTGGTAAAATGTTAGTTTGAAATGTCCGTTGGAAGTCAGGTCCGAGAATAGTAGAAAGCCGTATGTGCGACTATGTTTGTGTGTGTGTGTGTAGTGTAGCCATGTGTGAGGCTTGGCGTTAGTACGTCGAAATGTGTGAATGTGTGTGTCACCTTTTGTTCGTTGTTGTACAAATGTGTGTGTGTGTGTGTGCATGTGAGTTGATAAGTCGTTTAGACATTTGTATGTGTGTGTGCCGTTGCCAGCAGTGTGAGGTTGCGTGCGTTGATGAATGGTAGGAGTGTAGGCCTTTGTGTGTGTATTTAGTAGTCAGCTTACGCGCTGGCACCCCTCGCCCTAAGGCGAGGAGTAGCTGAACTTGTATTCTCTGTTAAGCATCCGAGAGGCGGAGAGAAAGAGGCAGATTTTGTTGCACAGTCTGCTTTTATATTGTTTGACCAGTGGTTTGGAGCCGACGTAGTTGGGAGAACCCCACGTGATCAACAATTTTTTGCGCCTTTTGGTTAGACTGTCTCTGGGAGCTGGTTTTTATGGTCCCAGTTTGATCTTTTGCTGTTGAAGTGAATTCGGGTTGGTTTCTGTTTTTCTGCACACGCTGTTGGTTGATAAAATAGAGGATGCCAATCTGATAGTTCCTTCGACAAAAAAACAAAAATCTAATTAATAACAGTTGTTTAGCTATGGTTTGTTCGTTCTTTATTTTTATAAATGTATTTTACTTTTATTTTTTTCGTCTAACTTTTTTTATTTGCAACTTTTCTTGAATTTATCGTCTGGCAGTCTTCGCCTCGTAACTCTCGGGCGCTTCCGAGATCTCCCCGAACGTTGACGACGCAAAGTCACGGGAACGCGAGTCGTTCTCTATAAGAGTACCATTAAAATGGTAATAATGTCTTTGTGTAGACAAGATCCATAAGAATTTTAGTACTTACGGAGATTCGCGAGTCTTGACATAGGTATCCATAATAGTTTTTTTATTTTCCAGTTTTTATTTTTTGTGTGGGTAAAGGAAGCCTGGTAATGGAGGACGCGATAAATCGTTTGTTTTTTTTTAAAATTTCGTACTGTTTCGGAAAAGACAACCAAAAATTTACTGACGTGATGTATATACTACGAATGTGAATGGAGAAATACGAAGCAAATTACGCCGTTCCGAATGTTACGATGTAGCAGTCATAAATTATATTTACTTTATAATGCGTATCAGTGTCTCTGTGAAGTGGTTTGGCCAATCAGCTCGCAGGGTGCATTGATATCATTAGTTCCCTAAGGGACTATTAGAGCTCCCTTAGGATATGCGGACGATGATCAGACGGTACCCTGGCACCAGCTAGGAAGGATCGCCTCAGCCTCTCTCTAGTTTCCTTGTCCACTGGATGCTCACCTCGCCTGCTATCTTCTCCTGAAGATATTTGAACTAAGGGCTTTTTTTTTTCTTCTTTCGGACACTGTCCTAAGTTTCTTCCACCTATACCAAATGGTATAGGTAACTTTTATATACGGATAAACCCCTTTCGTTGTTGTTGTAAAAAAGTTTCGTTATTTCGTTTATTCATTTCGTGTGTTAAACAATAAGATAGGGAATAACAATTCCTCCATTCTTACAACCCCACTCTCTATGTTAAGAATGGCTTCTAAAACTCCGCCTGTAAATCTATGTTTACGTTATCCGAAACAGTACCTTTTTTTATTTAGAACAAGATGACTTTAATGAATTAAAATTTTAAAATACCATTAGAAAAATTGTTCTTTAGCACCTGAATTTTCAGTTCTAATTGTTTAAAAAAAGTTGTCCGATATCCACAATTTAAAAATTGTGGATATCGGACAACTTTTTTTAAACAATTAGAACTGAAAATTCAGGTGCTAAAGTATATTAACTAATTACTAAAAGCACAAGGAACAAAAAATAATTCAGGTGCTAAAGTATATTAACTAATTACTAAAAGCACAAGGAACAAAAAATAATTCAGGTGCTAAAGTATATTAACTAATTACTAAAAGCACAAGGAACAAAAAAATTCAGATTTTAAAGTATATTAACTAATTACTAAAAGCACAAAGAACAAAAAAAAATTCAGGTTTTAAAGTATATTAACTTATTACTAAAAGCACAAGGAACACAAAAAAATACAGGTGCTAAAGTATATTAACTAATTACTAAAAGCACAAAGAACAAAAAAAAATTCAGGTTTTAAAGTATATTAACTAATTACTAAAAGCACAAGGAACACAAAAAATACAGGTTTTAAAGTATATTAACTAATTACTAAAAGCACAAAGAACAAAAAAAATACAAGTTTTAAAGTATATTAACTAATTACTAAAAGCACAAGGAACAAAAAAATTCAGGTTTTAAAGTATATTAACTAATTACTAAAAGCACTAGGAACAAAAAAAAATTCAGGTTTTAAAGTATATTAACAAATTACTAAAAGCACAAGGAACAAAAAAAATTCAGGTTTTAAAGTATATTAACTAATTACTAAAAGCACAAAGAACAAAAAAATACAAGTTTTAAAGTATATTAACTAATTACTAAAAGCACAAGGAACAAAAAAATCCAGGTGCTAAAGTATATTAACTAATTACTAAAAGCCCAAAGAACAAAAAAAAAATCAGGTGCTAAAGTATATTAACTAATTACTAAAAGGCCAAGGAACAAAAAAAAATCAGGTGCTTAAGTATATTAACTAATTACTAAAAGGCCAAGGAACAAAAAAAAAATCAGGTGCTAAAGTATATTAACTAATTACTAAAAGCACAAAAAACACAAAAAAATACAGGTGCTAAAGTATATTAACTAATTACTAAAAGCACAAGAAACACAAAAAAATCCAGGTGCTAAAGTATATTAACTAATTACTAAAAGCACAAGGAACAAAAAATATCAAGGTGCTAAAGTATATTAACTAATTACTAAAAGCCCAAAGAACAAAAAAAAAATCAGGTGCTAAAGTATATTAACTAATTACTTAAAGCCCAAAGAACAAAAAAAAATCCAGGTGCTAAAATATATTAACTAATTACTAAAAGCACAAGGAACAAAAAAAATTCAGGTGCTAAAGTATATTAACTAATTACTAAAAGCACAAGAAACACAAAAAAAATCCAGGTACTAAAGTATATTAACTAATTACTAAAAGCCCAAAGAACAAAAAAAAAATCAGGTGCTAAAGTATATTAACTAATTACTAAAAGCACAAGAAACACAAAAAAATACAAGTGCTAAAGTATATTAACTAATTACTAAAAGCACAAGGAACAAAAAATAATCTAGATGCTAAAGTATATTAACTAATTACTAAAAGCACAAGAAACACAAAAAAATACAGGTGCTAAAGTATATTAACTAATTACTAAAAGCACAAGGAACAAAAAAAATCCAGGTGCTAAAGTATATTAACTAATTACTAAAAGCCCAAAGAACAAAAAAAAAATCAGGTGCTTAAGTATATTAACTAATTACTAAAAGGCCAAGGAACAAAAAAAAAATCAGGTGCTAAAGTATATTAACTAATTACTAAAAGCACAAGAAACACAAAAAAATACCGGTGCTAAAGTATATTAACTAATTACTAAAAGCACAAAGAACAAACAAAAATTCAGGTTTTAAATTATATTAACTAATTACTAAAAGCACAAGGAACACAAAAAATACAGGTTTTAAAGTATATTAACTAATTACTAAAAGCACAAAGAACAAAAAAAATACAAGTTTTAAAGTATATTAACTAATTACTAAAAGCACAAGGAACAAAAAAATTCAGGTTTTAAAGTATATTAACTAATTACTAAAAGCACTAGGAACAAAAAAAAATTCAGGTTTTAAAGTATATTAACAAATTACTAAAAGCACAAGGAACAAAAAAAAATTCAGGTTTTAAAGTATATTAACTAATTACTAAAAGCACAAAGAACAAAAAAATACATTTTTAAAGTATATTAACTAATTACTAAAAGCACAAGGAACAAAAAAATCCAGGTGCTAAAGTATATTAACTAATTACTAAAAGCCCAAAGAACAAAAAAAAAATCAGGTGCTAAAGTATATTAACTAATTACTAAAAGGCCAAGGAACAAAAAAAATTCAGGTGCTTAAGTATATTAACTAATTACTAAAAGGCCAAGGAACAAAAAAAAATCAGGTGCTAAAGTATATTAACTAATTACTAAAAGCACAAGAAACACAAAAAAATACAGGTGCTAAAGTATATTAACTAATTACTAAAAGCACAAGAAACACAAAAAAATTAAGGTGCTAAAGTATATTAACTAATTACTAAAAGCACAAGGAACAAAAAAAATCAAGGTGCTAAAGTATATTAACTAATTACTAAAAGCCCAAAGAACAAAAAAAAATCCAGGTGCTAAAGTATATTAACTAATTACTAAAAGCACAAGGAACAAAAAATAATTCAGGTGCTAAAGTATATAAACTAATTACTAAAAGCACAAGAAACACAAAAAAAATCCAGGTACTAAAGTATATTAACTAATTACTAAAAGCCCAAAGAACAAAAAAAAAATCAGGTGCTAAAGTATATTAACTAATTACTAAAAGCACAAGAAACACAAAAAAATACAGGTGCTAAAGTATATTAACTAATTACTAAAAGCACAAGGAACAAAAAATAATCTAGATGCTAAAGTATATTAACTAATTACTAAAAGCACAAGAAACACAAAAAAATACAGGTGCTAAAGTATATTAACTAATTACTAAAAGCACAAGGAACAAAAAAAATCCAGGTGCTAAAGTATATTAACTAATTACTAAAAGCCCAAAGAACAAAAAAAAAATCAGGTGCTTAAGTATATTAACTAATTACTAAAAGGCCAAGGAACAAAAAAAAAATCAGGTGCTAAAGTATATTAACTAATTACTAAAAGCACAAGAAACACAAAAAAATACCGGTGCTAAAGTATATTAACTAATTACTAAAAGCACAAAGAACAAAAAAAAATTCAGGTTTTAAAGTATATTAACTAATTACTAAAAGCACAAGGAACACAAAAAATACAGGTTTTAAAGTATATTAACTAATTACTAAAAGCACAAAGAACAAAAAAAAATTCAGGTTTTAAAGTATATTAACTAATTACTAAAAGCACAAAGAACAAAAAAATACAAGTTTTAAAGTATATTAACTAATTACTAAAAGCACAAGGAACAAAAAAATCCAGTTGCTAAAGTATATTAACTAATTACTAAAAGCCCAAAGAACAAAAAAAAAATCAGGTGCTAAAGTATATTAACTAATTACTAAAAGGCCAAGGAACAAAAAAAATTCAGGTGCTTAAGTATATTAACTAATTACTAAAAAGCCAAGGAACAAAAAAAAATCAGGTGCTAAAGTATATTAACTAATTACTAAAAGCACAAGAAACACAAAAAATACAGGTGCTAAAGTATATTAACGAATTACTAAAAGCACAAGAAACACAAAAAAATCCAGGTGCTAAAGTATATTAACTAATTACTAAAAGCACAAGGAACAAAAAAAATCAAGGTGCTAAAGTATATTAACTAATTACTAAAAGCCCAAAGAACAAAAAAAAAATCAGGTGCTAAAGTATATTAACTAATTACTAAAAGCCCAAAGAACAAAAAAAAATCCAGGTGCTAAAGTATATTAACTAATTACTAAAAGCACAAGGAACAAAAAAAATTCAGGTGCTAAAGTATATTAACTAATTACTAAAAGCACAAGAAACACAAAAAAAATCCAGGTACTAAAGTATATTAACTAATTACTAAAAGCCCAAAGAACAAAAAAAAATCAGGTGCTAAAGTATATTAACTAATTACTAAAAGCACAAGAAACACAAAAAAATACAGGTGCTAAAGTATATTAACTAATTACTAAAAGCACAAGGAACAAAAAATAATCTAGATGCTAAAGTATATTAACTAATTACTAAAAGCACAAGAAACACAAAAAAATCCAGGTGCTAAAGTATATTAACTAATTACTAAAAGCCCAAAGAACAAAAAAAAAAATCAGGTGCTAAAGTATATTAACTAATTACTAAAAGCACAAGAAACACAAAAAAATCCAGGTGCTAAAGTATATTAACTAATTACTAAAAGCCCAAAGAACAAAAAAAAAATCAGGTGCTAAAGTATATTAACTAATTACTAAAAGCACAAGAAACACAAAAAAATACAGGTGCTAAAGTATATTAACTAATTACTAAAAGCACAAGGAACAAAAAAAATCCAGGTGCTAAAGTATATTAACTAATTACTAAAAGCCCAAAGAACAAAAAAAAAATCAGGTGCTAAAGTACAGGGTGTTTCAAAAGTCTTGGGAACATTACAAATGCGTATATCTCATGAACTATTCCAGGTAGAAAAATGAAACTGGTGCCATTTTAAAGCTTGCTTAATCAAGTTTTTGGTCATACTAATGATTTTCGTGTTATCTTTCCAGGTGCAGTAATGGCGTTCTCTAAACAAGACAAGGCATTTTGCGTCCTCCAATTTGCAAAGACTGAATCGTGGACATGTGTTCAGCGTGCATTTCGCAGGAAATTTAAAAAAGAAGCCCCTGAAAGGAAATCCATTGTCAGATGGCATGCTAAATTTGTGAAAGATGGGTGTTTGTACCCAAGTAAGCGAACAGGTCGCCCTTCAACTTCAGAAGATGCAGTTGAGCAAGTTCGGACAGCCTTTCAGCGGAGCCCCCGTAAATCAGTGAGAAGAGCCAGCAGGGAACTTCAGCTTGCTCCAGCAACTGTCTGGCGTGTCTTAAGGAAACGACTGCAAATGGTACCTTACAAGCTCAAGTTGGTCCAAAAGTTGAAGGACACTGATAAGCCACTTCGCCGTGACTTTTGCATTGCAATGCAAGAGAAGTTGGAAGATAACGGCTTTGATGACCGGCTTGTTTTTAGCGATGAGGCGACCTTCCATCTGAATGGCAAAGTTAACAAGCATAACACTCGCATATGGGGTACTGAGAATCCTCATGAACTTCTTGAGCACGAGCGAGATTCACCAAAAGTGAACGTGTTTTGTGCAATTTCCAAGAAAGGTGTCTATGGACCGTTCTTCTTTGAAGAGGCAACTATCACTGGTGAATCCTATCTCAACATGCTGGAAGACTGGTTAATGGCTCAGTTGGAACAAGCAGAATCTGATGACTTCATTTTTCAACAAGATGGTGCACCACTACACTGGAGTCTTAGAGTAAGGCAGTTTCTTAACACAAGGCTGCCTGGTAGATGGATTGGGAGATCTGGGCGAGGTGATGACGTTCTCATGCCCTGGCCTCCTAGGTCTCCAGATCTTACCCCGTGTGACTTTTTCCTTTGGGGCTTTGTCAAGCAACAAGTCTATGTGCCGCCCCTTCCAAGAGATATTGACGAACTAAAGGCTCGAGTAACGGCAGTTGTGGGAACCATTGACGTCAAGATGCTGGAACGCGTTTGGCAGGAAATGGACTATAGACTAGATGTCTGCCGTGTGACGAATGGTGCTCATATTGAGCAACTTTGAAGATTCCCCACAAAACTTGAAACTTTAACTTTTCCAACGGTACCAATTTCATTTTTCAACTCCTAATAGTTTTTGAGTTATTAAAAATCGTTATGTTCCCAAGACTTTTGAAACACCCTGTATATTAACTAATTACTAAAAGGCCAAGGAACAAAAAAAAAATCAGGTTCTAAAGTATATTAACTAATTACTAAAAGCACAAGGAACAAAAAAAAAATCAGGTGCTAAAGTATATTAACTAATTACTAAAAGCACAAGGAACAAAAAAAAATCAGGTGCTAAAGTATATTAACTAATTACTAAAAGCACAAGGAACTAAAAAAAAATCAGGTGCTAAAGTATATTAACTAATTACTAAAAGGCCAAGGAACAAAAAAAAAAATCAGGTGCTAAAGTATATTAACTAATTACTAAAAGCCCAAGGAACAAAAAAAAAATCAGGTGCTAAAGTATATTAACTAATTACTAAAAGCCTAAGGAACAAAAAAAAAATCAGGTGCTAAAGTATATTAACTAATTACTAAAAGGCCAAGGAACAAAAAAAAAATCAGGTGCTAAAGTATATAAACTAATTACTAAAAGGCCAAGGAACAAAAAAAAAATTAGGTTCTAAAGTATATTAACTAATTACTAAAAGGCCAAGGAACAAAAAAAAAATCAGGTGCTAAAGTATATTAACTAATTACTAAAAGGCCAAGGAACAAAAAAAAGTCAGGTGCTAAAGTATATTAACTAATTACTAAAAGGCCAAGGAACAAAAAAAAAATCAGGTGCTAAAGTATATTGACTACTTACTAAAAGGCCAAGGAACAAAAAAAAAATCAGGTGCTAAAGTATATTAACTAATTACTAAAAGGCCAAGGAACAAAAAAAAATCAGGTGCTAAAGTATATTAACTAATTACTAAAAGGCCAAGGAACAAAAAAAAATCAGGTGCTAAAGTATATTAACTAATTACTAAAAGGCCAAGAAACTAAAAAAAAAATCAGGTGCTAAAGTATATTAACTAATTACTAAAAGGCCAAAGAAAAAAAAAATCAGGTGCTAAAGTATATTAACTAATTACTAAAAGCCCAAGGAACAAAAAAAAATCAGGTGCTTAAGTATATTAACTAATTACTAAAAAGCCAAGGAACAAAAAAAAAATCAGGTGCTAAAGTATATTAACTAATTACTAAAAGGCCAAAGAAAAAAAAAAATCAGGTGCTAAAGTATATTAACTAATTACTAAAAGCCCAAGGAACAAAAAAAAATCAGGTGCTAAAGTATATTAACTAATTACTAAAAGCACAAGGAACAAAAAAAAAAATCAGGTGCTAAAGTATATTAACTAATTACTAAAAGCACAAGGAACAAAAAAAAAATCAGGTGCTAAAGTATATTAACTAATTACTAAAAGCACAAGGAACAAAAAAAAAAATCAGGTGCTAAAGTATATTAACTAATTACTAAAAGGCCAAGGAACAACAAAAAAAATCAGGTGCTAAAGTATATTAACTAATTACTAAAAGGCCAAGGAACAAAAAAAAAATCAGGTGCTAAAGTATATTAACTAATTACTAAAAGCCCAAGGAACAAAAAAAAATCAGGTGCTAAAGTATATTAACTAATTACTAAAAGCACAAGGAACAAAAAAAAAAATCAGGTGCTAAAGTATATTAACTAATTACTAAAAGCACAAGGAACAAAAAAAAAAATCAGGTGCTAAAGTATATTAACTAATTACTAAAAGGCCAAGGAACAACAAAAAAAATCAGGTGCTAAAGTATATTAACTAATTACTAAAAGCACAAGGAACAAAAAAAAAATCAGGTGCTAAAGTATATTAACTAATTACTAAAAGCACAAGGAACAAAAAAAAATCAGGTGCTAAAGTATATTAACTAATTACTAAAAGCACAAGAAACACAAAAAAATACAGGTGCTAAAGTATATTAACTAATTACTAAAAGGCCAAGGAACAAAAAAAAAATCAGGTGCTAAAGTATATTAACTAATTACTAAAAGCACAAGGAACAAAAAAAAAAATCAGGTGCTAAAGTATATTAACTAATTACTAAAAGCACAAGGAACAAAAAAAAAATCAGGTGCTAAAGTATATTAACTAATTACTAAAAGGCCAAGGAACAACAAAAAAAATCAGGTGCTAAAGTATATTAACTAATTACTAAAAGCACAAGAAACACAAAAAAATACAGGTGCTAAAGTATATTAACTAATTACTAAAAGCACAAAGAACAAAAAAAAATTCAGGTTTTAAAGTATATTAACTAATTACTAAAAGCACAAGGAACACAAAAAATACAGGGTTTAAAGTATATTAACTAATTACTAAAAGCACAAGGAACAAAAAAAAATTCAGGTTTTAAAGTATATTAACTTATTACTAAAAGCACAAGGAACACAAAAAAATCAGGTACTAAAGTATATTAACTAATTACTAAAAGCACAAGGAACAAAAAAAATTCAGGTGCTAAAGTATATTAACTAATTACTAAAAGCCCAAAGAACAAAAAAAGAATCAGGTGCTAAAGTACAGGGTGTTTCAAAAGTCTTGGGAACATTACAAATGCGTATATCTCATGAACTATTCCAGGTAGAAAAATGAAACTGGTGCCATTTTAAAGCTTGCTTAATCAAGTTTTTGGTCATACTAATGATTTTCGTGTTATCTTTCCAGGTGCAGTAATGGCGTTCTCTAAACAAGACAAGGCATTTTGCGTCCTCCAATTTGCAAAGACTGAATCGTGGACATGTGTTCAGCGTGCATTTCGCAGGAAATTTAAAAAAGAAGCCCCTGAAAGGAAATCCATTGTCAGATAGCATGCTAAATTTGTGAAAGATGGGTGTTTGTGCCCAAGTAAGCGAACAGGTCGCCCTTCAACTTCAGAAGATGCAGTTGAGCAAGTTCGGACAGCCTTTCAGCGGAGCCCCCGTAAATCAGTGAGAAGAGCCAGCAGGGAACTTCAGCTTGCTCCAGCAACTGTCTGGCGTGTTTTAAGGAAACGACTGCAAATGGTACCTTACAAGCTCAAGTTGGTCCAAAAGTTGAAGGACACTGATAAGCCACTTCGCCGTGACTTTTGCATTGCAATGCAAGATAAGTTGGAAGATAACGGCTTTGATGACCGGCTTGTTTGTAGCGATGAGGCGACTTTCCATCTGAATGGCAAAGTTAACAAGCATAACACTCGCATATGGGGTACTGAGAATCCTCATGAACTTCTTGAGCACGAGCGAGATTCACCAAAAGTGAACGTGTTTTGTGCAATTTCCAAGAAAGGTGTCTATGGACCGTTCTTCTTTGAAGAGGCAACTATCACTGGTGAATCCTATCTCAACATGCTGGAAGACTGGTTAATGGCTCAGTTGGAACAAGCAGAATCTGATGACTTCATTTTTCAACAAGATGGTGCACCACTACACTGGAGTCTTAGAGTAAGGCAGTTTCTTAACACAAGGCTGCCTGGTAGATGGATTGGGAGATCTGGGCGAGGTGATGACGTTCTCATGCCCTGGCCTCCTAGGTCTCCAGATCTTACCCCGTGTGACTTTTTCCTTTGGGGCTTTGTCAAGCAACAAGTCTATGTGCCGCCCCTTCCAAGAGATATTGACGAACTAAAGGCTCGAGTAACGGCAGTTGTAGGAACCATTGACGTCAAGATGCTGGAACGCGTTTGGCAGGAAATGGACTATAGACTAGATGTCTGCCGTGTGACGAATGGTGCTCATATTGAGCAACTTTGAAGATTCCCCACAAAACTTGAAACTTTAACTTTTCCAACGGTACCAATTTCATTTTTCAACTCCTAATAGTTTTTGAGTTATTAAAAATCGTTATGTTCCCAAGACTTTTGAAACACCCTGTATATTAACTAATTACTAAAAGCCCAAGGAACAAAAAAAAAATCAGGTTCTAAAGTATATTAACTAATTACTAAAAGCACAAGGAACAAAAAAAAAATCAGGTGCTAAAGTATATTAACTAATTACTAAAAGCACAAGGAACAAAAAAAAAATCAGGTGCTAAAGTATATTAACTAATTACTAAAAGCCCAAGGAACAAAAAAAAAATCAGGTGCTAAAGTATATTAACTAATTACTAAAAGCCCAAGGAACAAAAAAAAAATCAGGTGCTAAAGTATATTAACTAATTACTAAAAGGCCAAGGAACAAAAAAAAAATCAGGTGCTAAAGTATATTAACTAATTACTAAAAGGCCAAGGAACAAAAAAAAAATTAGGTGCTAAAGTATATTAACTAATTACTAAAAGGCCAAGGAACAAAAAAAAAATCAGGTGCTAAAGTATATTAACTAATTACTAAAAGGCCAAGGAACAAAAAAAAAGTCAGGTGCTAAAGTATATTAACTAATTACTAAAAGCACAAGGAACAAAAAATAATTCAGGTGCTAAAGTATATTAACTAATTACTAAAAGCACAAGGAACAAAAAAAATTCGGGTGCTAAAGTATATTAACTAATTACTAAAAGCACAAGGAACAAAAAAAATTTGGGTGCTAAAGTATATTAACTAATTACTAAAAGCCCAAGGAACAAAAAATAATTCAGGTGCTAAAGTATATTAACTAATTACTAAAAGCACAAGGAACAAAAAAATTCAGGTGCTAAAGTATATTAACTAATTACTAAAAGCACAAGGAACAAAAAATAATTCAGGTGCTAAAGTATATTAACTAATTACTAAAAGCACAAGGAACAAAAAATAATTCAGGTGCTAAAGTATATTAACTAATTACTAAAAGCACAAGGAACAAAAAAATTCAGGTGCTAAAGTATATTAACTAATTACTAAAAGCCCAAGGAACAAAAAAATTCAGGTGCTAAAGTATATTAACTAATTACTAAAAGCACAAGGAACAAAAAATAATTCAGGTGCTAAAGTATATTAACTAATTACTAAAAGCACAAGGAAAAAAAAAATTTGGGTGCTAAAGTATATTAACTAATTACTAAAAGCCCAAGGAACAAAAATAATTCAGGTGCTA
Source organism: Sepiola atlantica (assembly GCA_963556195.1). NCBI lineage: Eukaryota > Metazoa > Mollusca > Cephalopoda > Sepiida > Sepiolidae > Sepiola > Sepiola atlantica. Next base: position 98,293,694 of record OY744533.1, on the reverse strand, counting down.
AAGTATATTAACTAATTACTAAAAGCACAAGGAACAAAAAATAATTCAGGTGCTAAAGTATATTAACTAATTACTAAAAGCACAAGGAACAAAAAAAATTTGGGTGCTAAAGTATATTAACTTATTACTAAAAGGCCAAGGAACAAAAAAAATTCGGGTGCTAAAGTATATTAACTAATTACTAAAAGCCCAAGGAACAAAAAATAATTCAGGTGCTAAAGTATATTAACTAATTACTAAAAGCACAAGGAACAAAAAAAATTTGGGTGCTAAAGTATATTAACTAATTACTAAAAGCACAAGGAACAAAAAATAATTCACGTGCTAAAGTATATTAACTAATTACTAAAAGCACAAGGAACAAAAAATAATTCGGTGCTAAAGTATATTAACTAATTACTAAAAGCACAAGGAACAAAAAAAATTCGGGTGCTAAAGTATATTAACTAATTACTAAAAGCACAAGGAACAAAAAATAATTCAGGTGCTAAAGTATATTAACTAATTACTAAAAGCACAAGGAACAAAAAAAATTTGGGTGCTAAAGTATATTAACTAATTACTAAAAGCCCAAGGAACAAAAAATAATTCAGGTGCTAAAGTATATTAACTAATTACTAAAAGCCCAAGGAACAAAAAATAATTCAGGTGCTAAAGTATATTAACTAATTACTAAAAGCACAAGGAATAAAAAAAAATCAGGTGCTAAAGTATATTAACTAATTACTAAAAGCACAAGGAACAAAAAAAAATACAGGTTTTAAAGTATATTAACTAATTACTAAAAGCACAAGGAACACAAAAAAAATTCGTGTACTAAAGTATATTAACTAATTACTAAAAGCACTAGGAACAAAAAAAAATACAGGTGCTAAAGTATATTAACTAATTACTAAAAGCCCAAGGAACAAAAAAAATTCAGGTGCTAAAGTATATTAACTAATTACTAAAAGTACAAGGAACAAAAAAAATTCAGGTGCTAAAGTATATTAACTAATTACTAAAAGCACGAGGAACAAAAAATAATTCAGGTGCTAAAGTATATTAACTAATTACTAAAAGCACAAGGAACAAAAAAAATTTGGGTGCTAAAGTATATTAACTAATTACTAAAAGCCCAAGGAACAAAAAATAATTCAGGTGCTAAAGTATATTAACTAATTACTAAAAGCACAAGGAACAAAAAATAATTCAGGTGCTAAAGTATATTAACTAATTACTAAAAGCACAAGGAACAAAAAATAATTCAGGTGCTAAAGTATATTAACTAATTACTAAAAGAACAAGGAACAAAAAAAATTTGGGTGCTAAAGTATATTAACTAATTACTAAAAGCACAAGGAACAAAAAAATTCAGGTGCTAAAGTATATTAACTAATTACTAAAAGAACAAGGAACAAAAAATAATTCAGGTGCTAAAGTATATTAACTAATTACTAAAAGCACAAGAGAACAAAAAATAATTCAGGTGCTAAAGTATATTAACTAATTACTAAAAGCACAAGGAACAAAAAATAATTCAGGTGCTAAAGTATATTAACTAATTACTAAAAGCACAAGGAACAAAAAAATTCATGTGCTAAAGTATATTAACTAATTACTAAAAGCCCAAGGAACAAAAAAATTCAGGTGCTAAAGTATATTAACTAATTACTAAAAGCACAAGGAACAAAAAATAATTCAGGTGCTAAAGTATATTAACTAATTACTAAAAGCACAAGGAACAAAAAAAAAATCAGGTGCTAAAGTATATTAACTAATTACTAAAAGCACAAGGAACAAAAAAAATTTGGGTGCTAAAGTATATTAACTAATTACTAAAAGCCCAAGGAACAAAAAATAATTCAGGTGCTAAAGTATATTAACTAATTACTAAAAGCACAAGGAACAAAAAATAATTCAGGTGCTAAAGTATATTAACTAATTACTAAAAGCACAAGGAACAAAAAATAATTCAGGTGCTAAAGTATATTAACTAATTACTAAAAGCACAAAGAACAAAAAAAATTCGGGTGCTAAAGTATATTAACTAATTACTAAAAGCACAAGGAACAAAAAAAATTCGGGTGCTAAAGTATATTAACTAATTACTAAAAGCCCAAGGAACAAAAAAAATCCAGGTGCTAAAGTATATTAACTAATTACTAAAAGCACAAGGAACACAAAAATCCAGGTGCTAAAGTATATTAACTAATTACTAAAAGCACAAGTAACAAAAAAAATCCAGGTGCTAAAGTATATTAACTAATTACTAAAAGCCCAAGGAACAAAAAATAATTCAGGTGCTAAAGTATATTAACTAATTACTAAAAGCACAAGGAACAAAAAATAATTCAGGTGCTAAAGTATATTAACTAATTACTAAAAGCACAAGGAACAAAAAATAATTCAGGTGCTAAAGTATATTAACTAATTACTAAAAGAACAAGGAACAAAAAAAATTTGGGTGCTAAAGTATATTAACTAATTACTAAAAGCACAAGGAACAAAAAAATTCAGGTGCTAAAGTATATTAACTAATTACTAAAAGAACAAGGAACAAAAAATAATTCAGGTGCTAAAGTATATTAACTAATTACTAAAAGCACAAGGAACAAAAAATAATTCAGGTGCTAAAGTATATTAACTAATTACTAAAAGCACAAGGAACAAAAAATAATTCAGGTGCTAAAGTATATTAACTAATTACTAAAAGCACAAGGAACAAAAAAATTCATGTGCTAAAGTATATTAACTAATTACTAAAAGCCCAAGGAACAAAAAAATTCAGGTGCTAAAGTATATTAACTAATTACTAAAAGCACAAGGAACAAAAAATAATTCAGGTGCTAAAGTATATTAACTAATTACTAAAAGCACAAGGAATAAAAAAAAAAATCAGGTGCTAAAGTATATTAACTAATTACTAAAAGCACAAGGAACAAAAAAAATTTGGGTGCTAAAGTATATTAACTAATTACTAAAAGCCCAAGGAACAAAAAATAATTCAGGTGCTAAAGTATATTAACTAATTACTAAAAGCACAAGGAACAAAAAATAATTCAGGTGCTAAAGTATATTAACTAATTACTAAAAGCACAAGGAATAAAAAATAATTCAGGTGCTAAAGTATATTAACTAATTACTAAAAGCACAAAGAACAAAAAAAATTCGGGTGCTAAAGTATATTAACTAATTACTAAAAGCACAAGGAACAAAAAAAATTCGGGTGCTAAAGTATATTAACTAATTACCAAAAGCCCAAGGAACAAAAAAAATCCAGGTGCTAAAGTATATTAACTAATTACTAAAAGCACAAGGAACACAAAAATCCAGGTGCTAAAGTATATTAACTAATTACTAAAAGCACAAGTAACAAAAAAAATCCAGGTGCTAAAGTATATTAACTAATTACTAAAAGCCCAAGAAAGAAAAAAAATCCAGGTGCTAAAGTATATTAACTAATTACTAAAAGCCCAAGGAACAAAAAAAATCCAGGTGCTAAAGTATATTAACTAATTACTAAAAGCACAAGGAACACAAAAATACAGGTGCTAAAGTATATTAACTAATTACTAAAAGGCCAAGGAATAAAAAAAAATCCAGGTTCTAAAGTATATTAACTAATTACTAAAAGCACAAGGAACACAAAAAAATTCAGGTGCTAAAGTATATTAACTAATTACTAAAAGGCCAAGGAACAAAAAAAAATCCAGGTGCTAAAGTATATTAACTAATTACTAAAAGGCCAAGGAACAAAAAAAATCCAGGTGCTAAAGTATATTAACTAATTACTAAAAGCACAAGTAACAAAAAAAAATCCAGGTGCTAAAGTATATTAACTAATTACTAAAAGCCCAAGGAACAAAAAAAATTCAGGTGCTAAAGTATATTAACTAATTACTAAAAGAACAAGGAACAAAAAAATACAGACAGCAAAAACTATCAATATCTTTCTACCTGATTCACAATGTCGTCTGTTAAGCACAAAATAAAAATGAACAGCGTAAATTGATCACTTTATTTTATTAAGGTCTTAAAAAAATCTAAAAAACTTGCTTCGTATTTTTATGTTCAATTTCGTAACATTCGTTGTACATACATGATGCCAGTAAATTTTTTGTCGTCTTTTCCGAAACAGTATCTTTATTTCTTTTAATTATTTTTTTGGAGGGGGTTGGATTCTGTTCTCACTCGGACTTAGGGTTAGTGATAGAGTCCTAGTATTTTTTTTGGGGGGGGGGGGGAAAGAAGACATCATGATTAAATTTTAGAACACAGCTGCTAGGCCTAAGGGTGGGTAATGTGGGCTATGTTTAATTTAATTTTAGGCAAAGAGGGGATGGCAGCCTTTCGTGAAAATTCAGATACATCTGATTTTTGTGAAACTTTAGGTATTAGACATCAATTAATAAATATTTCAATGTCTGTGAAGTATTTTACATGTTTTTAGGCGGGATAATATGGACACAAACTCCTGTTCAAAAAATCACCTATTTCAGATTTGCAGTAAATGTAATTCATATTCATTAGACAAGAATGAAATTTCAGCATCTTGTTAAGACTCCTTAAGCTTAAGCTTGATCAAAATTGGAATAAGTATTCTAGACATACGGTTTAGTATCATTATATATTGATTTGAATCTTCGTAAGGGGTCGTAATAGTGGTCTAAATGAGTGCATTATGACCATACGTTTGTCTCTAGCTGGTCAGCATTATGCAACTCATATTATTCTGTTTATGCTCCTATATTAGACAGCTTAGCTGAGTTAGTAGGATCCTTTTCATGAAAATTTAAAAAGAGGTATTCCTGACTGCTCTGCGAGATGATGAAATTATCTTGATGGGGGATTTTAATGCGATGGTGGGTCGGCACTATCAAACATGACATCCACTCAGATGTTATGGAGTCAGAAGTATGAATAAAAGTGTGCTCTGTTTACTGCAAATGTCTTTGGAGCTGGATTTAGTGATAACTAACACGTGTTTTCACCTGAAAGCAAAGTATAAGAACACATGAATGCATCCATGATCCAAGCAATGGCACGTGATCGATTATGTCGCCACCTGCGGGAAATCTGCAAGGTTTGAGTTAAAAGAAATGCAGAGCGCTGGACAGATCATCGTTTGACGTGAGGTTCCTAATATGGTCGAAGTTCAATTTGGTAATGACAGGTATCCTTGGAGAATAGATGTTGCAAAGCTAAAGGATGAGAAAACTGTTCCAGACCTACAGAATAAGCTTAGGGAGATAGCGTTTGATGGTGTGTGGGAGCGTTTTAAGAAGTGTGTTTATGAAACGTCAGTCGATGTTCTTAGGCTGATAAAGAGAACGCATCAAGACTTGTTCGATGACATGAATGCTCACGCCGCACAACTGCTGCAGAAAAAGCACGAACTTCATCAAAGGCGGATTGATGCGGGTCATGGCGTCATAGTTTTGTGATGTCATCCAGTAAAAGAGATCTTTTTATGTGGTCATAAATGATGAAGTAAAAAAAGGATGACATCATCTATTAAGACAGATGGGGATAACCGTGCACAGTGGATGATGTAAGAAAAACATGGCATCATAGTTTTGTGATGTCACCCAGTAAAACAGAAAAGAGATCTTTTTATGTGGTCATAAATGATGAAGTAAAGAAAGGATGACATCATCTATTAAGACAGAGATGGGGATAACCGTGCACAGGGGATGATGTAAGAAAAACATGGCGTCATAGTTTTGTGATGTCACCCAGTAAAATAGAAAAGAAATCTTTTTATGTGGTCATAAATGATGAAGTAAAAAAAGGATGACATCATCCATTAAGACAGAGATGGGGATAACCGTGCACAGTGGATGATGTAAGAAAAACATGGCCTCATCTCTACAACCCAGAGAGAGAGAGAGATGGGAGAAGAGATCCTTTATGAGGCTTTATCTACGAGTCGCAACTTTTTTTTTCTTTCCTCGCTTTTTGATTTTCCCCCTCTTTTTTCTTTCCTTTCGTTTATTCAACTTGACAATCTATCCCTCTCGTTAACCCTTATCCTCAAGTGGCTTTTGGCCTTGATAACTGTTGACACGTTAGTAAAACTAGATATATATGGATTATCATGGTGGTCTAGTATACTACTAAAACTCTGTCGATCTTATTTGCTTGTTTATCTTTTTTGCTTGTTTATCTCTGTGCACACTGGATGATATTATCGATTTGTGATGTCATCTATTAAAACAAATGTGGGTGACATCATAAAATTATAACAAACACCCACAAAGTTTATATTTTCTTTATCGGCATTGCCCCGTGAATAATATCTAACATTTAGAAAAAATGATTCATTCTTTAACCCTAAACTGGCGCAGATTTTGTCAGGGGAGGTCTGTTTTCTAGACATTTGATGTACTAACTTAAGGGAAGTAACTCTGATTTTTTTTTTGAAGGAGTTACTTCCCTTATGTTAACTCATTTCTTGACGAATTTATAAAAGTGTGTGCGTATGTCCAGAGAGAGGAATGGGCTGGGTGGAGAAGAAAGAGGGGGTGGGGAGAAGGAGTGGGAAGACATGAGAGGGGGAAAGAGAGAGAGATAGAAGTTTTAATAGAAATATGTTATACATTTGCCCGGGCAACGTCAGGTAGCCCTGCTAGTAAATAATAAACAATTCCCACTATATTCACCTATTCTATTGTAACCAGATGGAGCCGAACTTTAAATTGGATGAAAAAGTTCTTAAAAACATAATACGTAGATATATATCCCATATTAATTGTAATAATAAAATAAGATTCATTATTAATTATAAAAACTTCAAAACATTTGACCACATAATAAACAACACTTCTCAGGCCCAAAACATAGTAGAAAGAACGCACGTAATATATCGGTTCCAATTGTTACATTGGCTATACTGCTACTACATTTTTCCAAAGGCTCACCTTACATCTCTCTGACTCTAGTTCAATCTGCTAACTCTTGAAAGAACATAACTGCCCCCGATTCACAATTTAGAAACGTCTTAGTCAACAATACAAAAATTATACACCATGACCCCAATGTCAAAAAAAAAAAATTTTTTTGAAGCACTGTATATAAAATCCAAACATCCCACAATCAATAATTTTAACTACGAGACTAGCGACAATATTTTTAAGTGTCTAGCTTAATAATTGACATTAACAAATCCTTAGCTGTCAAAGAAAATCACTTTTTATTCTAAATGTTTAATTTGTCACACGCTTCACACATTATCACGTCTCGCATATCACATCTCATCACCGATACATTCATTTAAAAAGCCATGTATTACCGCACCTCCTGATGAACTCAGCGGTTGTGAACATCTCAAGACTAATCCCCGCCTGAAAATGATTGAATAACTCAATGGAAAGTACTTGCGAAGAATGGAACATGAGACCCACAGATCCAACTTGCAACAATTTGACAAAAAATACTCGATGGACCATCCGAGAAAATCGAAAAATATACTTACATGTATCTCAAATGTGGCGGTATACCATTAAGAGAAGTTACAAACAAAGATGGTTCGGTCTTTTCACACGTACTAGGGCCATTTGACCTGTAATCAAAAAAAAAATTTGGCACTTCTGCATTTTAGCCGTCACTTATTGTGATCAGAAATCGTAATTGAAGAGTTCCATTCATTCCACTGAGTCAACCGGAAGTGCCAGACTTAATTTTTTTCTCCCAAAATGCATCTTAATAACCTCAATCTGCGAGATATTGGTAGTTTAACAAGCGAGCCTCAGAAAACAATAGACTTTTTGCCGGGACACAAACTTATTTCTTCCAGCGAGACATGCACGTGTGAAAGGGCAATGAAAGTGAGAGCAACAATTAGAAAAGACGGTTTTCAGTGGAGATGTCTGCATTTTAAAAATCACTGTTGACTATTTTGATAAAATTTTTATTCATACAATAAAGAAAATCGCTGACTAAAATCACTGACTATTCATTTAAATGATAAATTTTCATTTTAAAAATCACTGTTGACTATTTTGAGAAAGTTTTAATTGATACAATATAAAAAAAAACACATTTTTATTATTTTTATAAATTTTTACATTATTAAATAAAAAATTTTCATATTCAATAACGATACATTGTTCGCTGTTATTATTGTCATTTTGGATAAAAATATCTAATTCTCTTACTTCCGGTTGGTTGTCTGCCCCTGCCTTCAAAAGAGGAAAGCAAATAAAGTCCGAATGGCGGCTAAAATGCAGAAGTGCCAAAAACTTTTACAGAAAAAAAAGTCTGCAAGGGTTTGAAACTCATGCTAAGACCCAGAGCATCAAACATTTGAATTGAAAGCCGTACTAATAAGACTATTGGCCTTGTTTTGAGTTCACAATCACTTGGAAGCATGATGGGATCCAATCAAACGTTTGTAGTTTGAGCCAATTATCTCCCCTGGATATAACTCTGAGTCAAACAATTTCATTGACTTTTCCGGTTTTACAACTGAGGCATTTCAACGAAACTAATCATTTTCAAAGTTTTTTGTATGATTATGGTTGCGTTGCAAAAAAGGATTGTGAATTTTATTAACGATTCTGTAGGTGGCATTTTTTTAGCATCACCCTGTATCAATTTTGTAATGCCCCCAAATCTAATTGTTCTGGGATCTCTACGTGCCCCTCTAAGGGAGCTATGGAGGCAGAACCCCCTTAAAACTTTAGTGAGAGAAATGAATCATAGAAGATTTGTATTTACATGACTTGCCCCCCCCCCCCCTCCCCCACACACACTTTACGGTCATCAATAATGAAGTTATATATGCATGTGTTTAACAGCCCCCCCCCCCCACACTTTTTAGGAGAGCCCCTCCCCCCTCCCACACACACACTTTTATAACTGTCCCTCTGGTCTTGATTTAAACTGTTAAATCCTTAAATAAGAGAATGATTGAGTTACAAAGTTGACCAATTATTGAAATAATCGCATAATTCAACAAAATGTACAATCATAACTGAACCGGAAACTAAACTACAAAGAAAAAAAAAAACGATTCTGAAATTAAATTTTCATACCGCCCAACTCTAATGACCAGACATGTCTTACAAATCTTAGCTTACTGATGAGATGGTCACCAAAGTGCCCCCTCCCTATATCATTAAACAGTAATAAAACAAAGACTGTTGAACATTTATGATTGAAACTTGGTGGACAAGTCAGGTATAGACTAAAGATTATTTGTACATAATATGATTGTATTGCTTTAAAGGATTGTGAATTTTATTAACGACCCCATGGGTGATCCTATATTATTTTTTGTACTCTCCAAAAATCTAATTTCTCTCGTGCTAATAATTTGTTGTTTTCTTTTTTTCTGAACAGATGACCGTCTACATGGGATTCCCTGTTAGTTTGTTTTATTATTTCAACCAGCCGGCCTTCTTTGAAAGTTGGATGATGGAAAAACGAGTAAGTTTTCTTGAAATGGCCTGTCCGTGGTGTTTGTTTATTGACTTGCTCCTTTAAGGTTACAAGGTGTGTCTGAAAAGTAACAGGACTGGGCACAAACTTTCTTCCTGCTGACTGTTTTCCTCCTACCTATAGCCCTGGTCTTTTCAAGACTACAGTCAATAGGCATCTCCTGTCTTTATGTTAATCATCTTTCGTTCTTTAGGGCTCCTTACATCTAGTGGCTTCATGCCTTGTCTGTAGTGAGTTCCATTAGAAGAAAAACAAAATATAACATTTGGTTTCATTGTTTTCTGCTGTTATGGTTTATACCCCCCCCCCCCTTCCCCAAACATGCCAAAAATAAGATGGGGTGCTTAAAGAGTTTGAACAGACCTAAGATTCAAAATCTCTACAAACTTTTGCTATTTTGCTATCTGCACGATAGCGTCCCCTTTTGTCTTCGGCAATGGCTACTCAATACTGCTACCATTCTCCCTCTCAGCCATTTCTTTCTTTATCCCCAACCTTTTCTGTTATTTCTTTTTCCATTTTCAAAGTGAAATGGAACGGGTAATATTTATTTATTATAAATATCACATTACCGAATTTTATCCTCTGACGAGAAGAGTTTTATTTTTGAAAAACCATGGTTTAAGGATTAGTGTAACTCCTTGCATCTGAACTTTCGATGTAATAAAATTTGTATCAATTTTATGCAATTTTATGTAATTTTATGCAATTTTTTATCTTCATCTTTCCGTCTTTTAAATTGATTGCTCTACTCAACGTATTAAGCTTTACTTTATCACGATAGATCACTTTATGATACTTCACTTATCGTTAATTCTATTATTATATATATATATATATATATATATATATATATATATATGTCAATGTGTGTGTGTGTGTGTTCCCTATAGAAAGAAAGCTTAGAGAATCTGCAGAAAAACTAAAACTATATTCATATGTAAAATATTCTGAGGAAGACAATGGAAGTGGTCTCAAATCTCTAAGTGCCGTTCTAAGAGAGCTATGGGGACTGAATATCCCTAAAAACTTCAAATATATCTTATTTTGATGAAATTTAAATCATATGTATAAAATCCTCTGGAGAAAATAATGGAAGTGGTCCCGAATCTCTATATGCCCCCCCCCCCCCCCCCAAGGGAGTTATGGGGGCAGAACCCCCATAAAAACTTCAAACGCGTATATCCGATTTGAATGAAATTTAAACCATGTGTATAAGACACTAATTCAAAGTTTTCCAAAATTTCATTTTTTTTCCAACTATATCCGGGGGCAAAACGAGAAAGAAAAAAGTAATATGGTGTCGTGAGCATAGTGAAAAAGGACATTGTAGTGTTCCTCATTCAATCCCGAGCAACTTCGGGTCTTCTTGCTAGTTCTTCATAAATCTTTCCTAAAATCTTTCGTTATGGTGAATCTTTTAAGAAGTTAACTGTTGAAAATGAATATTTGTATTTCAACAGTTAACGACTTAAATAAGAAAACGATTAAGTCACAAAATTGAACGCCACCTCATTGAAATAACAGCAAAATTCAACACGATATAAAACAATTACTAATCAGCATCACACAAGAGAATATGTGGCTTCCTTAGGAAGAAAGAAGATTAAATAAAAAAACCCGAAACTAAACCGAAAACTAAGGTATGAATGAAAAAAAAACAAACAAACTGAAATTGATTCGGAAAATTAAATTCTCAAACCGCCCAACTCTAACGACCAGACATATACTAAAAATTTGTATTATTCGGTTTATTCGGACTACTATTCTTATCTTGGATGTTATTCTCACAATGTTTCGCCCGATGTAACCTCTAACCTTGTTCAGATGTATCTTGTCGAACTCGGAAATCTGTACGGAATTTTGAACGGAAGCCGTTATTTATTCCATGGTAGTAGTTTGCTCTCATTCTGCCGTGACTGAGGATTGAACCTTCAACCTCCAGAAGACTGTCACTTTGAACTGATTATACTTAGCACTTTTATCCGTTGCTCCACAGGACCTTGCAAGACATTTCCTACCAATCTTAGCTTTGGGCTGACATTTTAAAAGAAGGTGTGAGTTTGTCTTTTAATTTACCATCGTCATCATAACTCGATGATGTTTAGCTAACAGACTCATAATTTCCCAAATGTCTTAACTACTACAAACGGAACATTTATTTATTTTTATGGTGGTTAGAGTTGAGTTTTAATGTGTGTTTTACATGCTGTTACGAGTTGGACGATCTTCACGGTGTCGTTCGAGAGATGTCTGGACACCAGTTTGATCCTGTCAATCAGCTCATTATTGGTGTTGTAGTTGATGTGGTTGGTGTCTTTCTCAACTGCGCCCCACACATAGTAGTCCATGGGGTTCCAATCAGGCGAGTTGGGAGAGGGGGCAGATGTTTGGACTGGTGAAGCTGTAGAAGTTCTCAGCCAGCCACATCTTGGTTTTCCTGGAGTTGTAAAATGAGGCCAAGTCCTGCTGTCATACGTATGGCCTTCCCTCGGCCACCCTCTCCACCCGTCCCTTTACAAGAGTGGACAGCAACTCAATACAACCATCTGAATTGAGCCTAAGTCCCCTTTTGAAGATGTGGAGCGGCATAATATGGCTTCCACTGGAAATACACCCAATGAACAACACAGTTTGAAGGAACTTGGTCTTCATGACACATGGGACTTTGTGCGGACTGTAGGCTAGCCACCTGTTTTTCTGCACGTTGTGCAACTGGTCCTGAAAAGAACCAGAGCTCGGCTGGGTGTTTGAACTGGTTGAGGAGTTTCTTGACTTTTGTAAGGTGGTTGTCTTAAGCCTTGGCGGTGAGTAGTAATCCCTTGCGAAGATCCTCGTTCAGCGCTTTCTTCACAGTTGTCACTCTAATGCCCATATCTTGCCAAGGTCTGCAGTGCCCTGCCTGGATATTACCGTACCTTTTTTGCAACTTCTCGATGAATTTTGTTGTACAGACACAGACCGCCTCCTATGACCCTTCCTGCTAGCCACTGCTTCCACATCACCGCCACAATTCTCCAGCTCACATCTCGCGGCCTTCAAGGTATTCAAGGAACACTGAGCTGCAGCTAAGATTTCCAAATCTTTTAATCCAGCGCAAACTATTATGATGCAGCTCGTTCTTTTCCAGTCAACCATAGTCTCCAGTTCTCAAACCCACTAATAGTACACACGAACAGCTATCCGTTGCACTTTACCATTATTGAATGCTTCAAATGGTTCTATAATGAAAGAATATAAAAAAATGATCAACTTTATCTGGAACACCTCATACTTTGATCTTCACGTCTTTCCTCTTCCTATTTCTGAATCAACATTATTTGATTTTGCCTCCCATTCCCACTTTAGCAATGACCCATTTGGTTGGATAAACTAACCAACAATTTTCTCAGCAAATTGATGACTGCTTTTCTTTTTTTTTTTTTTTCAAATATGAAAACTTTTCTTAATAATTTTTTTTTTTTTTCAAATATAAAAACTTTTTAATATTTTTTTTTTTTTTTTCAAATATGAAAACTTTTCTTAATATTTTTCTTTTTTTTTTCAAATATGAAAACTTTTCTTTTTTTTTTTTTTTTCAAATATGAAAACTTTTCTTAATATTTTTCTTTTTTTTTTCAAATATGAAAACTTTTCTTAATATTTTTTTTTTTTTTTCAAATATGAAAACTTTTCTTAATATTTTTTTTCATGTCTCAAAAAGAAAAAGTAAATATTTGTGGACACCTCTTTTAAGACGATGACTGTTGCGTTTGTACGTTTATTTATAAAAATTGTTAACAACAAAAAAACAGTGACAGTAATTTATTTAGTTTTGAAATAATTTTTTAAAAGTACTTTGGTAAAATCGTGATGCCAAATTGATGCCCCCTCCCCCCCCCCCCAACAAAAAAAAATTGCTAGCTCATGCGAGTCTGACAGAAAAGCATATCTTTTCATGAGATTTACTGTGCTTACACAAAGAAAAAAAAAAAGAGAGATTTTTTTCGAATAGCCACCCGGACTTAGGGTTTGCTGTAGAGTTAAAGAAGGGCATGTGTGTTTTTGACTTTTAACACTGACATCTTGATGTGAATGTCAATGTGGGACAATGTACCACTCTGAAATTTGTAACAATATTGATGCAAATATTTCTATACTACAGGCTAAAATCTGATTTAAAAATCGATTTAAACAAGAATAAAAATAAAATTTAATTTTAACTTAAGTCTTAAAAAACACATGCCCTTTTTTAACGCCACCACTAATCCTAAGTCTGAGTGGCAATATTAAAAAATCACACTGTCTGTCTTTCTTATGCTTTTTTTTTTTTATTTTTATAGCGCACGGTTAATTTCATGAGAATGCCACCGCCCCCCAAAAAATATCTTGTGACCTAGCTGTTTTGGGGGCACCAAATTGGCATCGCAATTTTACCAGAGAATCTTAAAAAGATTAAAATGAATTATTTGTTATTGAAAATTATACGCAAAAAAAAAAGGTTCCATTTCAGGTTCATGATTCTGGTGTTACTTTGTGGTTGCAGAGATCAGTTTTACAACGGACGAGCGAGGTCACCAATTGACAGGTTTGGATACCAACAACTTTGTTGAACACCTCAATCTTTGGCATTTTCTTACTTCAGAATTTTGAAGTTTTCTCTTCAGCCCTCGAATGAACTTTGACCTAGGCATCCAGTTCGGACCTGAACGACGGCAAAGTTAGACACAAGGTCGATTTTTAATGTGGGGAAAATCCAGCTCCCCAAAAGGAGCACTGGATTGGAACAAAAATAAAAATTGCATCAATCTAGAAGGACTTCACCTTCACTGAACGAGAAGAGAATAGATTAAGTGAAGCATCAGAACAGATACTACACTTGGTATTTATCTCCCTCCCACAGCGGTAAGATGTGACACAAGGTCGGGAAAATGGGATTTGAAAATCCAGTGCCCTAGAGGAAGAAGAGCACTCTCACCTACAAAATATGCCTGAGCAACCCCGTCGGTAGGGGCACCACAGGTGATTAGCAATAACGTAACCCCTTCTCAAAGGGTGAGAAGGCAAAGCCTGGAAGGGTGGAGCTCCTAGAACTGTACAGGACAATACCTCAGACTGGCGGAATCAAGACCCGAAGGCCGAGACGGTACCGGTCTACAGAGCGCAGCATCCATCGGAACAGATACTAGACTTTGTTCCTAGCCAAAAGGCCAAAGGTAACAGAGAAAGTTGCGCCAACACTTAACAAAAAGTGTTAAGAGTTGTACAATGGTGTCTGATGTGTATTTTGCTTTTTTTTGTGAAAGGAGAAATTAACAATTTCTTCATTTTTCCCTTCCAAAATTAAATTAAATTAAATAATTCAAAGTACATGTGAAATTTTGAAACCTTGTTCTGTTCTTTTTCAGAAAATTATATATCCACAGGATTTAATAGCAGATGTGAGTTTAATTCTTTTGTTTTCTATTTTAATTTGTTATTTTGAAGGTTTTTCTTTTAAAGTAGAGCATTTTGACCTTTTTGAAGACTTCTTTACAAGACTGAAAAAAACCCACCTTATTTGGTAATTTTATAGAATCATTCCTTAGCACTAATCTTAACCCTAACCCTTATCCTAACCCTTATCCTAACTCTAAATAAAATCTTGCAAACTAATAATTTGCAATGGATTTCTATAACATATTCGTTTTTAGCGGCCCAAAATACATAGGAGAAACCAGTTCGGAGACGGGAGTGATTCTATAAAAATACTCTTTATTTTTTGTCAATAGTCCAAGTTTTGACTGGTTTTGTGTATAACCTTCAAATGCATCCGGTGAAGTTGTGAGACCCCAATTTGGGATCTCCGGGGAGTCAGCTCTTTGTTATCATTACTCCCAAGTCCATATATGGGTTAGACAGAATCTGTCTTTGGTAGGACCCAATTTAGGAGTTTTAGGGTATATGGAGTCACCCCATAATCACTATTACTCCTAGGTCCACTCTTACCCGGAATGGTAGCACCTATCAGGGTCACATCTATGGTTTAAATAGAATATATCGGTTACAGACTATTTACTTACAAAATCAATTTATCTACAAAACAATCAAATATAAGTATAACTTGAGTATAAAATAACCCAATTGAGATCGATAACCAATCCAATAGACATAAAATTTTAATATCTTGGTCGATTTTGATACCAAACAAGCATTATTTTATTTACCTCCTTTCCAGGAGATTAGACACAAGGTTAGGTGTGGGTTTTGATGAAAGTATTTCTGTGGAACGAACTGGATTCGAACCCTGCACACCCAGGTCCTCAGTTTGTGTCGTTAATCACTTAGCCACTGTGCCATCCCCAACAAACAAACTTTATGTTTCAGAATCTTTGAAATGAGAATTAATAATTTGTATTATTTCGACTACTGTTCTCATCTTGGATGTTATTCTCACAACGTTTCATCTGATGTAACCTCCGACCTTTTTCTCGGAAATCTGTATTGAATTTCAAACAGAACCCTTTATTTAATCCACGGGGGTAGTTTGCTCTCGTTCCGTCAGCCATGATCGGGTAAAAGTCTAAAATGATTCGTAATTGTATTCTTAGTGTCGCCTGTACTAAATTGCTTAAGACTTCTACCCGGTCATGGCTAATGGAATAAAAGCAAGCTACCCCTGTGGATTCAATAAAGAGTCCTGTTTGAAATTCCGTACAGATTTCTGAGCTCGACAAGAAACAGCTGAAAAAGGTTGAAAGTTATATCGGTCTAAATGTTAAGAATAGCATCTCAAATGCGAACGGTAGTCTGAATAATCTAGTGGGTTTTATTTTACTTTTTAGATTTTTATTTATTTGGAACATTATTCAAGATTTTAAAGGAGTCATTTGTGCAAACAGGACAATCTGATGAATGTTAGTCGAAAGACGAGTTTCGCAGGCAATTTACAATTCAGCCATTTTAAAGATTTATAGATTTACAGGGTGATTCATAAGTCACTTCACTTAGCTATTTAAAATGATTACCATACGAAGCACAAACATACTATGAACTTTTGATAATTGTTATCTTACTCTCTAATTACTGCTATTTTTTTATTTTAAATTTGTTCGTTTATATATTTGTTTCTATTAGTACTTAATGTATCCACATAAAATATTATAAGGAGATATAATTTTTATGTATCAGTTTTCAGTATTTACTTCAACAGTGCTCGATACGTAAGTAGAGCTAGGTAGTAAGCAATGAAAATATATATGGCAATTAAGCCTGAAGATTCCCCCCGGGATGAAACGCGGGAGCCTCTGTGTAGCTTAATTGCCATATATATTTTCATTGCTTACTATTTGTTTCTATATATATATATTTATTTCATAATCAATCAAATATGCTACAAAGAGTCGTAAATTCCTTGCAAAAAAGAATGGAGCTATGCATGCAGAACGAAGGTGGAAATTTTGAAAATTTGCTGTAATTTTAAACTCCCATAAATTGATTTGTTGAATAAACTTTCTGTTTTGTATTACCTTATTTTTCAACTTTAGAATTTCAAAAATAAATAGCTAAGTGACTTATGAATCACCCTGTATTTTCATATTAACACATAAAATCTATAAACGCACATTTCTAATCCTTAATCTGTGTCCCCGCTTACTTGCCTCCCCACGAGGGAAAAGTTAGATATAAGGTTGGTTTTTAATGTCGGAGAAAATTTAGCTCTCAAAAAAGGAGCACTTTGGATTGGGAGCACAAATAAAAATTGCCTCAGTACCCGACCCGAGAAGAAAACAGATACTACACCCTGATCTTAGCCTGAAAATGTTTGTCCATCTTCTGCCACTAAAAATGTATCCAACTACTTGCTTATCCCATTTCTTATTTCTCTTTGGTCTTTACTGCAACTTGTTAATTTCGCCATGTTTCTAACCAGAGATTATAACATTTAAAAAAACAAAACAAAACAGAAAAAGACTTTATCTTTCATTTTTTTTTTACACCCCTTTCTTTTATTTGGAAGGGGGTGTAAAAAAAAAACCCAGGAAAAGGCTTTATCTTTCATTTTTTTTTTACACCCCTTTCTTCTATTTGGAAGGGGTGTAAAAAAACAAAACAGGAAAAGGCTTTATCTTTCATTTTTTTTTTACACCCCTTTCTTTTATTTGGAAGGGGGTGTAAAAAAACAAAACAGAAAAAGACTTTATCTTTCATTTTTTTTTACACCCCTTTCTTTTATTTGGAAGAGGTGTAAAAAAAAAAAATGAAAGATAAAGTGTTTTACTGTTTTTTTATTTTTTTATTTTTATTTATTTTTAATTATCACTTATTTGCGCTTTCCTTTTCATAAAGTTAGGAAATAGAAAGATGAAGACATTGGGGGGGGGGAAGTCAAAATTTAAATCTGATGGAATTTCCTTGAATGACAGCTGCGATTTTGTGATTTTGTGATTTAAAAATTTTTTATTTTACTAATTACTCAACACTTATCAAGGCCAAAAGCCACACGAAGATAAGGTTTAACGAGATGGATGGATTGTCAGTAGAATGATAAAGAATATTATGAGAAGATTGAAAATGATGAATGGAATAAACTAAAAGCTGGGATTGAGTTAGAAGGAATATCGTCAATTTAAAAAACAAACAAAAAAACTTTGTGCCATAATTCTCAAAAAATATTAATTAATTCAACCGTGATTAACTGTGAATATTTAAAAAAAATTCAATTTAATCAAAAATCATTCGAAAAGAAATGTTTCAATAACTTTTTTTTCTTTTAGTGTGGGGTCTCGTTTCCAACCACCATTTAAAAAATGAGTCTTTTACTCCCAAATCGGCAGTAGTAAAAAGGCAGTCGATATGGCAAAAAAGTCTGAATATTTACACTTGTGTTCATGGTAAGGGTTCACTGGACAATGAGTTTGTTGAAGATAAAACATTATCAAAAGAAAGAATCACAAAGTCTGTCCATGCAAAATAATTAATTTTTATTGACAACTTGTTAAGACAATCAAAAATGAAGAGTTCAAAATGTCCCAAGAACGTTCTTGTGAAAGAAGAGTCGTTTTATTTGTTAGAAGTTGAGCACATGTGTTTCTTTTGACTGTCACCTTGTGAGAGTTTGCGTGTGACAGTGCGTATAAACTGGTGTTGTAGATGTGTATATTACGTGCGTTTCTGTTGTAGATGTGTATATTACGTGCGTTTCTGTTGTAGATGTGTATATTACGTGCGTTTCTGTTCTGTTAATGAGTGCGTCTTCGAACTTGTGTGTACGTACAGTAGCCTGTGATGGACCTAGACTCGATTGTGACGTGTGCACGTGTCTTAAGTCTGAAAGAAAAACAGGAAAGAGAAAGAAAAATGCTGTGTTTGGGTTTTTATATTACACGCGAGATTTGGAAGTGAATATCTCTCGCGCTGTGAGAGTTTATATGTAAAAACAACATTCGCTGTCGCTGCTACTTCTAAAAAGTTGTCGTTGCAAACGAATCCTCCTGTCTCTCCCATTTTAAGAATGTGTTAAATTAGTTTAAAAAAAAAAAATTATTTTTGATAATCAAGTACTTAAGTAAATTGAAGAAATATTTGGTAAAATTGACTTTCAAAGTTACACACGTCGCACACATCTTTTCCATCCTTTATTTATTTTTGTATTTACACCCGGACTTAGGGTTAGTGGTAGGATTAAAGAAGGGCATATGTTTTTTTATGACTTTTAACGTCGACATTTTTTGTATTATTTGGTTTCTTTGGACTTGTTTTGAGATGAAGCTTGATCATTTGTATTATTTGGATTATTCAGACTACTATTCTTACCTTGGATGTTATTCTCACAACGTTTCGGCCGATGTAACCTCCGACCTTCTTTAGGTACATCTTGTCGAAATCTGGAATATTTCTGTCGAAATCTGGAATCTTTCTGTCAAAATCTGGAATATTTCTGTCGAAATTTGGAATCTTTCTGTCGAAATCTGGAATCTGTACAGAATTTTGAACGGAAGGAACCCTTTTATATAATTCATGGGAGTAGCTTGCTCTCATTCCATTATCTATGACTGGGTAGAAATCTTAAGTAATTCGTAATTGTATTCTTAGTATTGATTTACTCCTCTCCAGGAGTTAGGCACAAGGCCAGTTTTTATCTTACTCCCACAAGTAAGATGTGACCCAAGGTCGGGAAAGTGGGGTTTAAAAATTGCCTGGGCAGCCCCGTCGGCATTCCCCGGTAGGGGCGCCTCAGACAGTAAGCAATAAACTTACTCCTCCCCAAAGAGGGGAGGCGAAGCCTGGGAGGGTGGACCTCCTAGAACTGCACAGGACAGACCCATAGACCGGCGTAAATCAAGCCCCGAAGGCCAAGACAATACCAGTCTATGGGGTGCAGTATCCATCGGAACAGATACTACACTTTGATCTTAGGCGCCCGCACTGAGGATTGAACCTTCAACCTCCAGAACACTGTCACTTAGAACTGATTATTACGTAGTACTTTATCTGTTATTAAAAAAAAAAAAAATTTATGGAAGTCGCTCCAGACAAGACATGAAGCCACTTGATGTAAGGAGCTAAAAAAGAAAATGCTACTTCAAGGTCAAAAACTAGCCAACAATAAGTGTTAGATGGATAGATTCCGACCCAGAAAACAGCAATTTTGTCCCGCTTTGTCAAAAACATCGCTCATGGAATGTGTGGACTAAAGGACAAAATAAGGGAAGCGAGAGTTACGAGGCTGCCGAAAGTAAACCCAAGGTCCACTTTTTACTCTCCTATGCTACGGGTCGTGGTGTGAATAACATTCAGATGAGAACAGTAGTCCGAATAATCCAAATTATCAATCCTCATCTAAAAAATTCTGAAGTGTTGCCATTTTTTATTCCGACCATTAACTATACAATGTATTATTTGGGACCGTTAAATTTATAAGGACCGTAAAAGTCAATTTCGCCGAAATATTTTGTACAAAAAATCGATAATAAACATTTAAGAGTGGTGATGATTTGTCCGAAGTTACAGCAATTAAAAAAAAAAAAAATTATTAACCGTGAAATTTTCATGGATTCCCCTTGTAAAAAATTATCGGAATGAAAGTTACCTAAGAGTTTTACTGTGCTAAGGGAGACAACTGCCTATTTAACATTTACATAGTTACTTCCCTTGTAATTTATTTTTTATAGAATAATTTAAGCCGGTGGTTACCAATATTTCTGAGATAAAGAATTATGTTTCGCAGAGTACAGCGACAGAAAACTGTTAACCTGCTAACCAAAAATGGCTGTTTTTTTACTTTAGGGTGGCAGATTATCATGTCAAGGGAGATAACTTATCTCAATTTATTTTTAGATTTATTTTTTTAACAATTGATTTTAAATATTTTTTTCATGTTAAGAAACAATGAGACAATAAACAAATAAAAAGTGTGAAAGAAACACTGAAACCCTTTTTAGTGATGAAAGTATAACGATTCTATTCAAGGAAAAGAGAAATGAATTTGTGAAAATCTAGAAACGAAAATAAGTTCACACTCAAAATTAAAAAAATCATTGCTAATTAATATATCATTTTTTTTTTTCGGTGCTTATGTATCGTAGGACCGAAAAAAAAAATTATCTTTAATTCTGAAGAGTGAAATAAGGGGGAGATAACTCAAGTTTTCAATCACGGTTTTATCTTAGAATGGATTTTAATGCTCTTAACTTGCAAGATATTTTATATTTAACCAAAGATAATGCAAAACTAATAGACTTCTTGCAAGCGCACGGATTAATTTCCGAAGAAATTGCTGAATCTTACCCAGTGTAAAACTTTCATTTATTTCAAAAACTTTATTTTCCTTGCTTCATGTTTTTTTTCCCTTCCATTTACATATTTTTCTATTTTTTTTTTCTTCTTTAATTATTAATTTATTTTAATAAATCATTTTATTTTTCATTGGTGCCGAATACCATAAAGTGTTGTGATTGTTTTATTCCTAAATTATCCTTTTACGTATACATTGTTTAAACTTTATTTTAAATTAATTACAATAGTAAAATCCATCTTAAGATAAAACCGTGGTTAAAAACTTTCAGTTATTTCCCCCTTATTTGACTCTTCAAAATTAAAGATAAAAAAAAATGTTCAGCCCTACGATACATAAGCACTTTCTTTTCTTATTTTCTCCTTGAGGAATAATTTTTGTACGACTTTATGTCTAATTCTACCCTCATGGGGATGCAATTAAATAAGTAGGAACTACATGGACCTCTCTGTACATGAATACGTCACAGATCTTACTACCTACGAATACCTAGTTATGGAATGAAAAAATCGGTAGAAATTCTTTTTTTTTTTGTTTTTAAACATGCACATTTGTTAAAAACGACGTGCATTTCTTAATTTTTTATATATTTATATATATATATATATATATATATATATATATATAATTACCGAAACAGTTTTTCATGGTAAACAACTGATGATCCCTTAAATAATGTTAATACTAGCATAAATTCTTGGAAGCAAACTAATATAGTGACTGTAAAAAGTAAATTGACTTACAAGAAAAGTAATTTTCCACCGAAGGACTTGGGACAAAAGTGTTTGTTTGTTTTTTTTTTCCATATAGTTTTAATGGTTGAAGAACTTCCGAGACAATATATATGACTCAACGTCAGACAGGAAACTACTTTAAACTGCCAACATTTCAAGGAGCATACACTAAGCATTTCTTAATTTTTTAATATATTTTATATATTTTATTTGTATGTATTTTGTTATTCTTTTCAGAAAGAACAAGTAGAAAAACTAAAGAAGGTGATGGAAGAGAAACGAATTGCCCAATGGGAAATGGCGACGAAATAACCGGAACCTGATTTGAGATCTTCCAAAAGTGCTTGTCCAGAAGGAAATTAAGTTGATGGACGGAGTAACCTAAAAAAAAAACATGTGAACTTTTGTCTGTCCAATCGACAGAATTTATCAAGACGATTTTTGGGTTCTTACACAGGTTCTCAAGTGAGAAAAAAACAAAGGAAGAAAAAACAACAACAAAAAACTAAACAAAATGTTGATATCCTGTTATAATGTGATATCTTTACTGTCTGCTGTCCAACACCAATATCAGCTCAGATCTTATTATGAGAAAAACGAAACATCAACATTTAAATTCGTGTGTGGCTACCTCCCCCCCCCCATAACACACACGCATTCAAATTTGTGGTTACAAACACAGAATTCCAATTTTTTATCATAAATTATTACGCAGAGTAAATCTGTTCAGTTTCTCATATTAAACATTTTTATTGTGTCAATTACTTTGAAGAAATGTGATGATCGGATCCCGTCAAGTCCTAAATCTATCCGCTTAATCGATTCACAGGATGACATTTCTTTCTGTCTCTTCTTTCGCTCATTTTTTTTATTCTTCTATTATAGAAAACTATAATGGACTGATCTTGTAGTTATAAAAAGAAGAAAAAAAATAGTCGGATCGACAGATTAAAAAAAAAAAAAATTGTAAATATTAAGTCTTTGGTTTTTTTGTTTTTTTTCTTGTTTGTGTATTTTTGATACAAAAGAAAAAAAAAAATAATTAAAAAAAATATTTTCTTTTATTTATTTATTTATTTATTTATTTATCAAAACAATTTTTTTTAATTAAATAAATATGTTACTGAGTATATTGTTTATTTTGAATCCCGGTAAATATTATGTAACTATCAACAAATATATATTCTATGAGACAGGCAGAATTTACTAAATGCTTAAAACGGACATTTTTGTATTATACATACTATTAAAACATTAGTCTGCTAATAGAGATGTAATTACAACTAAAAACACTGATTTTGTTCCTTGCTAACCCTAACCCAAACCCGAACCCCAACCCCAACCCTAACCCTAACCCTAACCTTAACCCCTAACCCAAACCCCTGCTTAGTGCGGCTTCCTGGTTGAGACTCTCATTAGTCTTCTGGTTCCTTGTATTTTATTTACCTCCTCTCCAGGAGGTTAGCCACAAGGTCAGGTGTGTGTTTTGATGAAAGTGTTTCTGTGGAACGAACTGGATTCGAACCCAGTACACTCAGGTCTTCAGTCCACGTCGTTAACCACTTAGCCGCCATCAAACACTGGTTCCTTGTATTGAGAACATATCGGGCAAAAACTTCTTCTCTCTTTAGTTCACCATACATTTTCCCAAGCTCAATCATAGCATCTTGATGTAGCATTCTTGCTTACCTTTGTGGGTGTGTACCCAGGTTTCTTCTTTAGTGGTCGGTGTGTCTCGGGCTTCTAGCCGCTTGCTCCTGTCCTTTGGCTGTGATCGACAACACAATGACTCCGGGGTTTAATTTTATAAGTTTTATTCAACATAAACATAGAGATTTAGTCGTTGTCTGAACGGGAGAGAGAGAGAGAGAGAGAAGACAAAAAGGAATCAGAAAGGGCTTTTTTCTCTCCATTTTGCGCCACTGCACCGGCCTCCCCCATGCCTACTGGCAGTGAGTGGACTAGCGCTTCCTCACCTCTGCTCTGTTCGTCAGTCAGGAACAAAAGAGATTGAAAAAAACCTCCCATCTACATGACGTCACTTCTGACTTCCGCTACTAATCCTACTCCATTTTTGGGAGTCCTCCTACTCTCTGCCCCCCCTCCCCCACACTATCTAACATTCGTATGCAGTAAGATCTGTGACGTATTCATGTACAGAGAGGTCTATGTAATTCCTACTTATTTAATTGCATCCCTACGAGGGTAGAGTTAGACATAAGGTTAATTTTAATATAGAGGAAAATTCAGCTCCCCCAAAAAGGGGAACTGGATTGGGAGAAAAATAAAAATTGCCTCAGTCTAGAAGGATCAAGTGGGGGGGGGGAAAGTTAAAGTGTAGTATAAGAGCATATACGACACTTGCTCCTTACCCTTTTGGCTAAGAGCAAAATAAGGAAATTCTCCAGTGTATCCATTACAGTTCTACTGGAAAGATCCAGTCAAGGAAAATCCAGCTTTCAGCAGTCTTTCCTTGATGAGAGTAATGTTATTTTTTCCGAATAGTCTATTCTGCCGGGACCGGCAGAATAACGATGGGGCTGTTATTTTGCCGGTTCATGTTTATTTAACCTAACTGTTACAGTTACAGTGAAGATTTTACGAGTCAACTTAACTGCCGGTTTATTTTTATTTCAACATTTTTTCTAATGAAAAAGAAATAATTAAAACTTCTGACTATTTAAAAAAATTAAATAAATAATTCATACAGTGATTTTTTGCCACGATTTACGAAAAAGATAAGTTTTATTTCACCATAGACTAAGTAACTATGATGAATTTCTATGTTCATTTAAATGCATTTACGTATTGTTTTTATTGTAAAAAAAAAATACAAATTATGTTTTCAAGTACACATAATTCGCTTTGAACCCCGTTTGTGTCTACTTTTTTTAATATAACTCTCTACCGGATTACCTCACAATGTTTGTAAAAACAATTCAACTTTGCATTAAAATTCGTCGTTACATGTAGCAGTTTAAATTATTGACAATTACTACTGTTGTTATTTTATCGCAAGAAAAACATTCAATGTAATGGTTAATTTAGTGAAATGATGAGAAATAGTCCTAACATTTATCTTAAAAGATAGTGAAAAATCAGTTTTAAAATTGCTGTTTAGACTGTTTATAAAACTGAAATTATATAAACGTACATTCTGTTGAAAAAAAAAGTATATCTGATTTAATTTCTTTAGGGACTTATCTTTAATTATTTTTAATAATCAGATTTCTTAACAAGTTAGTTTTCATTTATTGATATAAAAATAAATATTTTTTTTTCTTAAATAACTAAAACATTTTTTATCCGACGCAAATTACTTCTAAATCCGACTAAAGAATCTAATTGTCTGTAATATTTTCGTTCATTTAATTAATTTTTACTTTGAATGTTTGTTGTATTAAAAGCAGATATTTCTTTTATATTCAAAAAAATAAAATAACCGACAGAATAACAACTGATGATGACGATGAAAATAAATTGTTATTAAATATTTCTTCCTTATTTATTTCATTACCCTTTCTTTCACATAACAGTTAGGTTAAAAAAACATAAGCCGGCAGAATAACGAACCCTCGTTATTCTGCCGGGACCTGTAAAATAACGACCCCATTGCTATTTTGCCGGGATCGGCAAAATAGCCTCTTCCTATTTTTTAATAATTGCAAGTTAGGCAAATAAATTGTAATAAAACCATAGATGCTAGCGACCTTATCTACGGCTTATTTGTATAACAAAGGAATACAAGCAGAAGAAAGAAATATATCGGAATGGAACAGTCCACTTGAAACAGAATAAGGGATGCTAGAATGTGTGAAGCGGATCGATTGAAGAAGAACTTTAGGAGAATGCAACAGACAAATGCAAAGAAGACAGAAGATGTTTTTGTTTTTCTTTTTTTTTCTTCAGCAAGTTGAGATGAGTGAAAATTGGGACCCAAGGAAAGTTCGATTATATTTACGCTTCGTATATGTATTTTGTTTTACATTTCATTTCTTGGTTTGTTTACCCGTTTTTCCACGGTGGCAAAGTTCAGCAAAAGCTCATTTTATTGTGGGAATCCAGTTACCAAAAACAGAAGGTGTAAAAAAACAGATGGTGCAAAAAACAGAAGGTGCAAAAAAACAGAAGGTGCAAAAAACAGATGGTGCAAAAAAAAAGAAGGTGCAAAAAACAGATGGTGCAAAAATAGCCATGATCGGCTCGGTCTGCATTCATTGGTAAGGGCGTCTCCGGCGATTTTCCATAACCCTCTTCTTCTATAGGAGAAGGTAATGCCTGGGAAGATGGCTTCTCGTGACTTAACAGTTAGTACACTTTGCAAAAAGAACAAATACAATTTATAAATCCAGTTACCAAAAACAGTACACTTTGAAAAATTTATTTGCAAAAAGAACAAATACAATTTATAAATAAGGCACAGAGTCCTCAAAAGTGTGCAGACTGAGGGGTCAATTCGATGGTCAATCGTCTGCTTATCTTATCCTTACTGTATTTTGATCAATTCGCCCAAGCACTGTTCCTTTCTCGGCCCTTGTTTAGATCATGTTGTTTCATTCTGACAAATTATGGAATATTTTCTCTACAAAGTAAGGAAGACTTTCTCTATAAAGTAAGGAAGACTTTCTCTACAAAGTAAGGAAGACTTTCTCTATAAAGCCACCATTCACCCATGCCTCGAGTATTGTTAACTGATGCACCAACCACTAGTCTCTCGCTCCTGTTGTACAAGTACTTCAACGGAATGTGCTCCGACTAACTTGCTGTACTTGTGCCCCCTTAACATGAATACTTTAACAAACTCAACAAAAAATCACACTGCTTCTCTATAGAGGTACCCAGATGCCGGAGGGATTTCTGCTCTAATGGCTTCTTTCCTCGACCTTCCGACTTGCTACCTGTTTCCCCGACTGTACGAACATGCAGAAATTTAAATGTAATCTGGACAAGCATCTCCCTGCACAACTCTACCCTTAGGATGACCATATATATTTGCTCCTTAGTGCACAGTAAGCCCTTACGTTTCAGTGGCCGTGTTCCTTGTTTTGGGCTAAATTAAAGTTTAAAACAAAAAGAATAACGATAACTTATATCGATTTTAACATCGAAAATTAAATGTTTTTAATTCTAAAATATTAAGATAGATTCATGAGGTTTTTGCAAAAATATATCTAGAAAAGGAAAACATCTGTTTCAATTTTAAATGAAGGTTCGTGGTCACATGGAAAGAGGAACATACGGAAACTATTAGGAATGTTTCGAATTCATGTAGTGGTAACAATAAAAGAGCCAATTATTTCCTCGTATTGTTCTCTGACCTGAACTGGAAGATTGCATCAAATCTGTGGCCAAGGTTGTTGGAAAAATGGTTGGACTACTACTGTGTAGATGGCGCCGCTCAGGGCACCCTTTTCTGTCTTGACTGAGTACAAAACCGACTTCAAAATCTAATGGCCGATGTCTTATTCCCGCTCTGCAGCCTCTTTCTCACAGAAGAGACGTTGCTAGTCTTTCTCTACTTTATCATTATTTTCATGGCACGTGCCCGACTTAGCTCCAATTTATGCCCCCCTCCGCCCCTGTAAAACCGTTACAACAAAAACTTGTCTAGCTACAACCACTATCAATAAATTCCCGTTTCCCCCTCTGTGCGCCTAGAACCAACAAGAACTTTCATGAGCAAAGTTTATTTCCTAGAACTGTCCATCTGTGGAACACAGTACCACGGGGCTGCTTTCTGGCTGGCTATAACATTGCTGTTTTCAAGTCCGATGTAAACAGATTCTTGCTGAGCCGTCCTCTTTAACAGTCACTTTCTGACCAGTTCAACCATCGTTACTAATCCCTGTCTCACTTGTCAAACGCAATAATCTTCATCCTCGAGTGGCCTGTGGACCTTAATAAGCAGTGACGCGGCTGTAAAAAAAGAAAAAAAAAAGTAAATAAAATAAAAAGTTTGACGATCATTGTTTCTTATTTAAAATTTTTTTGTTTTTATGGAAAAATGCTTGTCACCAATTGCTACAAAATACAGGCCTAAAATCGAGATAAGTTATCTCCTTACTCTGTCAACATTAAACAGCAGGGGCGGGCAACCTCTGGCCCGCGGGCCACATCCGGCCCGCGAAGGCTTAGCGTCCGGCCCGCCACCCTGCTATGCTTTATTATTGCAATCCGCAAAACTCATATCATTTTGTGACATAGACGTAAAAGTAGGCTTCAATTAAGATTTATAGTGGGATGAAAATGTATAAATATCAGCGAGCGATGATGCATGTATATTTCATTTTTCTTTAACTATTAATTTTAAATCCTTGACCTGAGATAAAAAATAGAAAAAGAGGCAAAGAGGAAAGGAGAGACGAGGAAAGGGCATGAAACAGAACTTATGTGAGGATCAAAACGAATGCTGGATCAACTTGCTACGTCCCAGTCATTATTTTTTATGATTCGAAAATGGCTCTTCGTCAGCGCCTTTTATTACATCGCATACAGAAGTCTCTTGAGAAAAAAATATCAGATTTGTAGAGTGTTCAATGCAATTTTTGTACAATTTATTCATGTAAACAAAATATAGTAATTCTGAGATTTCGTTTTTCACTCCGGCCCGCGATCTCCTTCCAAAAGTCTCATCTGGCCCTCACTTTGAAAAGGTTGCCCGCCTCTGGACTAAAGAAAGGCCCTTTTCTCTCCTTCATCATTTATCCACCATTATCACTTTAACAGACACCACAATACCATATTTACTCTATGGATTCTTCTACTTAAAAGTGTCCCCAATGGTTGAAGGCCAGCTGGTACATATTATTTCTTAGTAATAAATCGAGCAAGAAACCCGCAGAAAAATGGTTGGAAAACCTTAAAATTTGATTAAAACACTCTTTCGGAGATTTCTTGTTAGTTAACTACCAGCAGGTTCTCCCGGCGTTGCCTGGGAATGAATGGGTTGTGTACACTTGCAACCAGCTCTGAACCTCATATTACTATTTTTATTCGTATTTAAAACTTCTGTTTCTTCTAATTTTTTAAGTTATAAATGAAATTAAGTAAAACGTTGTCTTTGTTGTTTATGAATATCCAGCGCACACGCAGGCCTCACGATATCATTGTAAATCCTCCTAATCTTGCTTCCCTTTTTGTTCTTTAGTCCTCACATTCCATGAGCGATGTTGCTGACAAAGGGGGAAGAATTGCTGCTTTCTGGGTCGGAATCTATCCATATAACACTTATCGTTGGCAAGTTTTTTTTTTACCGTGAAGTAGTTTTTTTTAGCTTCTTAAATCAAGTGGCTTCATGCCTAGTCTGGAGCGACTTCCATAAAAAAAGACATCATTGAATTCCTGGGAAAAGTGTACTCCAGAAAAGTAATGTTTGGTATAGGGCTTTGTTTCCAATTGTATTCCAGGACAAACAGACCGACTTGGAAATGACAGATATATAGTAAAGATTACTTAAGAATAAAATATCATGTAAAAACTTACACATTAATTTCAAACTCTCACAAATAATATCGACGAAATTAATCGCTGGCTTATTTTGAAGTCAGTGATTCAAAAATATTGTCTTTTAAGTAATAAGCCCTAACCCTAAAGGGAGATAAATCCAATAAAACTCAAAGGACATAAATCAATTAAAAGGAAACAAGAATTATCTCCCATGGATTATCGCTTTAAACAAATTGTTTATACTGTCGAAATGATTTTATACTTTGTCTATAAATGAAAACTAATAAAATCCACATTCGATTCCAGAGTTTATTATTATTATTATAGTATATATATATATATATATATATATATATATATATATATATATATATATATATTAGGTACGTGCAAAATCAATGGCCGATTCCCAATATGTAAAAACATTTTGACCCTCCCTTCACTTAAAAATTCACCAAAATTCAGAAAATCAACCAATTTTAATGAAATTATCAGTATTTATTAATTAACGATCACATAATATAATGAAACCATTATTTCTCTTAAAATCTTAGTGAAAATGTTTTAAGTATTAAAAAAAAATGCATCATTTTTTTGTTGATTTTTTAATAAAGATAAAAGTACGGAAAAGGCCCCTAAATTCAGTGTTAATAAAATCACAATAACTCGAAGAAAAATTAATTTCTTGAATTAGCGATGTTATCATTGAATAAAGCATTGTTTAATCAATATTTTCACCAAAAAAAATAATATAATTGCAAAAAATATTTGAGTCAATTTTAATGATTAGAGTTTCTGGAAAAATTAAAAATGCGATATAATTATATTTTCCTTTCGCACATGAACGTGTAATCATCAGCGTAAGAAATTCTTTTTATGATCTTGAAAATAAACAAAATTTAAAAAAAGAATGAGAATCGGGATCATTACGAAAAAGAATTAAAAAAATTGGATAATTTCTATTAACGATTGAGTTGGATAGGTATGGTCGCTCTTTTCTGTAATAAACAACCACAACTCACTCCCACGCCGCCCTCAAAATTTTAATTTTAGAGATTCAACAATTTCGTTAATTTCACAATTCATCGTCAATTATTTAAAAAGACGAAACGTAAGTTTGTATTTGTTTTGTCATTTTTTAATTAATAAATAACTAAAAAGTTGAAAACAATTATTTATTATAGTGGTCAAGAGGGAAAGGAACGGGAGTTACAGGCACAAGCCTTTTTCCCAGATATATGTTATGTCATGTTAAAAAATAAAATTCAAATATGCAATTTTTTTTCAAAAAATAATTGTTTTAACTTTTTTTTTCAATGAATAAATTGTCAGTGTAGTCATTGACTTTAATTAACTTTTTCACACTTAAAATCAAAAATAATACACCTTTGACTTTATTTAAAAAAAAATTAATGTAATTTATCGTTACGACTCAATAAATGTAGTAACTAAAGTTTTTAATCATTATGTAAAAACAATTGATAAAACAGTTGATAAAACAGTTTGTAACGTAAAAATAATTTTTTAACAGCAATTTAAAATTCTAAGGAAAAGCATTGGTAAACAGATGTCAGCAATAATTTCGAGTATTACTGAATTAAAAACTAATACCAAGTTAAATATGAATATTTCAAAGTGAAAATAAATAAAATTGTAATTGCGTATATTCACAAATATTTTAATTAAATAAGCATTACCTTTTTTATTAAAACAAAATAAGAGTACTTAAATTGATTAAATTCTTTATAACCTTAAAAAGAATAAAGAAATTAATGGATAATAACTTTTCAACTTCTATAAACTATTACAATCCCATTTCTATACATAAAGTCAAAAATTATAAATTATTACATTTTTGTCTTCCATATATTCTGCATAGCGATCGTCAATCAGTAAACAAAGTCGTTTACCGATTGACTGAATGCCGGATTTCACTAAAATAGCACTTTTGGGGAGATTATTTTGATAATTTTTAGTAAAACGTATGAAATTTTTGTTTTAATTTAGTATCTTATGACTAATTTAATAATTATTTTGAAATAGTTCCAGAAAACTTATATTTATCTTTCAAAGGATTTTTACAAGTAATTTCTTCAAAGGTCAACATTTACTAAATTTTTGTTCTTTTAGCCGTCGTGACCACATTTTTCATTATAATTTTTTTTTTCACATGTAAATATAAATTTCTTTCTTTTAGAGATGAAGTCTAATCTTTTATCTTTCAAACACAATAAAAGATTACAGAAAATTAGTATATATATATTCGTTTGAATTTATAGAGAGCGTAAGCTTGCAACGCCGGTGTATGTAGGTATAAATAATTTAATATTATTTTATAAATATTATATATATATATATATATATATATATATATATATATATATATATATATTTACCGGCTTTCTTAGCACCTTTCTTGCTACCTTCAGCAGCGGGAGCCATTATAAAGTCTAAGATATAAAGAAATTTCTTTATATCTTAGACTTTATAATGGCTCCCGCTGCTGAAGTTAGCAAGAAAGGCGCTCAGAAAGC
>OY744533.1:98244796-98247296 GCA_963556195.1 Sepiola atlantica | reverse complement strand
GTTAAAGATTTGGGTTGAAATAAAATGTGTTGTTACGGGACGCTAGTGCATTTTGGGTGTAGGGAAATTAAACTTTTAATCAAAAAAAATTCAGAATAAGATATATGGAAGTTAATTAAGAAAATTATTAAATAGGTCAATGATGGCAGAGAGAATTTGAGACATTCTTTGGTTAAAATAGTGACAATAATTTAAACCAGAGTGAGAATGGAGATGGCAGTTAAGAGTAAATTTTATGGGGGTTAAAAGATGTAGAATGAGGGCGGGGGTGGGGATTGAGCAGGGCCCGAGAGAAGTGAGCGAGGGACGAGGTGAACGGGGTGGGGAAATAATCGAGGCTATTAAAAGAGTGAGAAGAATTATTTAGAAATTTAACAGGGGGGGGGGGGGAACAGTAATTAGAATGCACAGAGAAAACGGTGAGCAGTTCGATATCGAAGTATGCAAAGGAGATTAAAAGTAGATAAGGCGAATCATCAAGTAAACAAGAATGCTAGGGTCTAATGCAAATATGGTGGGGTAGTTATCAGGTTGAAAGGGAAGATTAGAAGGTTGGATGTGTTGATGGGAAGCGGACGAGTGTATTAAAGGAAGTTAAAGGAAAAAAGTAATAGAAATCATATAAAATTTATACGATTAAGGAGGTTAAGTACAAAGATTTAGGGGGTAGTGGGAGAAAGGTACTAAAGCTAAGGGGATTGTAAAGCTACCGGAATTCATGAGTAATTCTTTAAGTTAAGAGAAAAGCTAAAGGAATGAGGGAGATATATGCAGAGTTATAGAACAAAAGGAATTAGAACTATCGGAGAAAATATCCGAGATCTAGGGAGGGTAAATCCGAGATGTAGGGAGGGGAGTTAATCAAATGGGGGAGGAGTGTCTGGGGGATTACTATGGTTGCTATACTTAAATTTACGTTTATGTCTGCAACTGGAAATGAGTTCATTCTTAGAATTAATAATATTTTTAGATTTAGTAGCAGTAGCTATCATAAAGGTTTCCAATGTAAAAAGTTGGCAGTGGGGTGCACCCGGGGTATATGTATTTGACTTTTTAAGTATTGACCAGTGAAGTGAATAGGGGGTATTTTTAAGATTGAGGTTTCTAATTAGATTGGAGAGTGAAGTGCCAGTGCTGTTATCGTTGCTATTTTTAAAGGAGTAGATATGGTTAGAGATCCGGGTCTTAATGGGGAAAGCGGACGCCCCAATGTATGTGTGTATCTTTAAGGGTGGTGCTATAGTTGCATTAAAATTGCTAGTGGTATTTGATGAGATTTGGGGTTGGAGATTCAGGTTATGCGAGGGAGATTGGTTGAAGTTGTAGGGCGGAGCGGATATGGGGGAAATGTCAGTTAGCCCAAGGACACTATCTATTATTGGGGGTGCTTGGTTAGAAGTATGGCTGTATATGTGGGGGTCTTGAGGAGAAACGGATTGGTGTTGTGGAGAGATGTGGAATCCGGGTGGAGTGTGGGAACTGTGATTGCTCACAATATTGGTGGAACGGGGGAATTGTTTCACAGTACAAGCGTATATTACGTCCTTCTGTACACAATCGTTGTTTAAGGGGCAATCTCTGGGTTTACGGCAGTTATAAGTGGTGAGGTGGGTGGTTTTTGTTGGATATGTTTTATTTTCCTATTGTTAGAGGTTATGATAGTTTGTTCAATATTGGGCATTGTAGAATAAGATATTTTAATAGCATTTTTGTTAAGAATAGTGCTATATCTGTGGGGTGCTTAAAAGATCTGTCTAAAATTTGGAAAAATTCCTTAGGTATATTGGTTTTGACATTACCACTGAAAGGCGGATGAACCAAATGTTGTTCTTTCTTCTAAGTTTTTTTCTTTGTCTGTGCGTCTGTGGGTCTGCCCGATTATCAATATTGTTAATTCTTATGGGCTTATTTGCGTGTGTTATGATTTTCTTGGGTGCAGATGCGTTAAACTTTTTACTTCTGTGTATCGTCATGTTGTGCGCAATAATGCCTGAGGGTTTGTTAACTTGAGTAGGGGGGTTGCAGTTATATTTAATTTTGTGATTGTAGCCTGAGTTTAGCAAAGCATTATTGTAGCAGCTAGAATTTTGATCGAAGATAGATTTATTGGCAGATAGTTTAGAGATTCTGTTAGATACTGAAGGGACTATTGAGTTTATGATGGATTTAGGGTGGTAAGATAGGCTATGTACGTAGAAGAGGGTTCAGTTAGGTTTATAGTATGGGCTGAAGGTTCCCGAGTTAAGATCTAATGTAAGGTCCAGAAAGTTGGATATTCTTTTCTCAGGTTCCACTGTAATGGTCAAACCAAAGTTTTTGAAGAAGTTATGCAAGTTTTTGATAGTGTTGTTATATTGTCTCGATCTCTCCCCAGACACAAACAAGGCGTCGTCCCTATACAACCCACCCTGTAAGTGCCCAATATTAAACCCCAATTCTCTCATCAAGTACAAACCTACCAGGTCAGTGACCTGGGCAGAGGCCGACGACCCCATAGTAA
>OY744533.1:98207296-98239796 GCA_963556195.1 Sepiola atlantica | reverse complement strand
AACTTCCAGCAGGTTAGGGTTAGTATTAGGGTTAGGGTTAGTGTTAGAGTTAGAAACCTTTTAGTGTAGCTAAACAGGGAAGCGCTTCTAGCAGGGATCGAAACTCAACCTGTTATTGACTGTCAGAGATATTCGGCCATCAGGAACGAGCCACGAGAAAGCGAAATCTCAATGTTTATATAAACACTGTCAAACACCGCAGAGTGTACTATTCGTATTTGAAAGAGCTTTGTTATGCCTCCTATTTTAGGCTAAGCTCTCTGGTAACGGAAATAACGGGTTTAGCGAGCGAAACGCAATAATCTGCCGTAACTGGTAGCAATGCGATTTTTCACTAGCTTTTTATATCGGACACATTAGTATAAATAATTCCTAATTCACCCCTCCCTCTCAAATTGTCTTTCTTCTTATGTTTTATAATAGGACGTGTAGAGGTTGGGTGAGAGAAGATGTCGGATCGCTATATTATAGTAGGGTTGCTGCATCTGTATCCATTTTACTGGTTTTATTTGCTATGAAGAAAAGGGTCACCAATTTTATTAAACAGTTTCTTCAACACAAAACATGATCCGGAGAGAGTTATGTAAACAAGAATACAAAATAGGTTTAGTCTGCCGACGTATATGCTCCATAAAAATAGAACTGAGTTTAGTTAAGCCATTACTAGAGACGAGGATACAGATAACGTCTTGTCGCATTGACATCTCAAAAGAGACTGGTTATAATTCGCGAGAAAAGGGTTTGGGCGGAAACGGAAGTTACCTCCGACGCGAACAACGTTCTTAACGCCCAACGTATATATCCTTCCGTGAGTGATAACATTCAAGTGTGTTCTTACCGAACCACGTACTAATCACTCCGCGAGTGATAACATGCGAGTGCAAGCGAAGATATATCGTAATTATGTAACCATTACAGGCGTTTTAGCTTATTGGCGGTGGGGGAGATTTTCATTTTAGAACAGTCAATATTCAATTTAACTGAAAAAAAAAATTAATAAAAAGTAAATAAAAACAAAATCTAAAAGACGATGAAGAAAAAAACGAATAAAAGAAGAATATTGTTATTACTTTTTAGTTAATAGAAGTTCTTAAACGAGTCATTACGAGTGATCGTTCACTGGTAAAAATAGGTGGTGCCCCCCTGCGTAAACATGTACTAAGCGGTACGTTTAGTGGATTGCATAGTTGAAATGCATGGAAATGAGAGATATTTAACTTAGAAATGAGAAATCATTCAAAATATGGGAAATATTTCTGATTTTGGATTTGGAAACCCAGAATTTTATTTCTATTTGGAAAAAAGTTAGTATCTCTTTAGACGAAGTTTTATGCTGAGAGCAAAGTACTTGGTACATCTTTTTTCCGGTGCCTGCGGAAACTATATCTTGGTGCTGAGGTGAAAACTAATCGAAAAGTCGATGATATCGCATGTCAAGATCATCTTCCGCTGCTCAAGTGAGAATAGATTTGATCTGTGGAGCCGCTCTGTGTCGGTGAGCGTGAAGAGTCCTGATTCTCAACCGTTGAACACACTCCAGTTTTGCTATATCTTTTTGTATATAAGGATTTGTTGTTGGATGGCATACTCAAGAACGGGCCGTATAAATAAACAGTAAATATAATTGTTAATATGTGTTTACTCTATCTTAATTTTGTGATACTTAAATTAGGCCACGGTTAAAGAGAAATAAACCGTCTCGACCCAAGTATGAAGCTACGAAGAAAATGTAGAACATTAAAAATACAGACCAATGGCTTTATGTATAACATTAAAAATACAGACCAATGGCTTCATGTATAACATTAAAAATACAGACCAATGGCTTTATGTATAACATTACAAATACATACAAATGGCTTTATGTATAACATTAAAATACAGACAAATGGCTTTATGTAAAACATTAAAAATACAGACAAATGGCTTTATGTATAACATTAAAAATACAGACCAATGGCTTTATGTATAACATTAAAAATACAGACAAATGGCTTCATGTATAACATTAAAATACAGACAAATGGCTTTATGTATAACATTAAAAATACAGACAAATGGCTTTATGTAAAACATTAAAAATACAGACAAATGGCTTTATGTATAACATTAAAAATACAGACCAATGACTTTATGTATAACATTAAAATACAGACAAATGGCATTATGTAAAACATTACAAATACAGACAAATGGCTTCATGTATAACATTAAAAATACAGACCAATGGCTTCATGTATAACATTAAAAATACAGACCAATGGCTTTATGTAAAACATTAAAAATACAGACAAATGGCTTTATGTAAAACATTAAAAATACAGACAAATGGCTTTATGTATAACATTAACATACAGACCAATGGCTTTATGTATAACATTAAAAATACAGACAAATGGCTTTATGTATAACATTAAAAATACAGACAAATGGCTTGATGTATAACATTAAAATACAGACAAATGGCTTTATGTATAACATTAAAAATACAGACAAATTGCTTTATGTATAACATTAAAAATACAGACAAATGGCTTTATGTATAACATTAAAAATACAGACAAATGGCTTTATGTATAACATTAAAAATACAGACAAATGGCTTTATGTATAACATTAAAATACAGACAAATGGCTTTATGTATAACATTAAAAATACAGACCAATGGCTCTATGTAGAACATTAAAAATACAGACAAATAGATTTATGTATAACATTAAAAATACAGACAAATGGCTTAATGTATAACATTAAAAATACAGACAAATGGCTTCATGTATAACATTAAAATACAGATAAATGGCTTCATGTATAACATTAAAAATACAGACAGAGGGCTTTATGTAAAACATTAAATATACAGACAAATGGCTTTATGTAAAACATTAAAAATACAGACCAATGGCTTCATGTATTACATTAAAAATACAGACAAAGGGCTTTATGTATAACATTAAAAATACAGACAAATGGCTTTATGTATAACATTAAAAATACATACAAATGGCTTTATGTAGAACATTAAAAATACAGACAAATGGCATTATGTAGAACATTAAAAATACAGACAAATGGCTTTATGTATAACATTAAAAATACAGACAAATGGCTTCATGTAGAACATTAAAAATACAGACAAATGGATTTATGTATAACATTAAAAATACAGACAAATGGCTTTATGTATAACATTAAAAATACACACCAATGGCTTTATGTATAACATTAAAAATACAGACCAATGGCTTTATGTATAACATTAAAAATACAGACAAATGGCTTTATGTATAACATTAAAAATACAGACAAATTGCTTTATGTATAACATTAAAAATACAGACAAATGGCTTTATGTATAACATTAAAAATACAGACTAATGGCTCTATGTAGAACATTAAAAATACAGACAAATAGATTTATGTAGAACATTAAAAATACAGATCAAATGGCTTAATGTATAACATTAAAAATACAGACAAATGGCTTCATGTATAACATTAAAATACAGACAAATGGCTTCATGTATAACATTAAAAATACAGACAGATGGCTTTATGTAAAACATTAAATATACAGACAAATGGCTTCATGTATAACATTAAAAATACAGACAGATAGCTTTACGTAAAACATTAAATATACAGACAAATGGCTTTATGTAAAACATTAAAAATACAGACAAATGGCTTTATGTATAACATTAAAAATACAGACCAATGGCTCTATGTAGAACATTAAAAATACAGACAAATAGATTTATGTAGAACATTAAAAATACAGACAAATGGCTTAATGTAGAACATTAAAAATACAGACAAATGGCATCATGTATAACATTAAAATACAGACAAATGGCTTCATGTATAACATTAAAAATACAGACAGATGGCTTTATGTAAAACATTAAATATACAGACAAATGGCTTTATGTAAAACATTAAAAATACAGACCAATGGCTTCATGTATTACATTAAAAATACAGACAAAGAGCTTTATGTATAACATTAAAAATACAGACAAATGGCTTTATGTATAACATTAAAAATACATACAAATGGCTTTATGTAGAACATTAAAAATACAGACAAATGGCATTATGTAGAACATTAAAAATACAGACAAATGGCTTTATGTATAACATTAAAAATACAGACAAATGGCTTTATGTAGAACATTAAAAATACAGACAAATGGATTTATGTATAACATTAAAAATACAAACAAATGGCTTCATGTATAACATTAAAAATACAGACAAATGGCTTTATGTAGAACATTAAAAATACAGACAAATGGATTCATGTAGAACATTAAAAATACAGACAAATGGCTTTATGTATAACATTAAAAATACAGACAAATGGCTTCATGTATAACATTAAAAAGACAGATAAATGGCTTCATGTAGAACATTAAAAATACAGACAAATGGCTTTATGTAGAACATTAAAAATACAGACCAATGGCTTCATGTATAACATTAAAAATACAGACCAATGGCTTCATGTAAAACATTTTAAATACAGACAAATGGCTTCATGTATAACATTAAAAATACAGACAAATGGATTTATGTATAACATTTAAAATACAGACTAATGGCTTCATGTATAACATTAAAAATACAGACCAATTGCTTCATGTATAACATTAAAAATACAGACCAATAGCTTTATGTAGAACATTAAAAATACAGACCAATTGCTTTATGTAAATATTTAAAATACAGACAAATGGCTCTATGTATAACATTAAAAATACAGACCAATAGCTTTATGTATAACATTAAAAATACAGACCAATGGCTTTATGTATAACATTAAAAATACAGACCAATGTCTTTATGTATAACATCAAAATTACAGACCAATAACTTTATGTAGAACACTATAAATACAGACCAATAGCTTTATGTATAACATTAAAAATACAGACCAATGGCTTTATGTATAACATTAAAAATACAGACCAATGGTTTTATGTAAAACATTAAAAATACAGACCAATGGCTTTTTGTATAACATTAAAAATACAGACCAATGGCTTTATGTATAACATTAAAAATACAGACCAATGTCTTTATGTATAACATCAAAATTACAGACCAATAACTTTATGTAGAACACTATAAATACAGACCAATAGCTTTATGTATAACATTAAAAATACAGACCAATGGCTTTATGTATAACATTAAAAATACAGACCAATGGCTTTATGTAAAACATTAAAAATACAGACTAATG
Organism: Sepiola atlantica; assembly: GCA_963556195.1. NCBI lineage: Eukaryota > Metazoa > Mollusca > Cephalopoda > Sepiida > Sepiolidae > Sepiola > Sepiola atlantica. The sequence goes on along the minus strand of OY744533.1, from coordinate 98,234,547 downwards.
GCTTTATGTAAAACATTAAAAATACAGACCAATGGCTTTATGTATAACATTAAAAATACAGACCAATGGCTTTTTGTATAACATTAAAAATACAGACCAATGGCTTTATGTAGAATTCAAGTGACATACAACCTCCTCGATATTTCAGTATTCTCCGTGCCCTTCCAGTTGCAGTCTGGGCGGTACTTTTTATTTCTTGGTTTTTCCATCTTCCCAGACACTTTACAACCCCTTTCTGTGGTACCTACTGATGTTGGTGCTTTCACGGTTTTGTTATTTGACCGGGAAGAGAGTGTGTAACGAGATTACCGCGGGGTGATTGGAAAAACTAGGATAGTAAATAAAACGATATATTGTAACGTGGTGTAGGTCAGGAGTGTCGGTAGGCGTCGCGTTTGGAATAATATCATCATCAACATCATTATCACCATCATCATCATCATCATCATCATCATTATTATTATTATTATAATTATTATTAACAACTAGGAGTTATCAAACAGGTCATCGTCAGTGATTGCTCACCGACAGCAACCGGTGGTGTTCCCTGGAGTCTGAGTGACAACAAGCTTCCCCAGATTCCCAGTACTCCCACCGTAAATAACCTTTCGATATCGCAACAGCCGCTTACCATTGATTTATCGCTGGTAAGGACCATTGGTCTTCTCTGGGAATTTGGGTGGCAATAAGACTCTCCAAGGTTCCAGTACTTTCCGAACTTTTCTAGTGGATGTATCGTTACTGCACTCCCAGTTATCAGTCTTTCCATCCTCCGTGACCCTTCACGACGATTTCGTGTGGTATCAGCCGAGGTTGGTGTCATCACTTCTTCTTTTTTTTTTGGGGGGGGGGGTAGTTTGCAGTATTTGCTTCGTTTTTCTATATCCTTGATCTTCACCTTGTGGTCTGCTGGGACGGCAAAATCTACGATTTGGCAGGTTTGTAACTTCTTGTTGACTATTATAACATCCGGTCTCATTGCTTGGATGTGTTTATCTGTACCTACATGTCTCAGGGGATTTTGTGATTTTCGTTTTTCAGTATTGTCTCTCGTTAGTGTCTGTACTATTTGTCTGCGTGTTCAAAATTCAGCCTTTTGCATACTGCCCTCCCTACACAGTCGTGTCTGTTCTTGTATTCTTTTAGAGCTTGTTTACTGCATTCACTTATTATGTGATTTACTGTTTCGTATCTTTGTGCACACAGTCTGCATTGTTTTTATGTATTCTAATCGCATATCGCATATCGAGTCTTTTGAATCGTCAATGTAGTATTTTTTATACCTACTTTTATTTTCTCATGTTTTGGCTTCTGGTGTCGCTGCCTTCTGTATTGTTCATTTGTTGCGGTGATCAGTCTTTTTTAAATTTATTTTTGTGTTTTCCACACAGTCTTCTATATTTATTTATTCCTTTTCACGTAGAGTCATTACTTTCCTAGTCTTTTGGTAAAGTTGCCTATGAATAGTCAAGAATATCCTATTAGCGATACTGCTGTTTATTCGTTTATGTAGGTTTTTACTATATAATCTAGTTTCTAAGTTTTCTTGTTCTCCTCAGGTATTCTTTGAAATCTCTTTCATTTCTGTACCTTTGATGGCGTTCTTCTTCTTCCGTGTGAATCAGATGATTCTGGTGTTGGCATTAGTTTCCCCGAAATCTTTCTGGAAAGACATCGAGTACTTACGGGAAGGACCATGAGAAGGTTGCCAACACCCCTAAGTGAAAGTGGTACTGTGGAACTGACTAGATTCGAACTTGGAACACCCAGGTCTTCAGTCCGTATCCACTTAACCACCGTCACCTCCCATTATTATTTTTTTTTCTATAATAATAATGATTATTGTTATTATTATTATTGTTATTATTATTATTATAGAAAAAAATTATTATTATTATTATTATTATTATAGAAAAAGGTGTAAAGCTTTACAAAAATCGTATTTTACTGTTTATTATTAGTTGGAGGCAAATCATGAAAACACTTAATTAAAAACAACAATATACTTTATCTTCCTGAAAACTGCGGGCATAAATATAACACTAACAAAAAGAAACGTCATATATTTTTTATTCTTTCTTTTTTTTCATCTCTCTTATTTTCATTTCATTAAATCACTTCTTTTCATTTCTGGGAGTCACCCCTTTGTTTTGTTTTTCTTGTTCCTTTCTTTCTTCTATTTCTGTGAAATGTTCTTTCACTTTTTGCACTTCCTTCGTTTGTCATTTCTTTTTTATGAGTCGTTGATTTTTCTTTTCGTTTTTATCCATTTTCGATTTTTTAAATCTTTCCTTCTTCTACGTTTTTGATTCTTTTCTCATCTATTTACTTTTCTTTCTTTCTTTCTGGTTTTTCATTCATTTCATCTTTTTCTTTCTTTCATTTATATCTATTTCTTTTATTTTCTTTCTTACTTTACTTTTTCAATCTTATCTTCTCTCTTTCTTTTTTTCGTTTTTTCTTTCTTTTCTTTTTGTCTGTCGTTGATTTGTCCTCTTTTTTATTTCATTTATATCTTTCTTCTTTCTTCTTTCTTTTTTCCTTTTTTTCATTTTATCATCTCGTTTCTTTCTTTTTTTCGTTTTCTACCTTTCTTTTTCTCTCTTTCGTTAATTTTAGCTTCTTTTTATTTATTTATATCTTTTTTCTTTCTTTACTTCTGTTTTCGTTATCATTCTTTCCTTTCTTTTTATCCTTAATTTGATTTCCATTTTCTTTCATTTATATCTTTCTTCTTTCTTTTTCTTTTTTTTCATTTTATCATCTCGTTTCTTTCTTTTTTCATTTTCTACCGTTCTTTTTCTCTCTTTCGTTAATTTAAGCTTCTTTTCTTTTCTTTATATCTTTCTTTCTTTCTTTCTTTCTTTATTTCTGTTTTCGTTATCATTCTTTCCTTTATTTTTATCCTTAATTTGATTTCCATTTTCTTTCATTTTTATTTTCCTGACTTTTTCTTTCGTTTTATTCTCTTCCTTCTTTCTTTCCTGTTTTTATTTCATCTTATTCGTTTTTCTTACTTTCGTTGATTTAACGTTTATATCTCCGATTTTTAAAATTTTATTTTTTTCCTATTTTTTTTTCGTCTGTTTTATCCTCTAGATTTTCCTTCCTTTTCTTCTTTCTTTCTTTCTTTCTTTCTATCTCACGTTTTCATTGATTTCTGTATTCTCTCTGCCATTAATTTGAGCACTTATTTCGTTTGTTTATACCGCGTTCTTTTTTCTGACCTTTTCTTTCTGTCATTTTTCATTTTCTCTCTTTCATTTTTCTTTCTTTCATTTTTCTTTCTTTTACGTCTCATCATTTCCTTCTTTAATTTTCTCGTTCTCTTTCTTTCTTTCTTCTTTCTTTCTTTCTTTCTTCTTTCTTTCTTTCTTTTTTCGTTTTAATATCTTTCTTTGTTTTCTTTCTTCCATTCTATCCCTTTTCTTTCTTTGTCTCTTTTTTTCTTTCTTTCTTTTTTCGTTTACATATCTTTCTTTACTTTTTCTTTCTTCCATTCTTTCTTTCTTTCTTTTTTCGTTTAGATATCTTATCTTTCTTTACTTTATCTTTCTTCCATTCTATCCCTTTTCTTTCTTTGTCTCTTTTTTTCTTTCTTTCTTTTTTCGTTTACATATCTTTCTTTACTTTTTCTTTCTTCCATTCTTTCTTTCTTTCTTTTTTCGTTTAGATATCTTATCCCTCTTTATGTTTTCTTTCTTCCATTCTATCCCTTTTCTTTCTTTGTCTCTTTTATTCTTTCTTTCTTTAATCTACAACTATATTTCCTTCTTTGTTTTCCCGCCTTTGCTTTCATTAATGTCATCCGTCTGTTCTGTCTCTTTCTCCCTTTAAAAAAGAAATCCAATTGATTGCGTTCGCCGGATTCCCCCATCCCCGCCCTCTCATTTCCATCATTAATCGAAAGTGATTCTTCAGGTCGGAAAGAAACCGCTTCACAATCGAAGCAATGAAGAAGTTTAGCATCAAATTGAAAATATAAGATTTCAATTTTAATTGGATTTTCATAGACTTCCGACCATATTCTTTCCATCAAACTAAAATCAAAGAATTAGAAAAAAAAAAAAAAATTCTGAACATATATGTATTTTTTCAAATAAATAATTATATCAGTTTGTTTTCAGAAAACGGACCCATTCCATATAGGCATTTTTATTTAACTTTTAAAGATACAAACAAGGACGCTCCATTTTTAAAACTCGGAATGATTATAGACAACTGTATATTCATTCGGAAAAGTTCCATTGACAAAGGTCAAAAGCTTTGGAAAAGTTTGACTTAAGAATATTAAAAGATGTATGTTGGATTCTCAGCGGTTATATTGAATGCTGTATTTGAATTTAGAGAGGTTCTTTAGGCTGATATTTAAGGCTGTATTTTCATACAGAGATTCGATATATTAATATTAAACTATATATTTTGATTCAGAAAGGTTAATTAATATTAAAAGGTATTAATATTAAAAGGTATTAATATTAAAAGGTATTAATATTAAAAGCTGTATTTTTATCAGAAGTTCGGGTATCTTTTACTTTACTCAGCAGACTAAAAAACGCTCAAAAAACAAATATACAACAAATAAAAGTAACTGTATGCGATAAAAGTTATTTTCAAACTTACGTGTGGCATTTGTTTGTATTTTTAACCCGTTCGAAGTGCTATTTATTAGAAATTAAATTATTCGTCACACCAACATCGCAAAATCCAAGATGGCGATCGAAGAAAAAGTCGAGAATAGATATTTTCCTACGTAGCTATGACATTTGTTTGTATTTTGACGTAGTATACATGAGTTTTTATTAGATGTAAAACAAAATTCTTGTTTTTTTTTTGCACAAAAAGAAAATGGCGGCCGGTCATTATTCTCTTACATACCCCCCGTATGTAAGAGAATAATGACCGGCCGCCATTTTCTTTTTGTGCAAAAAAAAGAACAAGAATTTTTTTTTTACATCTAATAAAAACTCATGTATACTACGTAAAAATACAAACAAATGTCATAGCTACGTAGGAAAATATCTATTCTCGACGTAGGTCGCCTTTACTTGTTGCATATTTATGTTTTTAAACACTTTCTCGTTCGTTTTTTGACCCCGTTCACGACTCTGCGGAGTAAAGTAAAAGATACCCAGAAGTTCTATACATTGATATTAAAATAAATATTTTATTCAGAAACATTCCATATACTAATATTAAATGCTGTATCTTGATTCGAAGAGGTTCTATAGACAACTGTTCAAATATGTATTTTAATTTAGAGATGTTCTATATACTAATACTAGAAGAATACTCGTCCCAGGACGGGTAAAATGAATTCCCGAAAACAGAACAGTTTTACACCACTTTTATGTCTTCTTACGAAGATATAGGGTGGGCCAAAATAAGGGTCCTATCTTTAAATTTGAATAACTTGAATTTGAATAACTTCCACAAAATAAAAGTTAAACTCACCAAACTTTATGTGTGTGTAGACTGACCCTTCCGAGATTTTTTGAAATAAACAAAACAAATTTTAGCCGAAAAACACTTCTTAAAACTTACAAAAACTAAAGTATTGTTTTTTACACTGTTTTGAGTTTTTTAAGCAAAAATAATGTTTTCTAAATGAGGGTACGTTCCTTAGGGCTAATACGGCTCATGCTTGCTTCGGAAGGGGTCCTTTACTTATTCTAAAAAAAAAATCAAAAAAATCAATAAATAAAAAAGTTATGAATTTTTAAAAATAGGACCCTTATTTTTGCCCACCCTGTATAAACCAATATATAATTATACTAAACCGTATGTCTAGAATCTTTATTTCAATTTTAATCAAAATTCATTACATGATTTTTTTTCTCTAGAAACTGTCTAAAGCTTCAGCTTAAAAGGTCTTAAGGAAAATTAATTTAAATTTAGGGAATTTTAAGTACTTTCATAGATTAGGACCCACGCTAAGTTTGACCCTAACCTTAACCCTAACCCTAATTTTAACCCTAAAACCTAACCATAACCCTACCCCCCACCCTGAACCTTACCCTAACGACGGGGTAAAAGTTAGTGTGGGTCCTAATCTTTGAAAGCGCCGAATATTTATTCATTGATGTCTCATATACCTATTAATAACATTTCATGAAAACCGGAGCTATCTGAATGTTCACCAAGGTCGTTCAGCCCCTATTGCATACAACTAAATTAAACTAAATATAGCCCACATTACGATCCCTACGCTTAGCAGCTGTGTTTTAAAATACATAATGATCGGCTAATTAGTTTCAAAATGAATCTTGCACGTACAAATATATAAACATATACACATACCTAACTTTATATAAATAGATCATAATATGTATTTTAATTCATATACATATACAAAAATATATATTTTCATTCGGAAAGGGTATATATTATTATACTAAAACTAAGTTAATCGACGTCTGTTTCCATAAAGCATTTTTCCTATGTACGCAAAATAAATGCTAGCATATACCCTCATTTTGGGATTGAGTTACGTTTTACATTCTTTTAATGTTTTCCTAATTAGCTGTAATTTGTAATAAACTGAAGTAGCCACCCATCCCTCACTTATCTATGTATTTCTGTTTCCCTCTCTCGCTGTATTTTGATACATCACCTCTAATACTTTTTAATCTCTCTCTCTGTGAGTATTTAGAGAAAAAATGCCTCTCTTTTTTTAGCTAATTTACATAATGCGCGCACCGTAAAGACGCATGTAAATTAGATGACAAAATAATAATAGGTTCCTTTACTCTTATATTATTCACAAGGATATATAGAAGTATGTCGACTTACTATTTTTATTTATGCAAGAAAAATATCTTATCAGACATGTCACAGTTTATGAATATTCAAATACAATCAAAGTGGAACAGATAGTGGTTGTGACTCAACGGGTCACGGGTAATCTATATATATTAAACAGTAGCTCTGTGTGTGTATATGTCCGCCTGATTTTCTGTCTTATGTTCACCCAAACCGCTAAACAGAATTGCTTGAAAATTGGCATGTGGTCTACTGACTTCCCAGTGAAGTTCATAGGCTATATAAGAAATATGTCACTTCAACGCTGGGGGTCCCCGGGCGCCTCCCCACTGAAAACTGTTTTCCCTTATATTCAAATGAAATTTAAACCATAGGTAAATGACCCAAAATGTTTTCTATTCCCAAAATTTCAGCAAATATTGATAATATTAAGAGGGCCCCGAGGCCCCCGTCCTGAAAACGAAAGTCTTTTTACAATTTGTTTGTTTTGTTTTGTTTTACGGCATATCAGCCCTTTTGGGTCATTTAATACCAACTCTATTTATATTGGTAAAAGGGTTTTATGCTTGAGGTTCATAATATTTTTAAAATGTTTAACAGATTTGGATGAATTTCTTTTATATGTTCATATTTCTTGAGTAAACAGTCTGCAATTGATTAATTTTTTCCTAGGGAAGTTTGGTTTATTGAACTTATAGATATTAGGTTTTGTTGGGTAGAAACCCACCATTTTAAAAAAAGGACATTATGATTTCCACTCTGATGTCTTTAAATAGTTCCTTCATAGTACCAAGATTGTAGTGTTTTCGTCGCACTGGATCAAAATCAACACATTCTAACATAAAGTGTATGGCACTTGACAAGTCGCACACCATGGTGGCTCTTTTTACTCAAGCAAGAATGAATGCGCACCTTTTGTGTGGCAAATACGCAGTTTGAGAGAGGACGACTTCCTCCCTTTGTGACTTTCTACAGCTCTGCCTCTATTCTTCTAGATCAGGTTGTATTGTCAACAGATTATTGCATGTATTACTGCTCCATCGAGACTGCTATTTCTTACGGATATATGCATGGATGTTTGTCTTGACGTTACAATTAAAAATTTAAAAAATTCTGTGCCGACTATTGCGGAGTAGTTATTTTATAGGGGTTCACTTAGCAGTCGCCCTTCTATTATCGGAACTACTAAATCTAACTGTTAATAAAAACTTCAATAAACACCGATTAAAACGAAAACAACCTCGTCAAGATATTTCATCAACTGTTTATTTAATAGATTTTTAAAATCGTAAATAAACCTTATGTACACTTTGTATATAAAATTAGGTATGTGCATATATGTATATATTTATATGTACGTGATAATCTCCTAAACTAATGAACCGATAATTATGAATTTTTGAATATATATTCTAGGCAACACGGTGAGTAACATCAGTACATTATTTCTTTTGTAAATTTCACGATTTAGGGGTTTCGCCTATCCAAACTTGCACCCCCCCAAACTTAAAAAATAAGTTAAATACAAAAAAATTAATAGAGAAAAGAATAGCATTACATCAAATTTTGAGCTATATTAAGTAATACATTTTTAAAAGGTACGGCGCACGCATGAGCGTCAATAATACGCATGTGCTTGGTAAAATCCTGAACTATTGAACTTATCATTATGCATTATGGAATATTTATTCTAGGCAACAGAGTGAGTAACGCGAGCATATTATATATTTGTAAGCTTTATCATTTAGTAGGGTGCCATCGAAACACGACCATACCACTCAAAGACAGAAGATAACATTAAAAACTAATGTTATATTTATTGATTATACCCATCCTGGGACGGGTATTCTATTGGTACTAATATAAATAAGTATTTTGGTTTGGAAGGGTTCTATTACTAAATATCAGATGCTGTACTTTCATTTTTTATTTTTTTATTCATTTTTAACATAGTTCACCCCAGACAAGGCAGGGCGTCACTGTAGACGTAAGGGGCTACCGAGAAAAAAAGAAAAGGGGAGAAGGTTGGGGGGGGGTCAACCTAAATTGGGATCTGCGCAGCGAGATGTCTGTTTACATTAATTTTAAATTTCTGCATGTCAGTACCGTCGGGGAAACAGGGGGCAGGGAGGGAGTTCCAAAGGCCAGCAGCACGATGAAAGAAGCTATTTGAGTAGAAAGCTCTCCGGCATCTGGGGACCTCCACAGTGAATGGATGGGATTTAGTCGATTGTCGAGTTGGTCTAGTGAACTTATGACGAGGGGGCACTAGAGCAGCCAATTCATCGGAGCACAATCCATTGAAGTATTTGTAAAACAAGCACAAGGATGCTACATTGCGGCAATGGGACAGGGCATTTGAAAAAAAAAACTTCTATTTAATGATATTACAAGTTGTACGTTGATTCACAAAAGGCTCGTTTTGAAAATTAAAAGCTCTATCTGATTCGGAAAAAAATCAGGTTTACAAATGTTAAAGCCTGTCATTTGGTTCGTAAAGGTTTCATTCTCAAATATCAAAAAGCTGTGCTTCTATTAAGAACAGTAACATCTATGCGTAATTATATACGGCATAATCACAGTGCCGCACCGGTTCCCGTTAGATAACCGAAGTTAAGCAACGTGGAGTCTGGTCATTACTAAATGGGTGACCATTTTGGAATACTAAGTGCTGTACGTGCGCTCCGCTTATCCCGGCATTGTTTCCAGTCGGCCTGACTTCCCCTATCCACTGGAATCAAGCAGTGCTGATTCTGGATTCTGTTTGGTGATGATTTCGCAACACTTGCTCCACAGTTACACGCGCAGACACATCGACAAGACTGAACGGAGACCATGACTGTTTACGAATATTTAAAACTCTACCGAGATATGAGTAGGTTCAATTTCAGAATTTTTTTAGATGAGGATTGATAATTTGTATTATTTGTATTATTCGAACTACTGTTCTCATCTTGGATGTTATTCTCCCAACGTTTCGGCCGATGTAAAATCCGCCCTTCTTCATTTTGTGTCTCGTCGAACTCGGAAATCTTTATGTCGAACTCAGGAATCTGTAAGGAATTTCGAACAGAACCCTGGCGGAAAGAGAACAGATAAAATAAAAGGTTTTTTGTCTCTATATACTAATATTAAAAGCTGAACTTTTATTTTGAAAGGTTCTTTTTTACGACCATGTAACATTGTACAGAAAGGTTCGATTTACGAATATTCAAAACTACATTTGATTTGGAAAAGTTCTATAGTATAAGCTTTACTTTAGATAGAAAAACGTTATATAGAGATATTTAAAAGCTATGCATTGTTTCAGAAAGGTTTTATTTACGAATATTCAAAACTACATTTGATTTTGAAAGGTTCTATAGTATAAGCTTTACTTTAGATAGAAAAACGTTATATAGAGATATTTAAAAGCTATGCATTGTTTCAGAAAGGGGTTATTTACGAATATTCAATACTACATTTGATTTGGAAAGGTTCTATATTATAAGCTTTACTTTAGATTGGAAGACGTTATATAGAGATATTTAAAAGCTATGCATTGTTTCAGAAAGGTTTTATTTACGAATATTCAAAACTACATTTGATTTGGAAAGGTTCTATATTATAAGCTTTACTTTAGATTGGAAAACATTCTATATAGAGATATTTAAAAGCTATGTATTGTTAAGGAAAGGTATTATTTACGAATATTCAAAACTACATTTGATTTGGAAAGGTTCTATATTATAAGCTTTACTTTAGATTAGAAAACATTCTATATAGAGATATTTAAAAGCTATGTATTGTTTCAGAAAGGTTTTATTTACGAATATTCAAAACTACATTTGATTTGGAAAGGTTCTATTTTATAAGCTTTACTTTAGATTGGAAGACGTTATATAGAGATATTTAAAAGCTATGCATTGTTTCAGAAAGGTTTTATTTACGAATATTCAAAACCACATTTGATTTGGAAAGGTTCTATATTATAAGCTTTACTTTAGATTGGAAAACATTCTATATAGAGATATTTAAAAGCTATGTATTGTTTCAGAAAGGTGTTATTTACGAATATTCAAAACTACATTTGATTGGGAAAGGTTCTATATTATAAGCTTTACTTTAGATTGGAAAACGTTATATAGAGATATTTAAAAGCTATGTATTGTTTCAGAAAGGTGTTATTTACGAATATTCAAAACTACATTTGATTTGGAAAGGTTCTATATTATAAGCTTTACTTTAGATTGGAAAACGTTATATAGAGATATTTAAAAGCTATGCATTGTTTCAGAAAGGTTCGATTTACGAATATTCAAAACTACATTTGATTTGGAAAGGTTCTATATTATAAGCTTTACTTTAGATTGGAATACATTCTTTATAGAGATATTTAAAAGCTATGTATTGTTTCAGAAAGGTGTGATTTGCGAATATTCAAAACTACATTTAATTTGGAAAAGTTCTATATTATAAGCTTTACTTTAGATTGAAAAACATTCTACATAGAGATATTTAAAAGCTATGTATTGTTTCAGAAAGGTGTTATTTACGAATATTCAAAACTACATTTGATTTGTAAAGGTTCTATATTATAAGCTTTACTTTAGATTGGAAAACATTCTATATAGAGATATTTAAAAGCTATGTATTGTTTCAGAAAGGTGTTATTTACGAATATTCAAAACTACATTTGATTTGAAAAGGTTCTATATTATAATCTTTACTTTAGATTGGAAAACATTCTATATAGAGATATTTAAAAGCTATGTATTGTTTCAGAAAGGTGTTATTTACGAATATTCAAAACTACATTTGATTTGGAAAGGTTCTATATTATAAGCTTTACTTTAGATTGGAAGACGTTATATAGAGATATTTAAAAGCTATGCATTGTTTCAGAAAGGTTTTATTTACGAATATTCAAAACTACATTTGATTTGGAAAGGTTCTATATTATAAGCTTTACTTTAGATTAGAAAACATTCTATATAGAGATATTTAAAAGCTATGTATTGTTTCAGAAAGGTTTTATTTACGAATATTCAAAACTACATTTGATTTGGAAAGGTTCTATATTATAAGCTTTACTTTAGATTGGAAGACGTTATATAGAGATATTTAAAAGCTATGCATTGTTTCAGAAAGGTTTTATTTACGAATATTCAAAACTACATTTGATTTGGAAAGGTTCTATATTATAAGCTTTACTTTAGATTAGAAAACATTCTATATTAAGATATTTAAAAGCTATGTATTGTTTCAGAAAGGTGTTATTTACGAATATTCAAAACTACATTTGATTTGGAAAGCTTCTATATTATAAGCTTTACTTTAGATTGGAAAACATTCTATATAGAGATATTTAAAAGCTATCTATTGTTTCAGAAAGGTGTTATTTACGAATATTCAAAACTACATTTGATTTGGAAAGGTTCTATATTATAAGCTTTACTTTAGATTGGAAAACATTCTATATAGAGATATTTAAAAGCTATGTATTGTTAAGGAAAGGTATTATTTACGAATATTCAAAACTACATTTGATTGGAAAAGGTTCTATATTATAAGCTTTACTTTAGATTGGAAAACGTTATATAGAGATATTTAAAAGCTATGTATTGTTTCAGAAAGGTGTTATTTACGAATATTCAAAACTACATTTTATTTGGAAAGGTTCTATATTATAAGCTTTACTTTAGATTGGAAAACGTTATATAGAGATATTTAAAAGCTATGCATTGTTTCAGAAAGGTTCGATTTACGAATATTCAAAACTACATTTGATTTGGAAAGGTTCTATATTATAAGCTTTACTTTAGATTGGAATACATTCTTTATAGAGATATTTAAAAGCTATGTATTGTTTCAGAAAGGTGTTATTTACGAATATTCAAAACTACATTTGATTGGAAAAGGTTCTATATTATAAGCTTTACTTTAGATTGGAAAACGTTATATAGAGATATTTAAAAGCTATGCATTGTTTCAGAAAGGTTTTATTTACGAATATTCAAAACTACATTTGATTTGGAAAGGTTCTATATTATAAGCTTTACTTTAGATTGGAAAACGTTATATAGAGATATTTAAAAGCTATGCATTGTTTCAGAAAGGTTCGATTTACGAATATTCAAAACTACATTTGATTTGGAAAGGTTCTATATTATAAGCTTTACTTTAGATTGGAATACATTCTTTATAGAGATATTTAAAAGCTATGTATTGTTTCAGAAAGGTGTTATTTACGAATATTCAAAACTACATTTGATTGGAAAAGGTTCTATATTATAAGCTTTACTTTAGATTGGAAAACGTTATATAGAGATATTTAAAAGCTATGTATTGTTTCAGAAAGGTGTTATTTACGAATATTCAAAACTACATTTGATTTGGAAAGGTTCTATATTATAAGCTTTACTTTAGATTGGAAAACGTTATATAGAGATATTTAAAAGCTATGCATTGTTTCAGAAAGGTTCGATTTACGAATATTCAAAACTACATTTGATTTGGAAAGGTTCTATATTATAAGCTTTACTTTAGATTGGAATACATTCTTTATAGAGATATTTAAAAGCTATGTATTGTTTCAGAAAGGTGTGATTTGCGAATATTCAAAACTACATTTGATTTGAAAAGGTTCTATATTATAATCTTTACTTTAGATTGGAAAACATTCTATATAGAGATATTTAAAAGCTATGTATTGTTTCAGAAAGGTGTTATTTACGAATATTCAAAACTACATTTAATTTGGAAAGGTTCTATATTATAAGCTTTACTTTAGATTAGAAAACGTTCTATAGAGATATTTAAAAGCTATGTATTGTTTCAGAAAGGTGTTATTTACGAATATTGTTAGTGAAACTTTCTGTTTAGGAATATTAAAAGCCATGCATTGTTAGAGGTAGGTTCTATTGGCGAAACTCAAAAGTTATACACTGTTACGGAAAGGTCATAAAAAATAGTAAAAGTTATTATTGATTTCGCCATATTTTATCTTTTTATCTTTGCTAGGCATTTTATTTCGATCCGCACTGACGCAAGTAGGATTGCAATACAAAAATGTATTAATACAAGAGGTGGAAGCAGCAAAATTCATTCCAACATTATATGTCTTGATTGGCTTCAGTTCGTGTTTATCCGTTATACCTCTGCATTGTATTGACTTCTATGAATTACCTTTATATATAGGCACTAAACAATGTTTCAAGCAAACTACATCAACCATTTTATTCTATTTTTCAATATTTAACCTGCTGCACTTTCTTCATGTATCATTTCTTCTATTATCGATTTTTCTCTATTTTCATTATTTTTATCCCTTTTTTCCCTTCTTTTCTTTCTTTCTTTCTTTCTTTTTAGAATCTATGTTCCTATTTTATACTTGTGTTTCGGAATTTTTGAAATGACGGTTGATATTTTGTAGAATTTGGTATATTCGGACTACTGTTCTCATCTTGAGTGTTTTTATAACAACGTTTCGGCCGATGTAAAATCCCACCATCTTCAGGTGTACTTTGTCGAACTCGGGAATTTCTGAGTTCGACAGAAAGGTTCCCGAATTCGACAAAGTACACCCGAAGAAGGTCGGAGGTTACATCGGCCGAAACGTTGTGAACAAGATGAAAACAGTAGTCCGAATATGCCAAATTTAATTATTTTATACTTTTGTTTTACATTTTTTACTTTCTGTTTCTGTCCATTTGTTATATTCCTTCTTATTTTCTTTCTTTTCCGCCCACTTTTCCTTTTTGTCTATTCTTTTTAAGTATGTATTTCATTAATTTTATCCGTTTCATACGTTCGTTTTATCTTTTTCCGTCCGTTCCTTGTATCCCTTTCTTTATTTCGTATTTTCTTTCTCTCTTTCTTTCTTTATTTCGTATTTTCTTTCTATCTTTCTTTCATTCTTTCTTTTTTATTTCGTATTTTCTTTCTTTCTTTCTTTCTTCCCATTTGTTCTTTTTAAAATTTCCTCCCCCCCTTCTCTTCCCCATTTCTTTCTTTCTTTCTTTTTTCTTTCTTTCTTTCTCTCTTTCTTTCTTCCTATTTGTTCTTTTCTTTCTTTATTTCTTTCTTCTCATTTGTTCTTTTTTAATTTCCTTCCTCCTTCTCTTCCCCTTTCTTTCTTTCTTTCTTTCTTTCCATTCATTCCTCTTTGATTTTCGTTCCTTCTTCTCAATCTCTCTTCTTTCTTTCTTTCTTTCTTTCTTTCAAAAGAAATCCATTTGATTGCATTTAGTGGGTTCCTCCGCCCTCCCTCATCAATCGAAAGTGTTTCGTCAGGTCGGAATGATTTCGCTTCGCAATCGCATCAACGAAGTAGTTTACCACCAGATTGAAAATATATATTTCAATTTTAATTGGATTTTCATGGTCTTACAACGAAAGTTTGGCTAAGCTAAAATCAAACAATAAAAAAATATTTTTCCAAGTAAATAATTAAATGAGATTTTTTGGGAAAAATAAATATTCCATGTGTATTTATTACTAATGGAAATTTGGTATCTGCCTGTCTGAAGCCGAAACTATACTATCACTTCTATTAAGTGGACTATTGTACTATCATTTCGGTTTACTATACTATTTCAGACTAATGTACTATCTTTCAACGCTCAATTCAGGGATGGGTGGGTAGAGTAGTATCTATTTTATTGTCATGAGACCATCATCCCAGGCATTACCCCCTTCGTTGGCAGAGAGAGGGTAGTGTAGTATATGCTCGTTCGTCATGACACCATTCTTCCAGGCATTATCTCCTCTTTTTTGAGGAGTAGTGTAGTATCTGTTCTGTGGTCATGAGTTTACCTTCTCCTTTTCTGTGGTTGGTAAGTGGATGATGCAGTATTGGTTCTATGGCCATAAGACCATACTCCCAGGCATTATCCCTTCCTTTGAGGGGTGAGTAGCGTAGTATCGGCTTGTTCGTCATGATACCATCCTCTCGGGCATTACTGCCTCCTTTTTGGAGGGTAGTGTAGTGTGTGTTCTGTGGTCTTGATACTATCCTCCCAGGAGTTACCTTCTCCATTGGAGTTAATGTACTTGTTCTGTTGTCATGATAATATCCTCTCACGGATGACTTTTTCCTTTTTTAGAATGGGGTAATGTAGTATTTGTTCTGTAGTCATGATACCATCCTCTTAGGGATTACTTTCTCCTTTTTTTAGGATGGGGTAATGTAGTATTTGTTCTGTTGTCATGATACCATCCTCCCAAGCATTACCCCCTTATTTAGAAAGGGTGGTGTATTATTTGCCCTGTCGTGATGAGACCATCCTCCCATTCATTATCACCTCATTTGGAGATGTTAGTGTATGTCAGCAAGTAATTTTAACACACGGCTCTTCATTAGCAAACGCAAAAATTACATTATATAGACTAGTAAAAATATGCGACCGGAGGGAGCATGTTATTGCTAACATTTGATTTAACTTAAAGATTCGAACAAACACGCTTATGTCTGTTTTAAAACATTGGCCAGATTATAGCAGGCTGTGTTTCAATTTCGGAAATATTCCATTTGCAAATGTTAAAAGCATCTTATTGTTTCGGAAAAGTGCTATGCGCGAATATTAAAAGCTTTACTTGTTTCGAAAAAGATTTGTAGAGTTTAATATTCGTAGAAACTTTCCTAAAACGAATGGCTTTTAATAGTCGTAAATAGTAGATTCCCAAAAGAAAGTAAAGCTTTTAATATTTGTAAATATTAAAAGCTTTACCTTTTTTGGAAAGCGTGTATATATGCATATTAAAACATATACTTTGTTTCGTAAAAGTTATACTGATATATATTAGAACTGTACTTGTTACATATAAATCCCCTCCAATGGGAGGTCTTATGTCTCGTAAGTAGCAACCAAATAAAATACATGGGGTTTATCAATGCAATCACAAATCATTATAGCACAATTAAAACCTACCCCATGTCCCATTCCTCCCATGATCGGGACACCTGAAATTAAGGTTTTACAACAGCACGAAGAAACGAAGGAATCACCGAATTTGAATAAAAGACCCTTTATTAAGATGTTGGCGTTGCTTTCTCTTCTGCCAGCGTCCTTTCATTTACCGTAGATCTTCTATACCCATGCGGCCCGTAACGAGACTTCCAACCGATTTCCCACTTTTTACATCCCCCTCTTTTAGCCAGATGACTTCACATCCGCTTCTGGTACACAGAAGGCCGACATCTAGATGATCCCGACTGGATCCTATTTCCTGATATCCTCAACTAACAAAACTTACACTTGCCCAATATTTAGCATGCTTTGTTTCAGAAAGATTCTGTTTACGAATATTAGCAGTTATACTTCGTTCAGGAAATTTTAAATTTACGAATATTTAAATA
Source organism: Sepiola atlantica (assembly GCA_963556195.1). NCBI lineage: Eukaryota > Metazoa > Mollusca > Cephalopoda > Sepiida > Sepiolidae > Sepiola > Sepiola atlantica. The sequence goes on along the minus strand of OY744533.1, from coordinate 98,217,446 downwards.
TGTACATTATGCCGGAAAAATTGGATTTACGAACATCAAATGCCACACATTGTTTGCCAAATTCTATTTACGAATATTTACATCTGTACATAGTTTTGGAAAGGTTCAATATACGAATATTAAAAGATATAATTTGTTTCGGAAAGGCTGTATTTCCAAATATTTAATGCAATATATTGCCTCGGTAATGTTTATATTTAAGAATGTTAGAAAATATAAATTCTTTCAGAAAGGTTCTATTATTTTACTAATGAGTCAACAATTATCAAAGCTAAAAACCATTCAAGGATAATAGCTAATAAGATAGAATGATTGTCAGTTGAAAGATGAAGAATATTATGAGAGGATTGAAAATAATTAATGGAATAGACAAACTCTTTATTATTTAGGGGGCGGTTTATAACAAGTATTTGTTGACATTGGATTTGAAGCAGTCCCGTAGTAATGTGTTCCACAAACGAGGAGCCCTTGCATTATCCCCCCCCCCACTGGGAGATAACGTACGTCAGCAACAAATTGTCACAATCGGTTGTTCATTAGTAAACTCAGCACTTACATTATATAGACTAGCAAAAATATGCGATCGGAAGGAATATGTTATTGCTAGGATATCTAAGTATACAAATAAATACACATTGGGCTTTATTATAGAGTAGAGGAAACTTTGCTTCGGGAAGTTGGTATTTGTAGTAGTAGTAGTAGTAGTAGTAGCTACAGCAACAACAACAACAACTACAGAATAACGATGTCAAATTATTCTATATTAGTTTGACTTTAATGCTTGATACTGATTGAATCAAATACTCAATTTCGATTGGTTCCCTATATCGGGAGTTAACTAATCAGAAACGATCTCTCCTCGAGCCGAGCCGAGCGAGAGGACCATGTTGTCTAACGAACCGTTGTCACTTTGACCACCACCAACACTTCTTTCTTGACGGGAAAAAGAAACCCGCCTTTAACCTCTGACTATTTGCATCGGCACGTGAACTTAACTTACAAAGATGGCGACACATCAGCACATGGACTTACTTCATAATTATAATTATACTAACTCTGCCAATCTCATAAACAAACTCAATACTGCTACATTCGTACGTTAAAATAACATTCTATTCTTATGAACTTATAACTTACTTATTACTTTTAACAGTAGCAGAAAGCCGACATTTCGAGCGTACCATTAAATTTGATCAACGTCTCGTTGATATGTCTGAAATTTAAATAGATATTATTAGAAGTTTTAGAACTACTTTCATAATTACTAACAATGAACAATGGACTAAAAATAACTAATATGGTTCATTTGACATATTAATGGGCTTACTGGACTCTGCTGAGGCATCAGACCTAGTGGACTTATACATATCATACAATCTTACATAGATATAGAAGACATAGATTTATAGAGATATGATCGTTTTCTGATAATTAGAGATGCTATAAACATTAAGTGTAATAGAATATGATAAAAATAGTGAAATAAAAATTACAGAACTCAAAGTAGAAATAACAAAACATTAAAACAGTTCCTTTTCTAGATGTAACGCTTAACCTAGATAAGGTGATGCATACGCCTTAATTAGAAGAGAATTCCAGAAAATGCCAATCGAATATAAATATACATTCACTATCAAATAATCAGTAATTAAGCTTATTCCAATCCATATAAAGAGTAGAATAAGCACTAACACATCTAATGATGCCTATTTCAATGAACAAACACATATTTGAAACAGAGCTATGAAACTGGCTATACAAATTTGGATATTATGTATAAAAGATCAGAAATAACTACAAATAGATAAAAAAGAGCTAGACAAATTATTTGGTTTACACTTTCATTCAACCAAATCGTACAAAAAATAAACTAAGGCAGAACTTCGTAAACTTACACTCAAATAGCATTTTGCATTCAATATACAATAAACACATTAAAATTAAGCTATAGTTGTATGGATAATCTAAATACAGTAAAAGTTGCTGGAAAATGGTTAGATCATTCTACCGCTCTAGAAAGTACCTCACCCGACGCAATCCTATACTTGTACAAAAGCCAGATACGTCTTAAGATGGAGTAATGTCGTCATATCTAGGGAGGTGTAGCTTAGCTTGAAGCACTCTTTAATGTCTTGACAGAGTACACAATCGATTTCGCCATCTAGTAGGGGATGTTCGTCCCTACAGTCTATTTCACACAGAAAAGATGTTGCTAGATTCTCTCATCTGTATCATAGTAGGTGCTCGACTGAGCTCCAATACCTGGTACCCCCTGTAAAACATTCTGTGGTCAATCCGTGAAGACAAATATATAAAAAAAATCTGGTGGCAAACCACAGTGGTTAATCTTTTTCAACGTCCAATTCTTTGTACTTCAGTCTCCTCTTTCAGCCTCACTCTGCTCTCCCTACCGCTCTCCAGCTCAATGAAAAGAGTACCGTTTATATACTACTTTTTGCCCCACCTATGCAAATTGACTGTCAACCAGAGCCATCTAGCTTTCAAATTCTCCAAACAGCCAATTTGCAAAGGGGGACAACTCAAACCACTCTTTCTGGATCCATTCCTGGCTGGGGTAACTTTGCTAACCACACATTCACAACAACAACTCGTCTAGCAAAGACCTTTCATTTCTCGCTCTCTTCACCAAAAACCAAACAAAACTTCCAGGAACATGTTTTTTTTCCTATAACACCTCGCCTGTGGAACAAGATCCCACGAGCCTGCTTACAAACCGACTACAGCATAGGCGCTAATTCAAGTCTAATGTGAACAAATACTTTTTGAGCTGCCCTTGTTGGATAATCAATCCCTCTTAAGTAATCTTCTGCCCATCCCACTCATTGTTTCTGATCCTCTTTCATCCTTATCTGCCAGTGGCCCCGAGCTTTGATAAGTGGTGACCCATTAGTAAAAGTACAAACAAAAAATAATAGTAATTACGATAACTGAATAAAGGGTTGTAGTGTGAGTGAATTTCTTCCCGGCACTCCCTTCCTCTGACGTCATTTCCGGTTTATCGTGACTTGCATTATTTCTCAATTTATACATAATAGCATTGCTTGGTTCTCAAATGAGTACTAAATAACGCTACCAAAAACAATTGCAATTATAAAAGAGTTGAAGATTGCCCCTATCTCGACCTCTGTATTATATCTTGTAATTCATATACAAATGGAAACCCTACGGAAAATAAATTTAATATATCAAGTACAGAAAGCAGATTTAAAAGTAGTCTGTAGAATTGTGACATGGCCGATTAGTGGTTCGAAACCAACATCATTCTTTTTGAAAACAATAGAATTATTATGATTCAAATGGCTCATTGATATAAACCACTGGTCTCGGGTTGGCAGCTGTTGGAGAACGGAATTATTGTAAGTCAAGTGGCCTATTGATATAGGTTGTTGATATCGGGGTCTGCAGCTGTTGGCGGAGTGGGGCTGTGCGTACGATGTCGTTGGAGTGGATCCGGCAACACAAGCCAGATTAGGCTGTTAAGTTATCTTTTTAAGAAATGACTTGGACCCCAAAAATGGATACAAACAAAATTAACCCCTGGCTGACCACTTAAGATTGAATGTAATTATCAAAGTGCCTGGTCAGCTGGTGGACGAAGCTACAACTTGGGAGATTAGTCACTTCAACTCAGAGAGACCATTCTCATCGAGGTTATGATTGGAGATTTTGTTAAACTGACCAAAGTTGAGAACAATAAGAAGAGAAGGAAATTGGTCACAGGACGCTGGGGCACTTGACCGAACGGAGTGACCATCTTGGAGAATTTAGCACTTTTGGCCAGGATGAGCAAAAATATAATGAGATCTCTAGTAAATTGGATTGACACTCTGGCGGTCGACCGGAGAGAGGCCCTCAGATAATTAAGGACATTTGATTTTGATTTTGTTTTGGCTAAAATGAGATTAAAAAAATCTCTGAATTTGATTTCGCTTGACCGTAGAAAGAACCCGAAATAATTAAGGTCACTTGATTTCGGTTCTGTGTTGACGAAAAGGACTAAAAAAGGAAAAATCTATAAAAATTAAATTTGCTTGATCGAAATCCGAGGGGAGGAGATATCGAGACCACGTCAGCATTGATGGGCAGAAAGTGGGACTGGATCAGGACCAAGACGTCATTGATGGGCGGACTAACAGTGAGGTTGTGTCCATATAAGCAGGCTCGCAGAGCAGATTGAGAGAGTCGGATAAATCGTCTGAAGGTGAACCTCAGACAAAAACTCGAATCCGTTGCTGCCAAAATGTCTCCAACTTGTCTTCTGAGCCCACACTTTACGCTACTACCCAAGCTACGCTATCGAGAAGAACTTTTGCTAATACTCGATCCGTGTCACAAACAAACAATAGTGAGAAGGGTTTGAATTGTATTTCTCTGATTTTATTTATACATATAAATTTTTTTCATGCTCTTTAAACTTTATCCGATCCTTGTTCTTATTTCCAACTGTTTTTTCTGGTATATGCTCCCAGGACTTGCTGCTACACTGGATATTCAACTTTTTATAAATACTCTAGTGAAGATATTTACACACCCCGTTGTGTCGCATTGTATAATAGCCATCTCTCAGGAGAACCTTACAATTGGATATCAGGTGGCTCACACTCTCTATTTCTGTGTGGCAGAACCTGCACTTGTTATTGTTGCTGAGACCACTCATCTTTTTGAAGGCATTGGTCATCAAGCCTTGATCTTGAGCACTCATAATCATTTTCTCCTGATCATAGTGGAGAGATCCTCTTTTCAGCCAGTCTACAGAGCCTTCCTTATCTTTATATTCCTGGGATAATTCACCTAGGAAATACTTAGCACGTTGTTGGTTGGCCCATTCTTCCAGTTTTCTGGAATGGAAGGTCTTGGGGTATTTCTGACGGCTTTTGCGGGCTATTTCTGTAGCGGGATTGTTGTCTGTTTCTGCCTCATTTGTAAGACAGTCCTGTCGAAAATGTTGGGCCAGTTTTGTGATAGAAGTTGTTCTGCTTGCTTTGGTTTCTTGATGTTGGCATACCATCATAAGGTTTGGGTTTTGGGAGCTCATCAGATATTGGCCGGTGCGCACAATAGTGGCTCGATGTTGATGGTCAATTTCTGATACCCCTAGCTCCTCTTGGCAGATACAGCCTTGGTAGACACTGGTTCCTGTACACTACTCTGTACATTGTCAACATTGTTCTCGTTTTAGTGTCTAATCTATTAATGTCTTTTTGTGGCCAATCAATAATTCCAAAGTTGTATGTTATCACTTGCATAGCTAATTGGTTAATGGCAGTTACTTTTTTTTTTGTAAGCTGTGTTTTGCAAATTTTTCTAATACGGCGTATATATTCTCTGCCAAATTCTTCTCTCATCTTGGCATGTTGAATTGAATCGTTTTCTTCTATGCCAAGGTATTTGTATTGTTCCTGTTCTCTCAATGTTTAATTTGACTTCAGTCGAAGATCTCAGAAATCAAGGGGCCCCTTCCTGGGGCTAACACTTGATCTCTATATGAGATACATAGATACCCGAATATTCTATTAAAATTCTCCTTTATTTCTCAAGCATTGAGTTAGTAAAAAAGTTTAGAATAATTTATTCTCTCCCCAACTGACCAGTCAAGTATGTAGTAGTATATCTTTTTTTTAGTCTGTTGGTTTTACCGGATTCCAGGACAAGAATTCATCTAGTCTGGTGGAGTATCCAGCACGTGGTGTTACTTGAGGTAACATCACTAGGAGAAGATGCACTATTCCTCGTACGAGGGGATCTTATTTGTGCTGCGGATACTACGTAATTTGAATATTTGGTCAGGGTTTACTTGTAGGGGTAAGTATCCTCATGTCAGGTTATCCTGACAAACCCTTGTACAGAGAGACCGAAGACACTCGAGGATAGTGTCTAGTAGGTAATTCAAACTCCCCTGTTCAGTTTGAGTGACAGTGTGATGTCGTAAATCAGAAACCCTCTACCTTATGATTTTGCCTTTTGTGTCTAAGGGTAGTGCCTCCCGCTTTTTTTGCCGACTTTGCTTGTTGTTGCATTTATCTGGACAGCATATCCACTTTACCCACTTGTTCTGTTGAGTCAGAAGTTTGTTTGTTTATTTTGCGATCATTGCGATTAGTGATGTGAGCGTCGGCGTCGGCGTCTCAACGAAAAACTCTGAGCATTTCTGAACAGTTGGAGCTCATCGACGATGTCAAAGTGAAGAAACTCAAACTGGCCGCTGCGGCCAAAAAATACAGAATCAGTTATTCAACAGCAGCAAAAATTCTCAAGAAAGAAGACGACTCAGATCTTGCATGCAAATGTACGGAAACACTAATCGAAAACGAAAGCTCCAATCCGTGCACAAAGACGTATACAATGATTTACGCAAGCATGCACTCATGGATCTACCGTCACCGATCACGTCCCTAGGCAGAAAACATCACAACTGACCGTAAATCTTGAAGTTGATGTGTTAGATAATGGCCCTATGGGAGTGGACGTATCTGTTGGGAATCGTCGATTTGACTTGCGCGAATTAACGCGTGGCAATCGAGTGCAGAACAGGGCTTGTTCTCACAGTCAGAGCTGACAAGGTTACCGTGTGATAAGACCCCAGATTAGGGGTCAGTCTACACCTGCGAGAGGCTTTGTGACTCGCGGGCCTTGCGTGGGAAACAAAGGGATATGTGATGTCACTCGTTCTCGTGAGAAGCGAGTTTTTAGTCAGTCTGTTTCGGAAAGCGAACTGAGAGGACGGCGATTCACAATGTAAAGATACGGAATATTTCCCTTCAGGGAAGACACGCGCGAGAATCCTTTCCCCTCTCTAGGAATAGTTAAGAAAACATTAATAACTAACTACGATAAAGTAGGATTTGCTCTCTTAGTCTCTCTCGGCGTGGTGAATTTCCCCCAGATGAAATAACAACGCTTGAATAAAATGAATTATATTCAACAGAAGAGTTTGTCTTCGGAGTGCAGAACATGGCTTTTATTGCAGACAACAGACGACCACTCACTGAACGACACGACCAACCCTCTGCACGACGAGTATACGAAACGCGTACTGCCGCGGTCCAGGCAGGAGTAGTAGGCAACATTACCCTTTTTGGTGCTAAGTGACTTGCCATTTCGAGCATGGAATGGACTGATTCGAACCATGAGTTACCACGAAACAAAAGAAAAAGAAGAATTTTAAAAAGCAAGAAAGACAGCGTGTGAGGTCCGAAAGAAAAAAGGAAAAAAGGAAAAGAGAAGGACGGAGAGACAGAGAGAGAACTACAAACTGTAAGTAGAAAATCGTTGTTTTGTTGAGAAAAAAAAGACGTTGATGTGCCGTAAAAGTAAAAACACAAAGAAAAGAATGGAACAATTGTGAACGTATTGTGAAAGGAAAAGAAATAAAACAAACGAATTCAGTTAGAAACAAAACTGAATAGATAAAAAAATACAGAAAGACAGTAACAGACACACACACACGCACAAACAAAAATCAAATATTTGTAAAAAGAAAAAAAGTGAACACACGCACACAAATGAAAATAGGCACACATCAGTTTTAACTTTTGTAAAAAGAGAAAGAAAAAAGAGACGGTAAAGAACTTACACACATACACTCAAACAGAACATATTCGGTCAACGTTTAAAAAAAATGCATTCGATGGATGGGAAACTGTTTTCTTGATTGTTGTTTGTCGGGTGGGGTATTTTTTCATCGAATTGTATTGTTTTAATCTTTTTGTTGTTGTTTGATTTAAATGTATCGTCGAGAGAGAAACTCATCGAATTAATTTCCTTGTTTTTTTTTGTTTAGCCGATAGCATTGCTTGTTTTATTTTTTTTCCCTCCTCATATTAAAATTTTAGTATATAAAAAAAACAAAAAAACAGTAACTAATTAAAAATTAAGTTGAGGTCAGCCAATTAAAGGGAGTTAGAATGAGAGGATTGACCTTTGGGAGGCGATGAAAATTTAGCGTGAGGTCCGATGTTTAAGGCCTGTAGGGCCGTGTCTCTTCCAACTGATGGGTTGGGATTGAGTTATGTTCGCTACGCGTGACCCGTTGAGGTAGCCGGCGAGTTTGCGATTATACAGACAAAAAGTTGTTCGGTGTCACACGTGAAAATTAAAGCGAGTTGTACCCATGAAAAGATTGACATGTGCCCGCTTATAGTATGAACGGGCTGGGATTGAGTTATGTTCGCTACGCGTGACCCGTTGAGGTAGCCGGTGAGCTTGCGATTATACGGACAAAGAGTTGTTCGGTGTCACACGCGTGAAAAAAAAGCGAGTTATGGCCATGATGTTTTTTTTTGGGGGGGGGACCTCGGAGTTGCCGCATTGGTATTGGTCAAGCAAGCATGAATGATGATATATTTCATTTGTAGGTATGGGTCTGTCCTAGGTTTTGGATGTGACCGATCGTGCGCAGAGACGCCTCTCCACCCCCACGACATAGTTAGAATCACAGGAAGGGTACAGTTAGCAAGCGATGCAAGCGAGTCCACATCAACGGGGTTTGGAGTTAATTTGGTGTGAGGGGGCACTTCGTGCGCGTGTCGGGGGCAGATATAGCCATGGATAGGTTCAACATTGAAGGAAGGTGCCGTATTTTAGGGTCCTGGAATAGCAAATAGATAGGAAATGTGATCGGATTGAGGCCCGATGTGAGTGTCGGAGATACCACTCCAAAAGACACACCGTTTCCACAGAGGATCTTGAACAGAGTGCAGATATAGTGCTTAAGGATAGAACGGCACCTAAAATTAAATTCGTGTGCTGACCATAATAGGTTATAAGTTATGAAATAGGGGTTTCTGTTTGTTCCACGTAATTCGCAGTAATACCCGCCAGTTAGAGAAATTTACTATCGGTTGTATGCCGATGCTTGGGAGTGCCTAGGGTCGTGTGCGGATGCCCGTGGGGTCAAGTGGTCAAGCAACCTTGCGACAGGTGAACACCCAGCGTGTCCTATAATCGATTGTGACAGGGATGGCCATAGAGCCGATATCGATCGTAAGGAGAATTTCCTTACATCCCAGGAAAAGTCATAAGGCCGATTTATGGCAGCCGAGTCAAGAGGGTGGGACTGAGATGCTCAGCCGTGCTAACCCCTGTTTCTGACCAGACCCTGCAGAGGGGCGTGTAAAAATCAAAATCTTAGGATTTTTTTTGTGTAAGTAAGGGAGAAATGTTAGATAATGGCCCTCACTGGACGACACGACCAACCCTCTACACGACGAGTATACGAAACGCGTACTGCAGGAGTAGTATACAACAGATGTTAAACCGAGCAATGGCTGGCTTATGCCTTGAAAGCAGGCCAATAAAGTTTCGTTCAAAAAATTTCACAGAAAATCAACAACGAATAGGTGACAAACATTTTGTCGCAACTTTTTCGTGGATATGATCCAAAAGATATTTGGAACTGTGATGAAACGGGACTTTTCTACAAAGCCGTCTGGATATTTGCGATTTGCCGGAGACGAACATTCAAATGGGACAAAAGTTCCCAAAGACAGACTCACGATAATTCAGTTCACAAACATGAACGGCAGTGAAAAGCAAGCGGTAGTCGTTGGTAAGTCGGCAAAACCACGCTGCTTTAAGAATGTCAAAACTCTGCCGTTTTCTTACTTCGCTGATCGTAAAGCCTGTATGACTAGTCAGCTGTTTACTGACGTTATGAAAACGCTTGATCGAAAAATGATTGCTCAAAATCGAAAGATTAGTCTGTTTTGGGACAATGCAAGTACAAATGCCGGGTACAAATCTGTCAAACATCAAATTGTCGCTCATGCCACCAAACACTACCAGTCTCATTCAACCTTTTGGATCAAGGCATCATTCGTTCATTCAAAGCGTATTATCGTCGGGAACTTGTTTGAATGCAAATCGCAGCCATCGATGCTATATATATATATATATATATATATATATATATATATATATATATATATATATATATATATATATATAAATTATCGCATTCGTCATTTAAGTTGGTATAGATAGAGGCGTAAAGGGGAGTTTGAATTATCTACTAGACACCATCATCGAGTGTGTTCGGCCTCTCTGTACAAGGGTTTGTCAGGACAACCTGACATGAGGATACTTCACCCTATAAGTAAACCATGGGCAAATATTCAAAATAACATAGTAT
>OY744533.1:98172296-98199796 GCA_963556195.1 Sepiola atlantica | reverse complement strand
TACTAAAATTTACAGAAACCTGTTTATCATTTTTAAGATATAAAAAAAAAATGAAAACAAATAAAAATTGAGAAATTAATAAAGAATCTCGAATAGAAAACGTTCGAAGACAATGAATGTTTATCTGCGATTTAAGCGGAGGTAGTAGTTATTAAAACAGTCACCTTGACGTTTCATATATATATATATATATATATATATATATATATATATATATATATATATATATATATATATCTTTAAAATTATTTCATTTACATACACATACACTCTATTATTAAGTGCTATAATATATTGTGCATAGATTTGCAGTATTTACCTCAACAGTACTCAATACGTGAATAGAGCTTAATCGTCAAAGTCGTAATATATATATATATATATATATATATATATATATATATATATATATATATATATATATATATATATATATACCTTCTTTTTAATATAGCAGGAAAATCCCAGCAGAGTGCTCGATTAATTGAGAATTAAAATTAAAAATTAAGAGCGTAATATTTATTTATTTTGGTACAGAAAAATTAGTACAACATTCGTACCGTCGGTTTCAAGCACAGAAGGACTTAGACATCCGGCTCTCTTCAGCTTTTGTTGTCATCTGTATATAAAACAATATTCATAGATAAATATTAAATTATTCACACCTACACACGACATCGTTTCAAGCTTATGTTCTCATCAGTGTCGGGACGCGATAATTTCAGACGGTCACAAGGCGCGAACCCGGTTCAGAGAGTTAATTAAGACTACGCACGCTTTCGCTCTATCCTCAAGGTTAGAAGAAATTATCACGTGATATAGGAGTAAATAAGTTATATTTATGCCGAATCCAGCGAGCCGTAAACACCGGTCATTCTAAAGCAGTGGTTCTTAACCTGTGGGGAATTCCCCACTGGTGGGGAATGGCGGAGTTGCTAAGTGAGGAATTATTATTCATACTAGCAATACATTTCCTCCTCTGGTCGCATATTTAGGCTAGTGTTAGTATATATATATATATATATATATATATATATATATATATATATATATATATATATATATATATATATATATATATATATATATATATATATATATAATTAACTTGTTACAAATATCCAGGGGGTATGAATCCGAAGGAAGTTGAAACCGGGTTTATGAGAGTGCTCAATGAAAATTCAGAGCAATATATATATTTTTTTGATTTTATTCCATCAGTTGCGACAAAACAAGTTTTGTTTCATTGGTGCAAATAGCGACCAATTCATCGGGCTGGCGAAGGAATTCAAATGGCATAAATTTTAACTTCACTCTAACGGGAGATTGAAAATTGAAAATACATTGGAGGGGGAGGAGGGCAGAGTTGGGGCTTTGTCTATAACGGTGACATGGGACATGAGAGAGGAGGGGGGAGGACCCCAACAAGTCGTGTTTCAAATTATTACGTGGGAGGTTTTTCACGTGTCTGTGCTGTGATGATCTCAATTTCGGCCGGGGTGGGAGGAAGGGAGATGGAGCGACGGCCAGAGTGAGTTAAATTTAAAATGAGAATAAAATCGTCGCTCCATCTCCCTTCCTCCCACCCCGGCCGAAATTGAGATCATCACAGCACAGACACGTGAAAAACCTCCCACGTAATAATTTGAAACACGACTTGTTGGGGTCCTCCCCCCTCCCCTCTCATGTCCCATGTCACCGTTATAGACAAAGCCCCAACTCTGTCCCCCTCCCCCTCCAATGTATTTTCAATTTTCAATCTCCCGTTAGAGTGAAGTTAAAATTTATGCCATTTGAATTCCTTCGCCAGCCCGATGAATTGGTCGCTATTTGCACCAATGAAACAAAACTTGTTTTGTCGCAACTGATGGAATAAAATTAAAAAAAAAAAAAAAAAATATATATATATATACACACACACACACATACACATATATATATGTGTGTGTGTGTGTGTATATATATATATATATATATATATATATATATATATATATATATATATTCGCTGCTCGTTGTGAAATACCCGCCGACTTGGTATTTACAAAGTTAAATTCCTCCTTAATTCCAAGATAATTTGTGGTGGTCAACGGGAAACGCTCTTGACTGCGAATTAGTGGCGATTTGTGATCGGAGTTCGCGCCCGCCGACCGTCGGCAATTAACTGTCTGCACTGAAGATTGCGTAAGCATGAAACATCGATGTCTGTAGGTAATCAATAAATAATTAACATTTATAGGGCAATTGGAAAGTAACTCCCTATTATAAAGTGCTCGTAATTTATTACTCAAATATAATTTTTAAAAGAAATGAATATGTTAAGAAAAGGGTTTTACTCAAAATTCCATATGGGTGCCAAAAATCGCCACCAGCTTCTAAAGCTGCCTGGAAATCGCATCAACTGATTTCACAAGGAACTTACCTTTTCTTTTCTTTTTACTAATGAGTCAACACTTATCAAGGCTAAAACCCACTCGAAGATTATGGTCAACAAGATGGATAGATTGACAGATGAATGGTGATGAATACTATGAGAGTATTGAAAACAGCAACCGACCCAGAAAACAGCATTTTTCCCCCCATTGTCAAAAACATCGCTCGTGGAATGTGAGGACTAAAGATAAAAATAACGCATAATTCATAAGTCTTGCTCATCCCCCACCCCCATTCATTTCTTGTAAGAATTATATTTCAGCAATAACTTACAAGTATAACTTACAAGTATAGAGTGTTTCTTTCCGATAACCCTGTATATATATATATATATATATATATATATATATATATATATATATATATATATATATATATATATATATATATATATATATATATATATATTAGAATTCTAAATTTAGGCAAAGTATGTCAACGTCCTTAACTCATGAGTTTTCAAAGATAATTCTTCTCCTCAGAGGACCATTACCGCAGTGACGTTACTTTATCCGGATGTTTCACTAATTAAAAGATATTAGTTGCATCTTATATCTTTTGTTGGATTAACTTTATATATATATATATATATATATATATATATATATATATATATATATATATATATATATATATATATATATATATATATATATATATATGATGAAAGGGATTACTGGGAGGATGGCCTCATGACAACAGAATAGATACTACATTACCCCCCTTAAAACAGAAGGAGGTAATTCCTGGGAGGATAGTATCATGACCACAGAACAGATATTACATTACGTCCCACCCACCCCAAAAAGCAGGTAATGCTTAGGAAGATTGTATCATAACGAACGATCATATACTACACTATCCCTCCCCCAAGGAGGTGTTAATGCCTGGGAGGATGGTATCATAACAACAAAAATTACACTACCCCTCCCTGAATTGGGCATTGAAAGGTAGTACATTAGTCTGAAATTGTATAGTAAACTGAATTGAGCATTAAAAGATAGTACAATTTTTTTATTTTGTAAATAGAAGTAATAGTATAGTTTCGGCTTCAGATACCAATTCTCTATTAGTAATAGATATAAACTTCTAGGTTCTAAAACCACTGTGTAGAGTTTCAGCAAATTTGGTATAAAGAACCCTTGGTGTGCCGGGTGTATTACAATGACAATTACTGCTGATGATAGTTAAATAAAGTCTTCAACAGCTCCCACACACCCGCAGGAGGTATTTTAAAAGTCGCCCCTGAACGTTTTGTTGTTAGATTTCAGAAAATAAACGAATGAAAAAAAAAATGAAATAAAATTAAAATAACTAAGGTAAGAAATACCTAAAAAAAATAAAATAAAAAAAAGACAAAAAAAAGGAGAACGCAGTTTCCCGCTACAAACGAGAGCGACGCGTAATGCAATCGCTATACATTTCAAAGTTCTCTCTCAAGCTTCGTCAAGGCAAATAATAAAAGGACAAAGATGGCGGTTGAGGGGGGGGGGGGCTGCTAGGTATACTTTTGAGATTTCAGATGAAGGGCAATAAAGAGGACAAGTTTAAGGGACAAATATATAAATATATAAATATATAAATATATCAATATACAAATATATAAATATATAAATATACAAATATATAAATGTACAAATATATAAATATACAAATATATAAAATATATAAATATATAAATATATAGGGCCTTTGACAATGAAAGTTACACCACCACAGCAGCAACAGCAGCTAATACATAAGAGAACATAGAGAACATATTTTATGATGCGTCCATTTAAACTGCGCGTTTAGCGATGAAAATCATATTCGAATCTTAAGCGCAATGGAATGACCGACTGACAGACACAGGCACTAATAGAGATGCGTGGACGAATCTCTATAGGTTGCTATTTTAATCTTAAATTACAGACCAACGGCAATACAATTTTAAACTCTAACGTGATAGACTAGTGAAAATGTTATTTTAAACTTAATCGTGCATCCGAAATGTGCGATTAGGGATGGAAATGGAACTACAGCGTTATAGAGAGACGGACCTAGCCTCTCGGACAGATGCGAAGACGCATCTAACGAATAAATAAATAAATAAATAAATAAATAAATAATAATAATAATAATAATAATAATAATAATAATAATAATAATGCTAATGATGATGATGACGACGACTACGGCGACGTCGATTAAATTATAATTTATAATGATAAATCAAGGGTAAGATAAAATAGAAAAACACATTTAAGAGGCTGGTATGTGAGATCAAAAGAATTTATTTAGCAAATCCTCATTGGATGAATGTGTATTCAGGGAACGATGGAGAAGAAGGGATCAAAGAAAAAGAAGAAGAAGAAGAAGAAGAAGAAGAAGAAGAAGAAGAAGAAGAAAAAAAGTCAGAAAAAGAAGATGAAGAAAAAGAAGAAAATGAAGAAAATGAAGAAAAAGAAGAAAAAGAAGAAAAAGAAGAAAAAGAAGAAAAAGAATATGATAAAGAAAAAGAAAGAGGAGAAAAAAGGAAAGAATAGAGACAGAATGGTAGAAAGAGAAATGAGAAACTGATAGAAATAAAGGAAAGTAAGAAAGAAAGGGCAAAATAAAAAGAAAAAAAGACAAGAGAATGACGAAAGAAGGGTTAGGGGTAGAAGGATAGAAAGAAGAGAGAAGATAATATAGAAGGGTTAGAAAGAAGGAAAGGTCGAAGGAAAGATAATATATATATATATATATATATATATATATATATATATATATATATATATATATATATACTTCTTTTGTAATATAGCAGGAAACATCCCAGCAGAGTGCTCGATTAATTGAGAATTAAAATTAAAATTAAGAGCGTAATATTTCTTTCTTTTTTGGTACAGAATAATTAGTACAACATTAGCTGAAGAGAGCCGGATGGCTAACTCCTTCTGTGCTTGAAACCGACGGTACTAATGTTGTACGAATTTTTCTGTACCAATATATATATATATATATATATATATATATATATATATATATATATATATATATATATAGTCAGGTTCATTTTATATTCCAATAACCATGTTTTTATGTTTTATTTCTTATTTCTTATTTTATATTTAAAAAAAGAAAAATTATTTTAATTTTTATTTATATTTTTATATTTATATTTTCACATTTCCAAAAAAAAAAAAACATAACATTTCTGTGAGATGTATTCTTTACGGTAATATTATGTAAAACTCAGCAAATGTAGGTAACACATTTTCATAAATTCATTAAAAAGTTGTTTCAGCCTATCTCAGTCACATACATATTCAAGGTATACAGACTATTCATAATGTATAAGACATCAATTTTCTTGAGGAAGGCTTCATCAGTGCCCGTAAAACTGTCACCCTCCAGGCTGGAAAAAAATAAAGTGCATTCAGTATTCATTTATTTTTTATTTTATTTATCTTTTGTTTTTCTATATATTACTTTTAGATATTATATTTTTTATATTTTTCATATATTTTTCTCCATTTTCCAATCATTATACAATGGGACAAAGTCTGTTAACGTCTAGTTTACATCTGAATGATCCATACTGAGGTCAACTCTCTACTTGATATTCAACAATAATCTTCGAAATCATATTCCGGGATTACTCGTTGACATCTAAGCAGACGACACGACCGTCTATTGCAGTACTTCGAAGAGCATTGATGATCAAGCCTTTCTGATTTTCTCTCTCCCCTCTCTCTCTCCCTCTCTCTCTCTCTTCCGAGCTAGAGCACTTTGTACAATGGGGGAAAGGTGGCTTGTTACTTTTAATATCTCAAAAATCAATCGGATCCTCGCTTTTCTCGAGTTGAAATGAATGCTCTATCCTTAAGGACACCTAGGACTAACCCTAACTCCCGACCTAAAATAGAAAACATCTATCAAATCAATTGCTAAGGTCGCAGGAAAAATGGTCTGATATTTCTATAGCTCCAGAAACCACCTACTTCCTGGCGCAATCCTCTACATATGCAAGAGTCAAATATGTCCGAAATAGAGTACTGTTGCCACATCTGGGGAGGTACTGTTGCCACATCTGGGGAGGTGCTGTTGCCACATCTGGGGAGGTACTGTTGCCACATTTGGGGAGGTGCTGCTCAGAGCACTCTCTCATGCATTCACAGAGTATAGAATTGACTTCTAATTCTGTTGTGGGTGACCCTTTCTCTTCCCTGCAGCCCCTTTCTCACAGAA
This sequence comes from Sepiola atlantica, assembly GCA_963556195.1. Classification (NCBI taxonomy): domain Eukaryota; kingdom Metazoa; phylum Mollusca; class Cephalopoda; order Sepiida; family Sepiolidae; genus Sepiola; species Sepiola atlantica. Next base: position 98,193,151 of record OY744533.1, on the reverse strand, counting down.
GAGATGATGCTAGCCTTTCTCTATTATATCTTTATTTTCATGGTAGGTGCTCGACTGAGCTCCAATCTATGTTCCCCTCCCCTGTAAAACATTCACAGCAAAAACTCATCTAGCTACAACCACTGTAAGGACATTTGTTTCCCTCGGTGTACCTAAAACTAACTATCTTGAACAAAGTTTATTTCCAAGAAATGCCTATCTGTGGAATACAATACCGCGGGGCTGCTTCCCAGCTGAGTACAACATGGTCGTTTTAAAGTCCAATGTTGACAAATTCTTGTCAAGCCGCCCACTTAAAGAATCATTTTCTGATCATTTCACACATCATTTCCAATCCTCTCAAGATGTTGTTCATCGCCAACTGACAATCTCATTAACACTTATCCTCGAGTGGCTTTCGAGCCTCAATAAGCAGTGACTTATTAGTATAAAAAAAACGTCTATCAAAATCAATTCTTAAAAACAAGTTGAAACTTATCCCATTTGCATTCTTTGTATAATTTGCAATAAAAATCATATCCCACCATCACGCTGAGAAAGTCTTCCAATCAATAAAGACGAGATGTCAACTGTTGCACAGGATTTTGATTTATCTTTTTATATTTGTTCAGTTATTTGTCTTTTCTACTTATTTTCGCAACATTTTGCCCGATTTAATCCAAATTATTTCATCCAGTACAATATATATATATATATATATATATATATATATATATATATATATATATATATATATATATATATATAAAGAGGTGTACTATTATTGGACTTTTTACCCTTTTGGATTTTCTATTTTCACCGCACCTGAAGTTGTGGCTTCTTGGAATTTAACTTTGAATCCTCTCTCATTACATCTCGTGCCTTTAACGACCTACCTATCTACATCTTATTCTCTCCGCTAGACTTTTCGACACCGGACTTTTTAGCAATCGGACATTTGCTTGCATTCGGGCAGAGTTTTGCCCTGCGTTTCTTTCCCTACAACTTTTATTTCATTTTTTCAAATTTTAAATCTTGGCCATTGCCAACTTATCTATCCCAGCGACTTCCTCTGATGATAAGATTTTGATCTTTGAAAAGCCTGGCTTAAGGAAAATTTAACTTGAATAAATTGCCTTTTTGCGGAATATACCTTGCTCTGAGCAATTGAATTGAATTTTGATTTGGTTTTTGCTTCTCTAATTCCTTTCCATTCTTCTTCATATATATATATATATATATATATATATATATATATATATATATATATATATATATATATATAAAACTATAGTATAGCAGAGAGTCAGAAGTAAGTTTACCAAACCTTTCAAACCACTGATTGTCATGGCCGATAGTATCCTTCCCGAGAGTCCAACGTTCAAACACCTTGACATAACATTCTCAGGTCACATAAATTCGAATAAATACATAAAAGATACTGCCAAGTCTGATGGAAAGAAGGTAGTCTCCCTCTATCAGGCTAGAAAACTTCTCATACGTACCATTATCCTATACATCTACAAAGTCACCATTCGACCATGCATGGAGTATTGTTGCCACATCTGGGCTGATGCACCAACCAGCAGCCTCTCGCCTTTGGACAGGGTGCAAAAAGAGTCTCTAACTTATTAGGTCCCGCACTGTCTGTCAAGCTCCAGTCCCTGTCATATCACCGCAGTGTTGCATACCTGCGCTTGTTTTACAAGTACGTTCACGGAATGTGCTCCGATGAACATACTGCACTTGTACATCCACTAGAAGGAATACCCTCGGCCTACGCGACCAGCGACAAAATCCTACGCCATCACTGTAACGGTTCCTAGACACTGGAAAAATTTTTCTACACTAATAACTTCATTCCTAGGATCGCTTGACTTTGGAATTTTCTTCCTGCTCTCTGTTTCCCCGACTGTATCAACATGCAGAAATTTAAATGTAATGTGAATAAACATTCTGCTGCCCAACTCCCTACTTAGGGTGACCCCCCCCTACCTGAATCTGGTTCCTATCACAGTAGCCCCGTACTTCGCAATGGTACTGCCCCTTTGTTTAGGGGGAATAAGAATAAAGGCTAGGCCCATTTTATTTGTTCGTGTTCAAATATTTTAATGTGAATTTCGTGAAAAACTAATAAATCAATTTTGAAAATATTAAAAATATTGATGATCTCACAGAATAACGGACTAACGGACTATCGGTCAGTGACTAAAAGACAATTCATCTCTCCAATAATAAGTGGGCGGTAGTGGTAACGTTTTAAATGTTTTCTTTTTTTTTATTATTATAGAATAAACGATGTTATACAGGCGTGTTATATGCATCAGCGCCGAAGCTTGGAACTGATCATATGATTCGCACGCACCGAGTCATATCTGGCAAATCGATATTTGATTCTGACTATCCAGTCAACTACGTCATTTATCAGTCTCTCTGGTTTTCTATCGAATATTTACATTGCAATCGATTACATTGGTTGCATACTATATCCGGCCCGGGATTTCATTCGGTAACAGACATATCGAGACAACAACTTCTGTTTGTTACAAATGCGCAAAATTGCCCATGGCTGCCCAAATTTTGTTTTCTGTGGATGGTCGTTCACTACCTATTTTTTTGAGAAATGTAAACTTTCTTAAATAACAAATTTATCGATCCCTGTTCTTTACTATCGAAATTGTTAATTCTCAATTGATTTAATTGATTGCATACTATATACCGCCCGACATTTTATTCAGTAAGATAGAGTTAAAAACATACAGCGGTAACTTTCGTTTATTACATATACGCAAAATTGCAAATGGCTACCGTGCGTAGGTTAAAACTTAGAAGGAGAGAGAGAAAGAGAGATAGATAGATAGATAGATAGAGAGAGAGAGAGAGAGAGGGAGAGAGAGAGAGAGAGATTGAGAAAACATACAGTATTAGATAAACAATTCGTTAGAAACAGTAACATCAAGGGATAATCCTCAGACGCATCCATTCAGACTGCGCGTTTAGCAATGAAAAGGCTCTTTCAAACTTTATCGTTACGGACGGATCTAGAAAATTATATTTCGAAGTGAAGCGATGACGGATAACGGACCGAGCCTTTTAAAGAGATACATCGGCGCATCTAAAAATATAAAAAAGAAAAACAGAGAAAGAAGTAATTAACAAAATAAAACAATAAAAAAATAAAGATTCAAGGATCGAACCATTAACTTTGAAAGGAAAAATCTTATTTTAAAACTAAAGCGTGACAGACCAACCGATCAACCGACGGACAGATCATCTGAAATAATACTCCAAAGAAACAAAGCGTGACAGACCGACAAAAATTCTGTTTCTATCTTAAACATGATAGACAGACAGAGCTCCCTTTTTAGATGCGTCAAAGCATCTAAAGAAAGATGCGTCCATTCGCTCTGCATTGGCGATGAAAATGCTATTTCAAACTGAAGCTTGACCGATCGACCAAACGAAAGAAAACACAGACAAATGAGAAAGAGAAACAGAAGTAGAAAAGAAGGAAGAGACGGAGAAAAAGGAGAAAAGGTAGAAAAAGGAGAAAAAGAAAGGAGAAAAACAAAAAGAAAAATTGAGGAAAAGAAAAAAAGGAGAAAAAATAAAGAAGAAGAATAGAAAAAAATAAAAGAAAGCAGAAGAAAAAAGTAGATATAGAAAAAGAAGAAAAAAGAAAAAAAGAAAAAAAGAGTAAAAAACAAGACAAAAAGACGAAGAAGAAGAAGAAGAAAAAGAAGAAAAAGAAGAAAAAGAAGAAGAAGAAGAAATAGAAGGAAATACAATTGATTTAAAAGAAAGATGAGAGGAGGAATATAATAATCAGTAACTATCAGACAAAAGATAAAAGTACAGGAAAGAAAAGACAAAATTAAACAAGGAAAAGGATAAGAAGAGGAAGAAGAAGAAGAAGAAGAAGAAAAAGAAGAAGAAGAAGAAGAAGAAAGAAATTAAAAAAGAATAAAAAGAAGAACAGGAAAAAAAAAGATGAACAAGAAGACAAAGGAGAAGTAAAAAGAGAAAGAAGAAGAATAAAAAGAAAAGAAAGAAAATAACGATTTAACGGAAAGAACAGACGATAAATATAATAATCGTTAAATACCAAACAGAAATAAAATACAGAATTTCAAAAAAGGGAATTAAAATAACTGAAACAATCCGTGAAAATACTTCGAAATAAGTGAAAAATAATCGAAGCACAATAAAAAAAAAGCAAAAAGAAGAAAAATCAGCAAAAAACACAAGACAAGCGGCGCCATTGTATAAAAGAAAAGAAAATGATAAAATCGACAGATACAAAGTCGAATAAAACGCGGTAAAATGAATAGCAAAAAAAATGTAGTCCTGCCAATTGGTGTCTAAACAAAATGTCCGCCGATTGCAAAAGAATTTAAACAGAATAAAAACACAAAAAATCCTTTTTAAAAAAATGTCCTCGTAAAGTGAGAATGCGATGAAAACGTTGAAAAACAAAGCAAAACCAAACATTAGAATTTGATGAAAGCATGAAAAAAAAAACAAAAGCAAAAACAAACAAAAAAAGAAAACGAAAGAAAAGAAGCAAACACCCCCAAAACAAAGGTGAAAAAACAAACAAAAAAAGATAATATCTCCAATGGCGATACAAATTGTGTGAAGTCTGGTCATTTGATGACGCTGGTTTCAAACTTAAAACGCCCGATTAAAGAGCCAGGCGTCGACTTTCGACTCATAATAGTAAAGTCGCCTGGGATTGCAGATTTATCTCTGTGTTAATTTTTTGTGGGTGTGTATATATGGGGAGGGCGCTTGGTGGAGTTTTCATAAAAAGAACTAATAAACCAATAATTTCAATATTTATTTCTGCTTGTATATGATATCAGTGGTGAAACTGTGATCGAAGCGTACTGAAAAAAATATGGCTGCCCCGATTTTAAATCCCTATTTACCGTCTGAATATGACAAAGTTCGGGTTAATGTACAGGGGGATACACCTCCTTGAAACAGGGCATTCTCTGTATTTTGACAAACAACAAAAAAAAAAGAATTGCCTTGGTTTAGAAAATGTTTTCCTGCTATGTTAGAGGACCAAACAGATACTACACCTTGCTACTAGCCCGAAGATTGGATAAGACCAATTTCAAGTCACTATTTATTTCCCCCCACCCCAAGAGAACTGGATGGAACATAAGTGTGTTTAATGTGAGGGGAGCTATACTCCCCTCCCCAAAGCGTTAGTTTGGATTGGGACAGATAATAAAACCTGCCTCAGATTAGAAAAAAAAAACTCTCTTCTGATTGAATACAGAACAGCTACTACACGTGATCTTAATTTGAAAGCCGGATAAGGCCGATTTCAAATGACTATTTATAGCCCCCCCCCCCCCATGAGAACTGGAGGGAGCACAAAGTCTGTTTAATGTGGTTAAAATTGAGCTTCTCAAAACAGAGCAGACTGGATTGGGACAAAAATAAAGATTGCTATTGTCTTGATAGATATATCCTCCTCGGACAAAAACTAAACTTTGATCCTAGCCCGAAGGTCAGATAAGGCGGATTTCAATTTGTTATTTATCCCCGTCCATTACGAGGACTGGATAAAACACAAGGTTTGTTTATATGGGCGATATTTAGCTCCTTGAAAAGGGACGGTCTGGATTGAGACACACATAGACACTACTTCGGGCTAGAAAGATTTCTTTCAGTTTGACTGGGGAAAGAACAAATAATGCGTTTAAAAGTCAGATAAGGACGATTTTAAGTTACTTATATCGCCCCTTCCCCTCCTCTACGCGTATTTATATGATTGTAATTTCAACATTACCTAAGACGTCCGATCGATTTTATTACAAAACCGAATTATTTAAAATAATATATATTCCTTTAAGTTAAGCAACGTTGAACTTGGTCAGTACTAGATGGGTGACCATTTGGGAATACCAGTCGCTGTATGTGGACACCCAGCTATGGGCAAATAGCATCGTTAACCCGTAGTTACTAGCGTGGCGATTATTGCACCCCCCCCCCTCCTGAATGACAGTCACCAATGAAGTGTCGGAAACCAGGAAGGGGTTCTTCCTCCAAAAGTGATCAAACACCCTGATCGTGATGATATTCCTTTATTGAATTATCTTTCGAAAAGATTAAATATTTTCTTGCAGAAAATTGACTAATAGTAAAAGCAATGCTTGCAATCAAAAATGAAACTAAAAAGACTCATGAGTAACGCCGTTTATGTGCAGCTAGTAAATTACTAATGAGAATTGGTGCTTAAATGCCCCCAACAGATCTGACTCGATTTGGACACGTCATGAGAGATTTCTAAGTTCGCCACGTCTCCATCTATTATGCACAAGGACAAAGCAGAAATACGCCATCTATTACCCCAATGAAGGAAAACCAATGGACAAAAGAGACATACGCTATTTATTGGCCAATAAGACAACACTAAAGAACAAAACGAACATACTCGAACTATTAAGCAAACACCAAAGGATAAAACAAATATCTATTAGGCCAATAAGAGACATAAACTATTCATTAGGCCAATAAGACATTAGGAAATGATAAAATAAACATACGCCATCTATTAGGCGAATAAAGTAACATCAAAGGACACAAGAGACATAGACTATTTATTAGGCCAATAAGACACCAGGAATAGATAAAACAAACATACGCAATCTATTCAACGAATATGACAACAGCAAAGGACACAAGAGACATACACTATTTATTAGGCTACTAAGACAAACCGGAAAGGATAAAACAGAAATACGCTATATATAAGGCGAATAAGACAACAGAAAAAGATAAAACAGAAATACGCCATCTATTAGGCAAATAAGACAAAAGCAAAGGATCAAACAGAAATACGCCATCTATTAGGCGAATTAGACAACAGCAAAGGATAAAACAGAAATACGCCATCTATTAGGCGAATTAGACAACAGCAAAGGATGAAACAGAAATATGCCATCTATTAGGCGAATTAGACAACAGCAAGGGATTAAACAGAAATACGCAATCTATTAGGCGAATAAGACAACAGCAAAGGATGAAACAGAAATACGCCATCTATTAGGCGAATTAGACAACAGCAAAGGATAAAACAGAAATACGCCATCTATTAGGCGAATTAGACAACAGCAAAGGATAAAACAGAAATACGCCATCTATTAGGCAAATAAGACAAAAGCAAAGGATCAAACAGAAATACGCCATCTATTAGGCGAATAAGACAACAACAAAAGATAAAACAGAAATACGCCATCTATTAGGCGAATTAGACAACAGCAAAGGATAAAACAGAAATACGCCATCTATTAGGCGAATTAGACAACAGCAAAGGATAAAACAGAAATACGCCATCTATTAGGCGAATTAGACAACAGCAAAGGATAAAACAGAAATACGCCATCTATTAGGCGAATTAGACAACAGCAAAGGATGAAACAGAAATATGCCATCTATTAGGCGAATTAGACAACAGCAAGGGATTAAACAGAAATACGCAATCTATTAGGCGAATAAGACAACAGCAAAGGATGAAACAGAAATACGCCATCTATTAGGCGAATAAGACAACAACAAAAGATAAAACAGAAATATGCCATCTATTAGGCGAATAAGACAACATCAAAGGATAAAACAGAAATACGCTATTTATAAGGCGAATAAGATAAAAGCAAAGGATAAAACAGAAATACGCCATCTATTAGGCGAATAAGACAACAGCAAAGGATAAAACAGAAATACGCCATTTATAAGGCGAATAAGACAACAGCAAAGGATCAAACAGAAATACACCATCTATTAGGCGAATAAGACAACAACACGAGATTAAACAGAAATACGCCATCTATTAGGCGAATAAGACAACATCAAAGGATAAAACAGAACTACGCCATTTATAAGGCGAATAAGACAATAACAAAGGATAAAACAGTAATACGATATCTATTAGGCGAATAAGACCAGAACACAGGATAAAACAGAAATACGTCATCTATTAGGCGAATAAGACCAGAACACAGGATAAAACAGAAATACGCCATCTATTAGGCGAATAAGACCAGAACACAGGATAAAACAGAAATACGCCATCTATTAGGCGAATAAGACCAGAACACAGGATAAAACAGAAATACGCCATCTATTAGGCGAATAAGACCAAAACAAAGGATAAAACAGAAATACGCCATCTATTAGGCGAATAAGACCAGAACACAGGATAAAACAGAAATACGCCATCTATTAGGCGAATAAGACCAGAACACAGGATAAAACAGAAATACGCCATCTATTAGGCGAATAAGACCAGAACAAAGGATAAAACAGAAATACGCCATCTATTAGGCGAATAAGACAATAACAAAAGAGACATACGTCAAATATTAGGCCAATAAGGTAACACCAAAAAACAAAACAGGCAAACCAAACTATTTTTACAAGTGTTAACCTTTTGTCAAAAAATGACAAAAAATAATTATGCTCCCAGTGTTCGCATTCGCTATTTAGCTAGAATATATTACTAAAATATCCATATAACATCATACAATTACGTCAGTAATTTGATGTTTCATATATAAATTATTAGTATAATTTCTGATGACTTAAAGAAAAACAACCACCATTAATCTTTTTTTTTAACATAGTTCACCCCAAACAAGGCAGGACGCCATTGTAGACGTAAGGGGCTACTGAGAAAAAAGGGAGGAGGGTTGGGGGGTCAACCTAAATTGGGAGCTGCGCAGCGAGATGTCTTTTTACATTAGTTTTAAATTTCTGCATGTCAGTACCGTCGGGAAAACAGGAGGCAGGGATGGAGTTCCATAGGCCAGCAGCACGAGGAAAGAAGGTAGTGGAGTAGAAAACTCTTTAGCATCTGGGGACCTCCACAGTGAATGGATGGGATGTAGCTGATTGTCGAGTTGGTCAGAGTAGCCACTTTATCGGAGTATAATCCATTTAAGTATTTGTAAAACAAGCACAGGGATACTACATTGCGGCGATGGGGCAGGGACTGGAGCTTGGTTGACAGTGAGGAACCTATTAGGTTGGCGACTCTTTTTTGGATCTTGTCAAGGAGGGAGAGACTAGTAGATGATGCACCAGCCCAGATGTGGCAACAATACTCCATGCATGGGAGGATGGTGGCTTTGTAGAGATAATGTCAGGTATGAGGAGTTTACTAACACAGTATAGGGACCCCACCTTCTTTGCTGCAGCCTTGGCAATATCTTCAATGTATTATTATAGAGTGGGGAATTTTTTTCCAAATTTATTTCATGTGGCGGGTACATCTTAGGTGGATTTTCGATATGCTATTTGCTTTCTCGCGCCCTCTCACTACTATAAATGGTTTCGTTCGTGGGCTAAAAAAAGGGAAACGTTTTACAGGATAACATTTGCCTGACGAGATGGAAGTCATATATTCATTTATATATGTATAAAAATTCAAATAAATACCCATTGCCCTTTATTATAGAGTAGAAGATTGTGTTCACGGTTATCGATATTGGAAAGTGAAGATAATAATCGATCTCAGATAATGTGGCTGTTTTCACAAAGATCTAAATAAAACTACTTATTAAATTCGCCCAAGTCTCTTTATCAGACACTGTCCGTCGATGAAATAGCATTTTCATCGCTAAACGCGTAGATTGAATATGAATAGCTTAAAAATATCGGTTTTGCAATGTTTCCATTTTAATTTTTAATTTTAACCGAAAATCGAATTCATTGTGACACGCTTTTTGCGGGTCATTCAAATATCATATATTTTTTTTTAATTTTCATTTGAAAATTATTTTGAGCAAAGTTGTTCGCATTTGTAAAAAAAATATTCTTTATTTTTGGAATAACAGCTTTTGTCTTCCTAAAGTCGATGCTAAGGTCTCCATGACCGGGATTATAGAAACTTTTTTAAATAGAAAAAAAAATATCCTAAAAACTTCGCGATGATCCTAACAATTAAAAAAAAAAGCTGGAATAAAGAAGGCCAGGGGTCCACTGAGTGATGATAAGCACAGTATCAGGAATACCCGCACTATGACGGGCACATGATAAATATACCCACTGGAAACTTTTAATGACAGATTAAACCAATAAATGTTTCAAAGGGAAATTAAATTTCTAAATATAAAACCGACAGTTTTAAAGTTTCTTATCGTATTGCAAGCAATCAAAACATTGTTCGTAAAAATTGTCTGTTTAAAACATAATGTTCCAGTGAAAATTGTCTTAGAACATATTATTATAGTAAAAGTGTATAAAACATTGTTGGTAAAAATTGTCTGTTTCAAACATAATGTTCAAGTGAAAATTGTCTTAGAACATATTATTATGGTAAAAGTGTATAAAACATTGTTGGTAAAAATTGTCTGTTTAAAACATAATGTTCCAGTGAAAATTGTCTTAGAACATATTATTATGGTAAAAGTGTATAAAACATTGTTGGTAAAAATTGTCTGTTTAAAACATAATGTTCCAGTGAAAATTGTCTTAGAACATATTATTATGGTAAAAGTGTATAAAACATTGTTGGTAAAAATTGTCTGTTTAAAACATAATGTTCCAGTGAAAATTGTCTTAGAACATATTATTATGGTAAAACTGTATAAAACATTGTTGGTAAAAAGTGTAAATTTAAAACATATTGTACCGGTGAAAATTGTCTAAGAACATATTATTATGGTAAAAGTGTATAAAACATTGTTGGTAAAAATTGTCTGTTTAAAACATAATGTTCCAGTGAAAATTGTCTTAGAACATATTATTATGGTAAAAGTGTATAAAACATTGTTGGTAAAAATTGTCTGTTTAAAACATAATGTTCCAGTGAAAATTGTCTTAGAACATATTATTATGGTAAAAGTGTATGAAACATTGTTGGTAAAAAGAGTAAGTTTAAAACATATTGTTCCAGTGAAAATTTTCTAAGAACATATTATTATGGTAGAAGTGTATAAAACACTGTTGGAAAAAAGCGTCTTTTTTACCGATGAAAATTGTATACAAACATTTTATTATGGTAAAAGTGTATGAAACATTGTTGGTAAAAAGTGTAAATTTAAAACATATTGTACCGGTGAAAATTGTCTAAGAACATATTATTATGGTAAAACTGTATAAAACATTGTTGGTAAAAATTGTCTGTTTAAAACATAATGTTCCAGTGAAAATTGTCTTAGAACATATTATTATGGTAAAAGTGTATAAAACATTGTTGGTAAAAATTGTCTGTTTAAAACATAATGTTCCAGTGCAAATTGTCTTAGAACATATTATTATGGTAAAACTGTATAAAACATTGTTGGTAAAAATTGTCTGTTTAAAACATAATGTTCCAGTGAAAATTGTCTTAGAACATATTATTATGGTAAAAGTGTATAAAACATTGTTGGTAAAAATTGTCTGTTTAAAACATAATGTTCCAGTGAAAATTGTCTTAGAACATATTATTATGGTAAAACTGTATAAAACATTGTTGGTAACAAGTGTAAATTTAAAACATATTGTACCGGTGAAAATTGTCTTAGAACATATTATTATGGTAAAAGTGTATAAAACATTGTTGGTAAAAATTGTCTGTTTAAAACATAATGTTCCAGTGAAAATTGTCTTAGAACATATTATTATGGTAAAAGTGTATAAAACATTGTTGGTAAAAATTGTCTGTTTAAAACATAATGTTCCAGTGAAAATTGTCTTAGAACATATTATTATGGTAAAAGTGTATGAAACATTGTTGGTAAAAAGAGTAAGTTTAAAACATATTGTTCCAGTGAAAATTTTCTAAGAACATATTATTATGGTAGAAGTGTATAAAACACTGTTGGTAAAAAGCGTCTTTTTTACCGATGAAAATTGTATACAAACATTTTATTATGGTAAAAGTGTATGAAACATTGTTGGTAAAAAGTGTAAATTTAAAACATATTGTACCGGTGAAAATTGTCTAAGAACATATTATTATGGTAAAACTGTATAAAACATTGTTGGTAAAAATTGTCTGTTTCAAACATAATGTTCAAGTGAAAATTGTCTTAGAACATATTATTATGGTAAAAGTGTATAAAACATTGTTGGTAAAAATTGTCTGTTTAAAACATAATGTTCCAGTGAAAATTGTCTTAGAACATATTATTATGGTAAAACTGTATAAAACATTGTTGGTAAAAATTGTCTGTTTAAAACATAATGTTCCAGTGAAAATTGTCTTAGAACATATTATTATGGTAAAAGTGTATAAAACATTGTTGGTAAAAATTGTCTGTTTAAAACATAATGTTCCAGTGAAAATTGTCTTAGAACATATTATTATGGTAAAACTGTATAAAACATTGTTGGTAAAAATTGTCTGTTTAAAACATAATGTTCCAGTGAAAATTGTCTTAGAACATATTATTATGGTAAAAGTGTATAAAACATTGTTGGTAAAAATTGTCTGTTTAAAACATAATGTTCCAGTGAAAATTGTCTTAGAACATATTATTATGGTAAAACTGTATAAAACATTGTTGGTAAAAATTGTCTGTTTAAAACATAATGTTCCAGTGAAAATTGTCTTAGAACATATTATTATGGTAAAAGTGTATAAAACATTGTTGGTAAAAATTGTCTGTTTAAAACATAATGTTCCAGTGAAAATTGTCTTAGAACATATTATTATGGTAAAACTGTATAAAACATTGTTGGTAAAAATTGTCTGTTTAAAACATAATGTTCCAGTGAAAATTGTCTTAGAACATATTATTATGGTAAAAGTGTATAAAACATTGTTGGTAAAAATTGTCTGTTTAAAACATAATGTTCCAGTGAAAATTGTCTTAGAACATATTATTATGTTAAAAGTGTATGACACATTGTTGGTAAAAATTGTCTGTTTAAAAGATAATGTTCCAGTGAAAATTGTTTTACAATATATTATTATGGTAAAAGTGTATAAAACATTGTTGGTAAAAATTGTCTGTTTAAAACATAATGTTCCGATGAAAATTTTCTAAGAACATATTATTATGGTAAAAGTGTATGACCCGTTGGTAAAAATTGTCTGTTTAAAACATAATGTTCCAGTGAAAATTTTCTTAGAACATATTATTATGGTAAAAGTGTATAAAACATTGTTGGTAAAAATTGTCTGTTTAAAACATAATGTTCCAGTGAAAATTGTCTTAGAACATATTATTATGGTAAAAGTGTATAAAACATTGTTGGTAAAAATTGTCTGTTTAAAACATAATGTTCCAGTGAAAATTGTCTTAGAACATATTATTATGGTAAAACTGTATAAAACATTGTTGGTAAAAATTGTCTGTTTAAAACATAATGTTCCAGTGAAAATTGTCTTAGAACATATTATTATGGTAAAAGTGTATAAAACATTGTTGGTAAAAATTGTCTGTTTAAAACATAATGTTCCAGTGAAAATTGTCTTAGAACATATTATTATGGTAAAACTGTATAAAACATTGTTGGTAACAAGTGTAAATTTAAAACATATTGTACCGGTGAAAATTGTCTTAGAACATATTATTATGGTAAAAGTGTATAAAACATTGTTGGTAAAAATTGTCTGTTTAAAACATAATGTTCCAGTGAAAATTGTCTTAGAACATATTATTATGGTAAAAGTGTATAAAACATTGTTGGTAAAAATTGTCTGTTTAAAACATAATGTTCCAGTGAAAATTGTCTTAGAACATATTATTATGGTAAAAGTGTATGAAACATTGTTGGTAAAAAGAGTAAGTTTAAAACATATTGTTCCAGTGAAAATTTTCTAAGAACATATTATTATGGTAGAAGTGTATAAAACACTGTTGGTAAAAAGCGTCTTTTTTACCGATGAAAATTGTATACAAACATTTTATTATGGTAAAAGTGTATGAAACATTGTTGGTAAAAAGTGTAAATTTAAAACATATTGTACCGGTGAAAATTGTCTAAGAACATATTATTATGGTAAAACTGTATAAAACATTGTTGGTAAAAATTGTCTGTTTCAAACATAATGTTCCAGTGAAAATTGTCTTAGAACATATTATTATGGTAAAAGTGTATAAAACATTGTTGGTAAAAATTGTCTGTTTAAAACATAATGTTCCAGTGAAAATTGTCTTAGAACATATTATTATGGTAAAACTGTATAAAACATTGTTGGTAAAAATTGTCTGTTTAAAACATAATGTTCCAGTGAAAATTGTCTTAGAACATATTATTATGGTAAAAGTGTATAAAACATTGTTGGTAAAAATTGTCTGTTTAAAACATAATGTTCCAGTGAAAATTGTCTTAGAACATATTATTATGGTAAAACTGTATAAAACATTGTTGGTAACAAGTGTAAATTTAAAACATATTGTACCGGTGAAAATTGTCTTAGAACATATTATTATGGTAAAAGTGTATAAAACATTGTTGGTAAAAATTGTCTGTTTAAAACATAATGTTCCAGTGAAAATTGTCTTAGAACATATTATTATGGTAAAAGTGTATAAAACATTGTTGGTAAAAATTGTCTGTTTAAAACATAATGTTCCAGTGAAAATTGTCTTAGAACATATTATTATGGTAAAAGTGTATGAAACATTGTTGGTAAAAAGAGTAAGTTTAAAACATATTGTTCCAGTGAAAATTTTCTAAGAACATATTATTATGGTAGAAGTGTATAAAACACTGTTGGTAAAAAGCGTCTTTTTTACCGATGAAAATTGTATACAAACATTTTATTATGGTAAAAGTGTATGAAACATTGTTGGTAAAAAGTGTAAATTTAAAACATATTGTACCGGTGAAAATTGTCTAAGAACATATTATTATGGTAAAACTGTATAAAACATTGTTGGTAAAAATTGTCTGTTTCAAACATAATGTTCAAGTGAAAATTGTCTTAGAACATATTATTATGGTAAAAGTGTATAAAACATTGTTGGTAAAAATTGTCTGTTTAAAACATAATGTTCCAGTGAAAATTGTCTTAGAACATATTATTATGGTAAAACTGTATAAAACATTGTTGGTAAAAATTGTCTGTTTAAAACATAATGTTCCAGTGAAAATTGTCTTAGAACATATTATTATGGTAAAAGTGTATAAAACATTGTTGGTAAAAATTGTCTGTTTAAAACATAATGTTCCAGTGAAAATTGTCTTAGAACATATTATTATGGTAAAACTGTATAAAACATTGTTGGTAAAAATTGTCTGTTTAAAACATAATGTTCCAGTGAAAATTGTCTTAGAACATATTATTATGGTAAAAGTGTATAAAACATTGTTGGTAAAAATTGTCTGTTTAAAACATAATGTTCCAGTGAAAATTGTCTTAGAACATATTATTATGGTAAAACTGTATAAAACATTGTTGGTAAAAATTGTCTGTTTAAAACATAATGTTCCAGTGAAAATTGTCTTAGAACATATTATTATGGTAAAAGTGTATAAAACATTGTTGGTAAAAATTGTCTGTTTAAAACATAATGTTCCAGTGAAAATTGTCTTAGAACATATTATTATGGTAAAACTGTATAAAACATTGTTGGTAAAAATTGTCTGTTTAAAACATAATGTTCCAGTGAAAATTGTCTTAGAACATATTATTATGGTAAAAGTGTATAAAACATTGTTGGTAAAAATTGTCTGTTTAAAACATAATGTTCCAGTGAAAATTGTCTTAGAACATATTATTATGTTAAAAGTGTATGACACATTGTTGGTAAAAATTGTCTGTTTAAAAGATAATGTTCCAGTGAAAATTGTTTTACAATATATTATTATGGTAAAAGTGTATAAAACATTGTTGGTAAAAATTGTCTGTTTAAAACATAATGTTCCGATGAAAATTTTCTAAGAACATATTATTATGGTAAAAGTGTATGACCCGTTGGTAAAAATTGTCTGTTTAAAACATAATGTTCCAGTGAAAATTGTCTTAGAACATATTATTATGGTAAAAGTGTATAAAACATTGTTGGTAAAAATTGTCTGTTTAAAACATAATGTTCCAGTGAAAATTGTCTTAGAACATATTATTATGGTAAAAGTGTATAAAACATTGTTGGTAAAAATTGTCTGTTTAAAACATAATGTTCCAGTGAAAATTGTCTTAGAACATATTATTATGGTAAAACTGTATAAAACATTGTTGGTAAAAATTGTCTGTTTAAAACATAATGTTCCAGTGAAAATTGTCTTAGAACATATTATTATGGTAAAAGTGTATAAAACATTGTTGGTAAAAATTGTCTGTTTAAAACATAATGTTCCAGTGAAAATTGTCTTAGAACATATTATTATGGTAAAACTGTATAAAACATTGTTGGTAAAAATTGTCTGTTTAAAACATAATGTTCCAGTGAAAATTGTCTTAGAACATATTATTATGGTAAAAGTGTATAAAACATTGTTGGTAAAAATTGTCTGTTTAAAACATAATGTTCCAGTGAAAATTGTCTTAGAACATATTATTATGGTAAAACTGTATAAAACATTGTTGGTAAAAATTGTCTGTTTAAAACATAATGTTCCAGTGAAAATTGTCTTAGAACATATTATTATGGTAAAAGTGTATAAAACATTGTTGGTAAAAATTGTCTGTTTAAAACATAATGTTCCAGTGAAAATTGTCTTAGAACATATTATTATGTTAAAAGTGTATGACACATTGTTGGTAAAAATTGTCTGTTTAAAAGATAATGTTCCAGTGAAAATTGTTTTACAATATATTATTATGGTAAAAGTGTATAAAACATTGTTGGTAAAAATTGTCTGTTTAAAACATAATGTTCCGATGAAAATTTTCTAAGAACATATTATTATGGTAAAAGTGTATGACCCGTTGGTAAAAATTGTCTGTTTAAAAGATAATGTTCCAGTGAAAATTGTCTTAGAACATATTATTATGGTAAAAGTGTATAAAACATTGTTGGTAAAAAGCGTAAGTTTAAAACATATTGTTCCAGTGAAAATTTTCTAAGAACATATTATTATGGTAGAAATGTATAAAACATTGTTTGTTAAAAGCGTCTGTTTTACCGATGAAAATTTTCTAAGAACATATTATTATGGTAAAAGTGTATAAAACATTGTTGGTAAAAAGTGTAAATTTAAAACATATTGTACCGGTGAAAATTGTCTAAGAACATATGATTATGGTAAAACTGTATAAAACATTGTTGGTAAAAAGTGTATGTTTAAAACATATAGTTACGGTGAATATTGTGTAAAACAATATGTATGGTATAAAAGTGTGTGTATGAAATATTATTATTATCGTAGGATGTGGATATCATATTTTAATGCTAATAATTGTGTGAAATATATTGTCGTATTAAAATTCGTGCAAACATATTTTATATGATTAAAAGTTGGTAGAAACATATTGTTATAGTGAAAAGTTGTTAGAAACGTTTAGTTTTAAAGAAATTGTGTATAAAATATATTGTCATAATAAAATTGAGTATAAAATATTACAATGGTTAAAACTAATACGATGCTAAGACGTATGTAACACATATTGTTATGGTAAAAGTGTATGAAACGTATTGTTATGATTAAACATGTTTAAAACATATCATGTTAAAAAGTTTGTAAAATGTATTTCTATGTAAAAAGGGTATAAAACTATTGTTATTGTTTCTATCTACTTGCCTCCCCACGAGGGCAGAGTTATAAACAAGATCGGTTTTTAATGTGTGGTAAAATTGGTTATTGGTATTGTTGTTTTGGTAAAAAGTGTGTATCTAAAATATACTGTCATAGTAAAAAGTGTGTAAAAAGTTAAAGTTGTTTACGTCTAATGATATTTAAAAAAATAGTGTTATTATAAAAACTGGATGAATATATGGTAGAACTTGGTAAACTTGGTGTTCTTCAGAATTATGTGATCTATTCCCTGCTTCTTTTGTTCCAGCTCGTTTCACTCGTTGGTCTAGTGGTCTCCACCGATTCGCTTTTTTG
This sequence comes from Sepiola atlantica, assembly GCA_963556195.1. Taxonomy (NCBI): domain Eukaryota; kingdom Metazoa; phylum Mollusca; class Cephalopoda; order Sepiida; family Sepiolidae; genus Sepiola; species Sepiola atlantica. The sequence continues at coordinate 98,175,226 of OY744533.1, read as the reverse complement.
ATACCTCATTGTAATACAGCTTCCTATTCCAGTAGCTTTTTTCCAAGAACTGCAGGTTTGTGGAACTCTCTTCCTGCTGACTGTATTTCTATAATCTTGGTCTTTTCAATACTAAGGTCAATAGGCATTTTCTGTCTTTGCGATAATCATATTTGTTCTTGTTAGCTCTTTACATCAAGTGGCTTCATGCCTTGTTTGGAGCGATTTCCATAAAAACACACTGAAAACATGTAAACCCATATTGTTATGGTAAAACGTATGTGTCTTAAACATATTGCCATGGTAAAAATTTTGTAAGATATATTATAATGGTAAAACAAGTGTAAACATATTGTTATGGTAAAAAGTGTGTGTCTAAAATATTTATATGGTAATAATTTGTAAGATATATTACTATGGAAAGAAGTGTGTAAAATATATTGCTGTGGTAAAAATTGTGTAAGATATATTGTAATGGTAAAACAAGTGTAAAACATATTGTTATGGTAAAAAGTGTGTGTCTAAAATATTTATATGGTAATAATTCGTAAGATATATTACTATGGAAAGAAGTGTGTAAAATATATTGCCATGGTAAAAATTGTGTAAGATATATTATAATGGTAAAACAAGTGTAACACATATTGTTATGGTAAAAAGTGTGTGTCTAAAATATTTATATGGTAATAATTCGTAAGATATATTACTATGGAAAGAAGTGTGTAAAATATATTGCCATGGTAAAAATTGTGTAAGATATATTATAATAGTAAAACAAGTGTAAAACATATTGTTATATTAAAAAGTGTGCGTCTAAAATATTTATATGGTAATAATTCGTAAGATATATTACTATGGAAAGAAGTGTGTAAAATATATTGCCATGGTAAACATTTTGTAAGATATATTGTAATGGTAAAACAAGTGTAAAACATATTGTTATGGTAAAAAGTGTGTGTCTAAAATATTTATATGGTAATAATTCGTAAGATATATTACTATGGAAAGAAGTGTGTTAAATATATTGCCATGGTAAAAATTGTGTAAGATATATTGTAATGGTAAAACAAGTGTAAAACATATTGTTATGGTAAAAAGTGTGTGTCTAAAATATTTATATGGTAATAATTCGTAAGATATATTACTATGGAAAGAAGTGTGTAAAATATATTGCCATGGTAAAAATTGTGTAAGATATAATGTAATGGTAAAACAAGTGTAAAACATATTGTTATGGTAAAAAGTGTGCGTCTAAAATATTTATATGGTAATAATTCGTAAGATATATTACTATGGAAAGAAGTGTGTAAAATATATTGCCATGGTAAAAATTGTGTAAGATATATTGTAATGGTAAAACAAGTGTAAAACATATTGTTATGGTAAAAAGTGTGTGTCTAAAATATTTATATGGTAATAATTGGTAAGATATATTACTATGGAAAGAAGTGTGTAAAATATATTGCCATGGCAAAAATTGTGTAAGATATATTGTAATGGTAAAACAAGTGTAAAACATATTGTTATGGTAAAAAGTGTGTGTCTAAAATATTTATATAGTAATAATTCGTAAGATATATTACTATGGAAAGAAGTGTGTAAAATATATTGCTGTGGTAAAAATTGTGTAAGATATCTTGTAATGGTAAAACAAGTGTAAAACATATTGTTATGGTAAAAAGTGTGTGTCTAAAATATTTATATGGTAATAATTCGTAAGATATATTACTATGGAAAGAAGTGTGCAAAATATATTTCTGTGGTAAAAAGTGCTTAAAACAGATTCCTATGGTAGAAGTGTTTAGATTAAATTACTATGTTTAAGACATTGTTGAAAATATGTAAAACGTATTTTTAATTGTAAAACTTGTGTAAAAGTATTTGTCATTGTTAGAAGTTTGTAAAATATGGTAAAAAGCGTTTAAAATATATTGCTTTTGTAAAAAATGTTGACAAATTGTTTTTGTACTACATGTATAAAAACATTAAATACTATTTATTATCTAATTCCGATGTTTATACGCGGAGAAACAAAATAAATGGTCAGAAATAAAAAGAAACACAATAAAATAGGATATTTTTACATTGTATATAATTGACTAGTTTATCACAGAAAGAAAACAAATGACAACATGGAGACTAATATAATATCATCATTTTACTTTTTTTGTGGTGCCATTAATTTTTTTAATATTGTTAAGATTCAGCCTTTGTCTTTCAATCGTAGGCGTGCTCCTTTTCTTCCTGAGATTCTCATGGATGGCCTTGCTTTTGAGGAGAAATCGACTCTGAAGCTTCTTGGCCTTTCTCTCTCATCAAATCTTTCTTGGAGTTCATACATTAGATCCATTGCTCTTTCTGCTTCTCGTAAAGTCGGTTCTCTCTATCGCTCCAAACACTTTCTCACACCTGAGGATATTCTCAATATCTACAAATCAACAATCAGACCATGTATAGAGTACCGTTGTCATATTTGAGCTGGTGAATCTCTGTCCCATTTGAGGGTTCTTGATAAGGTGCAGAAACGTATCTGTAATTTGATTGGCCTCACCCTTTCTTCTTATGTACATCCTCTCTCTCTCACAGACGTGATGTTGCTAGTCTCAGTCTTTTCTATAAATACTATTATGGTATTTGTTCTTTGGGACTGGGCATTCTATTTCCTGCTTCTTTTGTTCCAGCTCGTTTGACTCGTTGGACTAGTGGTTTCTGAAAATTCGCTGTTTTGATACCTCATTGTAATACAGCTTCCTATTCCAGTAGTTTTTTTCCAAGAACTGTAGGCTTGTGGAACAGTCTTCCTGCGGACCGTTTTCCTCCTACCTATAGCCTCGGTCTTTTCAAGACTAAGGCAAATAGGCTTTTCCTGTCTTTGCGATAATCATATTTCGTTCTTGTTAGCTCCTTAAATCAAATGGTTTCATTGTCAATGACATTGTCTTGAGCAATTT
>OY744533.1:98149796-98152296 GCA_963556195.1 Sepiola atlantica | reverse complement strand
CTTCGGGAAAGTGTTGTGGTAGTGAAACCGATGTAAGAATTAGTTTTATGATTATTGTCGGAGATACATTCGTCTATAGGGCATCGAAACTCATATATTACATTGGTTCTTCTTAATGTATTTCGGGTCTGAGAAGTGTTATTTTTAACTACATGGTTCGATGTTTCATTTTTCTATAACAAATGACGAATCTTATTTTATTATCAGAGTTGATGGGGTATATTTAGCGATGTATTATATTTTAAAGAGCTTTTTCCATCCAATTTAAAGTTCAGATGCATTTGGTTAGAGTAGAATAGATTTATTAAGTGGGAAGTATTTAGCTAATTATTATTTAGCTAATTATTATTTAGTTAATTATTATTAATATTCTCTAAGTTTCTAATCATTAAGTTTATTCTGTTGTTGGAGTAACAGTGTATCAGATCATATTTATACGTTAGTTTTCTATTGACAGGGAACAATGGATAAAAAAACAGGGAAAATAGATCTTTCGATGTTTCTATGGGATCGCTTGTTCTACAGAGGCATCCAATCTAGTAGGTTTTTATGTATTAAGAAATATCACAAGGAATAATAATATAGATGTGAGGGATATAGGGCTATATAGAAACGACGATCTAATGGTAGTCAGGGAATCCACCAGCGCGAAATGCGACAGGATTAGAAAAATAATTCACAAAGAAATGAACAAACTAGGGTTTAAGGTTGAAATTGCTGCCAATGCTAAGCAGGTTATCTTCCTTGATGTTACATTTAACCTAACAACTAACAAGTGTAAACACTTCATATTGGAAAACACCAACCACATATATGCGCACCCACAATCAAGTTTAGAAGGATTTATTCTTCACTGACAGAGGAGATAAAAGATGAAGTCTAGTATAAGAACAGACATTACACTTTCCTCTAGCCAAACACAGTCGAGGGATAAATAAATGTTTACTATAAATAGAAATTATTGCAAACTTGAATAACATTTCCTCTCGCATTATAGATTATAGATAATTTGTTGTTAGTGTATCAGTTACATGAATGAGATCTACTTTATTTTTTATTCACACGCAATCTCTTGCTTAGTAATTAGTTTGTATTTCGGTTGGCTAAAACCGGCACGTTAAGTGCCGGTTTTAGCTCGCGTACAAATAAACCGGGCAAATCGAACCCTTTTGCGCATACTCACCTTTCCTCATTTCCGCACAGCCTTAGTTTGGCGCTAAAATACAAACAGTTCCTGGATAGACGCCGTGGAGACCAGACACTAAAAACCTTTTCTCGTTTCTTGACATGGCGAGGCAGAACGAGATGGAAATTTGGAACACAATTCTTTTTCGATAGCTAATGCTCGCCTGCCGAACCAACTCGTCATACATTCTTGTGTTCCTGTGTTAACGAAACTGTTAAATGAAGTTGATTTAATTGTAGATAAGATGTTTGTATTTTTATATGGAACTCTGGGGACTCTTTTCTTCTTCATCTCAATCAAGGCCAGTCAGATGAATACAGACGCTATCTAAAAATGGCTCATGAAAATCTCAAATCATCGACAAGCATCTCATCACACTAACACATCTGCATTAGTTTCAGTTTTCTGAAACTTCTTGCAACAGTCACTGGTGTGGTAAGCATCGCTCATAACACAATACAAAGTTCAGATGAAGATCAATTAAGTGATTCCTAAAAAACGTAATCCCCAAAAAATCATGGATGCTTTTATTTGATGAACTTGCTACTCTGGTGCCCCAACGACGTAAATTCACTAGACCAACCCGATAATCTTCCAAATCCCATCCAGTCACTGTGGAGGTCCCCAGATGCCGAAGAGCTTTATACTCTAAAAGCTTCTTTCCTCGTGCTGCTGGACTCTGGAACTCCCTCCCTGCTCCCCGTTTCCCTGACGGTACTGACATGCAGAAATTTAAAACTAATGTAAACAGACATCTCGCTGCACAACTCCCAATTTAGGTTGACCCCCCCCCCCCCCCCAAAAAAAAACTATCCCCTTTTTACGTTTCTGGTCTGCTGGCATAGAGGTCTGCTGAAAGCCGGTCCTCAGGGTCCACAACCAGATTTGGTTCCATGCCCACACGGTCAAGCGGCTTGAGGGGGAGAAGTACAATTCGCCTCTGTAGACACACACGGTGTATTATTATTATCGTTTATCATTGACAATATAGCGTAATTAGAAAACAGGTAAATATTGACAAGACGACGGACGGCCTCCCCAGGGATTCGATCCGGGCTCATCTCAGGTGTAGGGGTTCAGAGGTAATACGCGCAGGCTCTGCCTCGGGTGTAAAGTCAATTGTCCGAAGATATGCTTGATAGCGGTAATTAAGTGTGATTCTTCTGAAATATACCGAAAGATATGTCTCAGGATACATTTATATAATAAATAACGTTAGTCAGCCGGCGTTGCCCGTGTGTAGATATATTGCTGGTCGAAAGTAATTTTAAACATCATCATCATCATCATCATCATCATCATCATCATCATCAT
>OY744533.1:98137296-98142296 GCA_963556195.1 Sepiola atlantica | reverse complement strand
TAAAATATCTTTTACATTATTAGTTCATATTATTTATTATCTCTTATAAAATATCTTTTACATTATTAGTTCATATTATTTATTATCTCTTATAAAATATCTTTTACATTATTAGTTCATATTATTTATTATCTCTTATAAAATATCTTTTACATTATTAGTTCATATTATTTATTATCTCTTATAACATATCTTTTACATTATTAGTTCATATTATTTATTATCTCTCATAAAATATCTTTTACATTATTAGTTCATATTATTTATTATCTCTTATAACATATCTTTTACATTATTAGTTCATATTATTTATTATCTCTTATAAAATATCTTTTACATTATTAGTTCATATTATTTATTATCTCTTATAAAATATCTTTTACATTATTAGTTCATATTATTTATTATCTCTCATAAAATATCTTTTACATTATTAGTTCATATTATTTATTATCTCTTATAACATATCTTTTACATTATTAGTTCATATTATTTATTATCTCTTATAAAATATCTTTTACATTATTAGTTCATATTATTTATTATCTCTTATAAAATATATTTTACATTATTAGTTCATATTATTTATTATCTCTTATAAAATATCTTTTACATTATTAGTTCATATTATTTATTATCTCTTATAAAATATCTTTTACATTATTAGTTCATATTATTTATTATCTCTTATAAAATATATTTTACATTATTAGTTCATATTATTTATTATCGCTTATAAAATATCTTTTACATTATTAGTTCATATTATTTATTATCTCTTATAAAATATCTCTTACATTATTAGTTCATATTATTTATTATCGCTTATAAAATATCTTTTACATTATTAGTTCATATTATTTATTATCTCTTATAAAATATCTTTTACATTATTAGTTCATATTATTTATTATCTCTTATAAAATATCTTTTACATTATTAGTTCATATTATTTATTATCTCTTATAAAATATCTTTTACATTATTAGTTCATATTATTTATTATCTCTTATAACATATCTTTTACATTATTAGTTCATATTATTTATTATCTCTCATAAAATATCTTTTACATTATTAGTTCATATTATTTATTATCTCTTATAACATATCTTTTACATTATTAGTTCATATTATTTATTATCTCTTATAAAATATCTTTTACATTATTAGTTCATATTATTTATTATCTCTTATAAAATATCTTTTACATTATTAGTTCATATCATTTATTATTTCTTTCATCTTTTTCTTTTTTTCTTTCTTTTATAATTTAAAATAAACTTTTGATCTGTTTAAAAGTATAATTTTTACTTTATTTCCTTCAACTTTTTTTTATTTCTTTATTTCAGCTTAAAATCTCTTTTTATCGTTTAATCCTATTCATTTACTCGATATTATTAATTTAATTTAAATTCTTCCCTTTGTATAATAGCAATTTTCAACATGATCTTCACAATAAATTCATCATCATCATCATCATCATCATCATCATCATCATCATCATCATCATCATCATCATCATCATCATTATTATTATTATTATTATTATTATTATTATTATTATAATATACTGCAAACCGGTGCCACTTTTTTATTTCCCATTTTATGTTGGTGTGTACGTTTCTGTTTTTTCCATACGTACTTAGACAGATTTTTGTGTGTTACAGTATTACATTTGATAATTGGTATATTCTGAATTAAAAAAAGTGCTCCATACCTTAGATAGAAACTATCAAACATGGTAAGTGGTATATGCTCAATGAAAAAAGTATTCAATAACTTAGATAGAGCAGGTGTGTAAAATAATGCAGTATTACACTTAATAAGTGGTATACGAGTGAGTGAGAGAGGTAGAAAGAGAGAGAGAGAAAGAGAGAAAGAAAGAGAAAGACAGAGAGAAAGAGATAAAAGAGAGAGAGAGAGAGAAAGAGAGAGAGAGAAAGAGAGATGGAGAGAGAGAGAGGGCATAGAAGAAAGATATTACACACTTTTTAACTTTTCTATTTTGTTGTCCATGCCCCTGGGCCACGCCGGGTAGCCATGCGAGTATGTATATATATATATATATATATATATATATATATATATATATATATATATATATATATATGTTGTGTATGTATGTTGTGTATACCCAGTTATAGATGTATGCGTATATATTTGTGTTTAGTATTTATATTTGTATAGTTTGGGTCATATATTTTATGTATGTACTTGTATATATTAATTTGTGTGCACTTTGTATATATATATATATATATATATATATATATATATATATATATATATATATATATATATATATATATATATATATATATATATGTACATATTTTTAAGAACAACTATTTTCAAGAACAACTATTTATGCGTGAAAATGCGTATGTGTGTACATGTGTATATCTGTGTATGGATATATGCATGTATGCATATGTGTACGTGTGTATACATATGTATATATATATGTGTGTGTGTATGTATGCATGTATAGATGTGTGTGTTTATGTATTTGCTTGTGAACACGTCTGTATTTTATATATTGAAATTATTTTATATATTGAAAATATATTTATACGCACGTCTGTATTTTATATATTGTAAATATATTTATGCTTGAAAGTGGATATTTGTGTGTGTCCATGTTTAGATGTGTATGTATATTTATGTCTGTTTATTTATATGTACTTGTATCTATTAAATTTGTTCACATGTGTGTATTTGATATAAAGATCAGATATTTATTCCTAAATAGATTTGTAAAACTTTGAACGGTTAAATTGAGTTGAAAGGAATCCAAGCTAAGTAGGTAATAACACAAGGAAAAGGGGATAGGCAGGTCATAAGAAGAATAAATGAGATATCAACTAACTGAAAGGGTCAAGTAAAATAGGTAATCCGATACTAATTCATAAAAAATAACTAATCTCCAACAAAGATTTATTTAAAGGAAAAAGGTCTCCAAATCCATCCCACTTCTCTAAAGTATTTGGTCTGAAGCGGTTGACTCTCTGGGAAGAGTACAACCGAAACATGTATGCACATATGTAACCAATAATGTTTGTATAAATAAAAATGTATGCTTATATATATATATATATACACATATATAAATATATATGTACATATATGTATATATATGTACACACATATATATATATGTACACATATATATATATATATATGCACATATATGTACATACATATATATATATATATATATATATATATATATATATAATGTGTCAGGTTGTATATGACAAGAAATCAAATAAAGTGCTCAATCATATAAGAGAGCTAATATAATTTATTTAGATACTGTATATTACATATTTCAGCAATGTACCGCGGTTTCATCCAAAAGGGCAGATTTAGACATCTTTAGTAAATCTCTGTGCCCAGTGGAATCATCGGCAAGCTGAAATGATTGTAATCATGTCCCGATAGAGAATAGCGTCAACAATATATATATATATATTGCTCACTATTTCTCTCTTTATTTCTCTCTGCTTCTATCTCTTTATTTGTCTATCTATCTAAAGTGTTTTTCACTTTTTATTTACCTCCTATATTGTCTCCACTTCTTTAATTTTGCTTTTTACAGACCAAACGACGAACATACATACCATCACTTTATTTTCCCTTTAATCCAAACCCTTCTGTATCATGTATTGACGTATTTTTCTATCTTTTCGCATGTCTGTTTTCTGCCATCCACATCCCTTTCAGTAGACTTTCGTTTACACGCGCGAACAAAAGTCATCTTTTGAACCCCGCCATCTTTATTAACCATTCTCCACTTCGGTTTATTTCTATTTGCGTAACACCTTAGCTTTATCAACTTTACCTTGTTTTATTTATTTGATTTAGTATGGGATTGGGGCCGGTTTGGGTTGGAGGCTAATGTTCTGCTGCAGGTGTCACGTCGACAGAACCAGCAATTTTGCTTGCCTGGAAACACATGATTAGCGTCAAATTCGCGTCTTCTTTGAAGTCCTTCGTTGGACCCGTTTGGCTGTCCAGCAGCTTCCGGGGAGATACTACTGCGCCCTCCTCTTACCCCACAATTTTTAAATTTTTTTTACTAGCAATTGATATGTTGGCATGAGTGAAGCAGATAGAAAAACATGTGACGTCGGTTTTTGAGGCAACTAGAGGACAGGGCAAGCAATAGTGCATCATGCGGACACAAAGGGGGAAAAAGAAAGAAACAAACAAACAACGATGACAAGAAAGAAAGGCAATGCATTACAAAAGAAAAAAAAAGAAAGGAACAAAAAAAAAAACAGAGGAAATAAAGATAAAAAATAAATAAAAAGAAAAAAAGAAAAGAAAGAAAAGAAAGGTGAAAAGTGAGAAAAGCAAAGGTAATAACTGAATAGAAGAAATAAAAGAAAGAAATGCATATATATATCATATAATATATATATATATATATATATATATATATATATATATAGAGAGAGAGAGAGAGAGAGGCTCGCGCGTTTCATCCCCGCGGGAGCCTCTGTGTAGCTTTATTGCCATATATATTTTCATTGCTTACTACCTAGCTCTAATTACGTATCGAGCACTGTTGAAGTAAATACTGAAAACTGATACATAATTATATCTCCTTATAATATTTTATGTGGATACATTAAGTACTAATATATATATATATATATATATATATATATATATATATATATATATATATATATATATATATATATATATATATATATATATATATGTATATATATAAGGTTAATACAACAAAAGATGTAAGAAGCAACTAATATCTTTAATTAGTGAACATCCGTTTAATTTTATTACCTGCAGTAATGTCATTGCGGTAATGGTCCTCTGAGGAGAAGAATTTTCTTTGAAAACTCATGAGTTAAGGACTTTAAAGTACTTTGCCTGAACATTGAATTCTAATAAAATTTGATTCGCACCTTATTTTATTCTTTCACTTTATCTAGTTATATATATATATATATATATATATATATATA
>OY744533.1:98127296-98132296 GCA_963556195.1 Sepiola atlantica | reverse complement strand
AAAACTTACAAAAACTAAAGTATTGTTTTTTACACTGTTTTGAGTTTTTTAAGCAAAAATAATGTTTTCTAAATGAGGGTACGTTCCTTAGGGCTAATACGGCTCATGCTTGCTTCGGAAGGGGTCCTTTACTTATTCTAAAAAAAAAAAAAAAAAAAATCAATGAATAAAAAAGTTATGAATTTTTAAAAATAGGACCCTTATTTTTGCCCACCCTATATATATATATATATATATATATATATATATATATATATATATATATATATATATATATATATATATATATATATATATATATATATATATATATATACTAGGAAAACTTACCCGACCTCCGGGCGGTAGTTAATTGAGACGGGGGCGTTAATTAAAACAAATGTTTTTTACTCAGATAATTGCATAATTTTAATAAACTTTGGTAAATCTGTAGATTAACATCCTCAGCTAAATCATCCCCACCCCCTTAAGAATAAGATTCTTCTTTTTAGGGTCTAGATTGATATTTTTTTAACACTAACCTTAAGTTTGACTGAACTGCTCTAAAACTGTCCCGAAAAATTTAATTTATATTTGAAAATTTTCCACACTTTAAATGATAAAATGATAGTTTTTTTCTTTTCTTCTTTCCATCAAGTTAAAAAAAAGGTAGTAATTTTGTTTGGGTGGGCGGGTGATTTAGCGGCGATAGAGCGAGACCACAGCACTCTTCCTCCCACTCCTCATTTCTCTTCTCGCTTCTGCTTCGTTAGCAAGCCAAGACAACCACCCTCTCCATCCAAATCCCCCTTTCCTTTCTCGCTTCTGCCTCGCCGGTAAGGTCGTCAGTTTTCGCATGGAGTTAAAACTTAAGGTGTTTAGATTTTTTTTCCCGATTTATTTATTAAATAACTTTAATTAATTACTGTTAATATAGACGAAACTATTGCATATTGATAGCCAACATAAGCTAATGTAATTCCAAATTAATAATACTAAACATTAATTAATTATGAACGGTTTAAAAAATAGTTATGATAATAAGGCAGTCATAGAGTCTCTCTTAATATTTTATCTTCACTATATATACAGATTATCAACACCTATTGATTTAAATAACAGTAACCCGTTTTGATTATAATATAGGAGTGATGAATGAAAAAACTTTCGCATTTATTCATTTATATATATATATATATATATATATATATATATATATATATATATATAACTTCTTTGTAAAATGGTAGGAAAAATCCCAGAAGAGTGCTCGATTAATTAAGAATTAAAGTTAAAAATTAAGAGCATAATATTTATTTATTCTGGTACAGAAAAATTAGTACAACATTCGTACCGTCGGTTGGATAAGACCTTCCGTGCTTGAAATCGACGGTACGAATGTTGTACTAATTTTTCTGTACCAGAATAAATAAATATATGTATATATATATATATATATATATATATATATATATATATATATATATATATATATATATATATATATATATATATATATATGTGTGTGTGTGTCTGGAGATAATATACCAGTCCTATTTTGGCATTTGTTTAATACTGTTTTATATACTGTTTAATATATGGCATCTAATGACGTAATATATTTTTAGTATGTATTTTGTTGTAATTGTAAAAGAATAAACAATTATATTTCATTTCAGACAGAAATTTAATAAACTTCTTCAATTATTGCATTTGTCAGTGTTTAAAGATTATTTGAAAGTTCTAAAATTAAGCTTAATGGCTGGCAAAAAAACAAACAAGTGATAAAAAGCACTGCATAATAAAGGAATATTAGTAAAGAAAATTCTTCGCTAAAAATTTGAAAGGATCTAAAAAGGGATCATCGAACAATCAAGAATGGAATTCAATCGAATAAAAGAAAGTCTCAAACTAAATTCAGGATTCTAACAAATAGAGATCCGTCACATATCCAAAGAGAAATCATTAGAAATCTGCACGCAAATAGTTCATTCATATTTCGGGCCTCTGGAGTTCCATTCAATAATAAAGTTTGCTGATGTGAAGAATCGAATCAAGAAACCCATATTAACTTAGAAACGTAAGGAGAAACGAGTTTAGTGGGCTAAGAAATATATGAAAACTAATTTCAGGAAAGTCTTGTTCACAGACAAGTCCAGGTTCAACCTTCATGTAACTGAGCTTGGGGTCTTTAAGTAACGTGGTTCAAGACAATTTGTTGAACAGCAACAAGGTGAGGATGGGATCATGAGATGAGCTGGTATTGTTGACAGTGAGCTTGTGGGTCTTTTTAAAGTCAAAGACTGGGTGAAAATTAACTCTAAAAATTACTGTGATTTTCTAGTACAAAATCTCTTTGAGTAGTTGGATAACCAACCTTTAGTCAAATGTAAATCGTTGATAATTATGCAAAAAAAAAAAAAATGCACTAAGTCATGCTTCAAAGTTCGCCAAAACATGGTTACAAGAAATGGGATTTGTAGGGGAATCGTACATGGACTGGCCAACCAATAGCTAACTCTTGCTGTGACTTAAATCCAATGGAGAACTTGTGGAGTAACCTTAACCTTTAAGAGAGATATTTAATCTAATGGTAGACAGTTTAACAGAAAGCATGAACTCTGACAAGCAGGAAAAATTGCTGCAAGTAACTTATCAGGTGTAACTGAAATTATATGCAAGTATTATTTGGGCATTTATTTAATATACTGTTTAATACATGACATCTAATAATGTTTTTAGTATGCATTTTATTGGAACGGTAACAAAATAATCCTTATTTTTTTTTTATTTCAGACAGAAATTTAATAAACTTTTGCAATTATTGTATTTTTCAGTGTCTAGAGATTATTTGCAAGTGCTAAAATAGAGCTTAATGGCTCAGGAAGAAAGAACTAACAAGTGACGAAAGGAACTACATAATAAAGGAAGTTAGTAAAGGAAAGTGTTCACTTCCAATTTGAAAGGATCTAAAAAGGGATCATTAAACAACCAAGAACGTATGTAAGAATGGAATTCAACAACAAAAAAAGAAGAAGTCTCAAACTAAATTCAGGATTCTAACAAATAAAGATCCGTCACATATCCGAAGAGAAATCATTAGAAATCTGCACGCAAATAGTTCACCCATATTTGCGGTCCCTATGGGTTCAAGTGAAACGAGATACAATGCATCAATAAAGTTGACTGATGTAAAAAATCAAATTAAGAAACCTATATCAAATATGAAACAAGGAAAATCGAGTTCAGTGGGCTCAGAAATATCAGAAAACTGATTTCAGGAAAGCCTTGTAAATAGACGAGTCCAGGTTTACCCTTGATGGGCCTGATTGATTGGCGCGATGTCGTGTCTGTAAGAAACATGATTACATCTAATTTGTTAAACGGAAACATAATAGGACTGGGATCATGGTATGAGTTTGTATTGTTGGCAGTGAGCCTGTTGGTTGTTTTTAAAGTCGAGGTCGGAGTAAAAATGAACTCTAAATGTTACTGTTATTTCCAAGAGCAAAATCTCTTTGAGTGATTATATTATCACCTTAGATTACCAACAAAGGTTGAAGAGTTATATTGCAGGGTGAATAATCAAATTAGTCAGAATAACAAAGTGTTATTAATTTGAAAAGAATAAATATTAAGAAAAGGTTCAAGAGAGATAGCTTATTCCGATGACACAGAAAATGCCTAAGGATACTGTTATGGTGCCGTACCTACCTACGGAGAACTAATGGACTCGTCCACCTTATAAATACGGGAAGCACGTGACACTTGTTCTCTTCTTCCCAGGCAAACCGGCAATGTCGGTTGAGAGCACCATCTCCTTGTATCTCTTTCTTTCTATTATATAATATATACCTTTGTTCATTTAAACCATGTGTTCCTGTGTCATTCATTCGGCCTTACCCAGGTCCACAACAGATACCATGGATATATTTTAATATTCATATAGCTAAATTTTGAAACAATATAATGTAAGTTAATAAGATATCAAATAATTTAATTAAATTAATAATTGTATGGTTAAGTTGTTAAATAGAAGGTTTAATTAAAGCAAACATATTTTAACATAAATAAATAAAAACCTAACCGGATACAAGAATTAAAATAATTGGTATATTTTAAATTTCTATTTATCATAGATAGATCTTGAATAATTAACACGGAATTGTGGAGGGGGAAAAAGGTATAACATATTTCATATACATATACACAATGTTTTTCTATATTTATCCAGTTTAATATAAAAAGTAAGTTCATTAAATTGCCTAGGGTAGAAGTAATTCGATATAGACTTATTGACGTCTGGGTATAATTACTATTACTCGAATACGAAGATCTATGTATGGAGAGAATAGCAGGTTCAAATAAGCCCCAGAATTGTTAAATATTTGTTCATACTAGCTATGTATTTTTTTTGAAGGAGAACCTTTTGGTTTCTGAGGAGTTCATAGATTAAAGATTCAGGATTGACATACTAATGTTGGATGTTCTTTTGTGAACGAAACGGTCCGTAAAATGTACCGAAGTCTTTGTTTTAAAAAGATGATAAGGACAATGAATGAAATCTTGGTCACGAGAATGTAGTCTAATATTCTCTCTCTCTCACTGTCTGTCTGTCTGTCTGTCTCCCTCTCTCTCACTCTCTCTTTATATATATATATATATATATATATATATATATATATATATATATATATATATATATATATACTAGAATAATACCTGTCACAGGAAGGGCAAGTTATTCCCCGAACAGAACAATTTTACACAAATTGTTTTCCCTTAGAAGATCAAAATCAACAAATAATGCTACTAAACCTTATGTCTAGAATCCTTATTCCAATTTTGTTCAAAATCTATTACATGATTTTGATGCAAGAAAATCTCTAAAATTTGAGACTTAAGCTTAAGAGGTCTTAAGAAGATATTGAAAGTCAGAAAATCTTGCTTAATTGAAGTCTAATCATTATTTAATGCAACTCTGAAATATTTTAATTTTCAAATGGAACGTTTTGCACATA
>OY744533.1:98117296-98122296 GCA_963556195.1 Sepiola atlantica | reverse complement strand
TTCACATTAAACATAATTAAACAAAATTCCAATCATTATTTTGAATAATTGAATAAAAATAAATCAAATATTTAAAATATTTGCCACTCCTTGAATACAGGAAGCTTTCTTTAAATCAATGGCGTGCAGGGGCCTGGTTATTCACAGGTGATTACCGGGGCCAACCCACTGATTGTATGGCCCAAAGAATCAAGTATACGTCCTAGTACTGAGAAAGGGAGATATTTTGAATATGATTGAATGGCCTCACCCACCCATTTAGATACCCGAAGCTATCGTCCCTTCTGCCTCACTCTGCACACCACTTCCGCAAATTGATTTCATTGCTATGTTCGACGATACACAAAACTTCGTGGCTTATTTAATGTCTCCATTTACAAACCCCTAAAATGGACACTTTATGAAATAAAAAATTGTCGTAGCTAAGATGGATTCCCTTTTTCTGACCGAACAGATACTACATTTTTATCCCAACCGGAAGTAATCTGAAACGAACAGTTTTCAGACGAGTACTTTTTCTTATGTGAAAACAAATGATTTTGAAGTTAATCATCAGTTATAGCTTAAAGTGCCGGTTTCTCCCCCCTCTCTCTCTCAGATATATATATATATATATATATATATATATATATATATATATATATATATATATATATATATATATATATATATATATATGTGTGTGTGTGTGTGTGTGTGTCATTGAAGACCACGGAGTTTTCTTTCTTTGCGATCTTTCTGGTTAACTTCTCGACTCGGCGAGCGATTCGTCGGGTTTCCGGTGTCAATTGGTGGATTATGGCGCCTAATATTGTTTCTTGGGCCATTTCTCTAGCGCTTTCGGTCTTAGCGACCGTCTTCAGGGGTCTGTTTATTTAACGCCTACCCACAATAGGTGTATGTGATACAAGGTCGGAAAGTGGGATTTTAAAAGCCAGCGCCCGAGAAGATGAGCGCTCTGGCCAGCCCCGTCGGCATTCCCCGGTAGGAGCGCCTCAGGCAGTAAGCTATAAACTTACTCCTCCCCAAAGAGGTAAGGCAAAGCCTGAGAGGGTGGACCTCCTAGAACTGCACAGGACAAACCCATAGAACGGCGGAATCAAGCCCCGAAGGCCAAGACAACACTGGTCTATAGGGTGTAGTATCCATCGGAACAGATACCACACTTTGATCTTGACCAAAAGGCCAAGAAGCTGTCTGAAGGCGGCTGTGCGTTATTGTTATTATTATACAATAATAATAATAGATTAAAAAATAAATAAATAAAATAAATAAAAAAATTAATAAATAAATAAATTAATAAGTAAGTAAATAAAAGATATATATATATATATATATATATATATATATATATATATATATATATATATATACATATGCAAATTAATAGACATAACCAAAAATAAAAACCCAAAATACGCACAGTCTCCTGAAGACGGTCGCGAAGACCGAAAGCGCTTGAGAAATGGCCAAAGAAACAACATTAGGCGTCATAATCCACCAATTGACACCGGAAACCCGACGAATCGCTCGCCGAGTCGAGAAGTGTTAAGTGATCGCAAAGAAAGAAAACTCCGTGGTCTTCAATGACACATGTATAATAAACGACTTGCTGCCGAAATATATATATATATACATTTACATATCTACATATATATATATATATATACATATATATACATATATATATATATATATATATATATATATATATATATATATATATATATATACATATATATACATATATATATACATACACGATTCCCACCGGGAATGAAACACGGGAGCCTCTGTGTAGCTTGATTGCCATATATATTTTCATTGCTTACTCTCTCTCTCTCTCTCTCTCTCTCTCTCTCTCTCTCTCTATATATATATATATATATATATATATATACATATATATATATGTATACATATATGTATACACATATACATATATACATATATATACTTATATATACATATACATATATATATATATATATATATATATATATATATATATATATATATATATATATATATATATATTTAAGTGAAATATTTTAAAAATCACACATCGTACAATTTAAATGAAAAATTCATTTATTTAATTTTTCTTTTGTAAGCTTTCGTTGTAGAACAACTTTGTCAGGCAAGACTGTCTAAAAGTTTTTTTTCTTCTTTTTATCTTCCTCCTTTTGATGGTATTGACCTCGAGGGGTCGAATCACGATAGAAGCAGAAAGGCACGTCAAGTTCTAAAAGACGTTAGGATAAGTTGAGTCTGGTCGATGTTATACGCAGGTTGGTGCTTTTTGGATAAGGAAATTGACAACATTTTGAGGCACGCATGAAAATGTATTCAAGTGAAATATTTTGAAAATAAACGCATCATACAATTTAAATGAAAAATTCATTTATTTATTCAATTTTGTTTGCAAGCTTTCGTTGTAGAACAACTTTGTCAGGCGAGACTGTCTTATAGTTTATTTTTCTTCTTTTCTTCTTCTTCCTCATTTTTGATGGTATTAAACCTGAGAGGTCATATCACTATATATATATATATATATATAAGCTAGTAAACCACCAGTCAAAGTACGGGTCTAAGAAATACATATACTAATCATTTTAAGATGTTTATATTTTTTCTTTCTTGTTAGAGGGTATAATACGCTTTCGGTGGCACCCCTCTAAATGGTAGAGTTTACAAAAAAAGTAAATAATGCTCATACGTTACTCACCCTGTTGCCTAGAATACATATTCTATAACTTATAATTATAAGTTTTATAGTCAAGGATTTTACGATGCACATACATATTATTGACGCTTACCCGTATACCGATCCTAAAAAAATATCTTACTTTATATAACTCAAAGATTTGTGTAGATCAATTGTTTTCGTCATTAAATATTTTGCATCTTAGTTATTTTAAAAGTTTTTTAGGGCAAGTGTGAGTTTTTTAATTTTAAGGTTTACAAAAAAATAATGTTCCTATTCTACTCAACGTATTTCCTAAATGATCCGTTTAGATGATTACCACACACACACACACACAACACACACACACACACACACACACACACACACACACACACACACACACACACACATATATATATATATATATATATATATATATATATGGATAATATTTTGAAAAACCTGTGCAACGCATTTATGTTTTCTAAAAAATTATTTATTTATTCTAAAAACTTGAGTACTTTCGGTGTAATACACCTTTGTCAAAAGTATAAGCATATTTTTTCTCTTCTTTTTTCGTTTAATCCTTCTTAATTGAGACATATTAATCGCAGTCAAGATGAAATTCGTATTGATGTTATCGACGATTAATGTTGATATGCCGGTGGGTGTAAAACGCGGTTACGTGAATAGAGTAGAATGAATAGTCCACACTTGGAGCGTTGGTGAAATATATATCCATATATATATATATATATATATATATATATATATATATATATATATATATATATATATATATATATATATATATATATATATATGCGATTTTATGAAGAGTTACCAAAGCATTCCTTTCAGGACACCAATGATCACCATTAAAGATATTTTTTCTTATAAATATTATTTATTCAAATTTAATGTATTTTCATACACGTGTTTCACTACCAAGCAGGTACTTGCTTGGCAGATCATGGTAGTGAAACACGTGTAGGAAAAAACAGTGAATTTGAATAAATAATATTTGTAAGAAAAAATATCTTTAATGGTGATCATTGGTGTCCTGAAAGGAATGCTTTGGTAAGCCTTCATAAAATCGCATATAAATGCTCTGTACTCTGTAATCGAGTATCATCAAGCTTGTTTTTATTGGAACAACCCCGGTCTTCACTGAATGATCTATTTTGTAAGTGAAAAATCTAAATCTCTCTCTTTCTCTCTCTCTATATATATATACAGAGACAGAGATAGAGATAGATGGATATATAGATAGATATAGCAGCAAAATAAAGATATAATATATACCTTTAAATTAGAACCTATCAGGAAAGAATTAATGCTGGATATACGAGATAGAGCAATAATATAGACAATTAAAAGATGAGAATAAAAATTGTAAAAATATAAAATCTATTACGTCTTCAATTGTTCAAAACGAGAGCTCCCTTTTTCCTTTCTAAAACCATAATGATGAGAATTCCATTCTTTGAAAAGCTATGGTTTTAGGAAGGAAAATAAATCTGTTGTTTTAAACAACGGAAGATGTAAATAGATGTATTTTTACAATTTTTATTCTCATTTTTTAAATTGTTTCTCTCTCGCTTTCTCTTTCTCTATCTGGATATATATATATATATGAGAAAGGAAGGATGAAAGTAATCCGACGTAATGGGAAATGCAAAAAGGAAAAGCAAGAGATAGTTTTTATATATTCATCAACGTTTCGTCTGTATTGTAAGACTTCCTCAGGATGATAATTTGAATAAAAATGTTATACAAGTACATCGAAGTTTGATGTTGACATGGTGGAGAGATGAGGGAATGTATTAGATGTTGCTATTATAAGCGCCGGAGAAGAGTCCAGGCTGGAGAAGTCAATGGTCGCTAAAGAATGAAATGAATATGGAAAGCTTTGAGTAGATACGATTGAGGCAGCTATGAAACGGGGAGGAGTGAGAATATAATTGAAATTGCCTTACGGTGGGAGAGGTGAAAGGGGGCTGATATCTACTCAAAGCTTTCCATATTCATTTCATTCTTTAGCGACCATTGACTTCTCCAGCCTGGACTCTCCTTCGGCGCTCATAGTAGCCACGGCTACTACATTCCCTCACCTTCGATGTACTTGCATGACATTTTTCTTCAAATTATTATCCTGAGGAAATCTTACAATAAAGACGAAACGTTGATGAATATATAAAAACTATCACTTATTTTTTCATTTTTTATTTCCCATATATATATATATATATATATATATATATATATATATATATATATATATATATATATATATATATATATATATAGT
>OY744533.1:98087296-98114796 GCA_963556195.1 Sepiola atlantica | reverse complement strand
CACACACACACACACACACACACACACACACACACACACACACACACACACACACACACACACACACACACACACACACACACACACACACACACACACACACACACACACACACACACACACACACACACACACACACACACACACACACACACACACACACACACACACACACACACACACACACACACACACACACACACACACACACACACACACACACACACACACACACACACACACACACACACACACACACACACACACACACACACACACACACACACACACACACACACACACACACACACACACACACACACACACACACACACACACACACACACACACACACACACACACACACACACACACACACACACACACACACACACACACACACACACACACACACACACACACACACACACACACACACACACACACACACACACACACACACACACACACACACACACACACACACACACACACACACACACACACACACACACACACACACACACACACACACACACACACACACACACACACACACACACACACACACACACACACACACACACACACACACACACACACACACACACACACACACACACACACACACACACACACACACACACACACACACACACACACACACACACACACACACACACACACACACACACACACACACACACACACACACACACACACACACACACACACACACACACACACACACACACACACACACACACACACACACACACACACACACACACACACACACACACACACACACACACACACACACACACACACACACACACACACACACACACACACACACACACACACACACACACACACACACACACACACACACACACACACACACACACACACACACACACACACACACACACACACACACACACACACACACACACACACACACACACACACACACACACACACACACACACACACACACACACACACACACACACACACACACACACACACACACACACACACACACACACACACACACACACACACACACACACACACACACACACACACACACACACACACACACACACACACACACACACACACACACACACACACACACACACACACACACACACACACACACACACACACACACACACACACACACACACACACACACACACACACACACACACACACACACACACACACACACACACACACACACACACACACACACACACACACACACACACACACACACACACACACACACACACACACACACACACACACACACACACACACACACACACACACACACACACACACACACACACACACACACACACACACACACACACACACACACACACACACACACACACACACACACACACACACACACACACACACACACACACACACACACACACACACACACACACACACACACACACACACACACACACACACACACACACACACACACACACACACACACACACACACACACACACACACACACACACACACACACACACACACACACACACACACACACACACACACACACACACACACACACACACACACACACACACACACACACACACACACACACACACACACACACACACACACACACACACACACACACACACACACACACACACACACACACACACACACACACACACACACACACACACACACACACACACACACACACACACACACACACACACACACACACACACACACACACACACACACACACACACACACACACACACACACACACACACACACACACACACACACACACACACACACACACACACACACACACACACACACACACACACACACACACACACACACACACACACACACACACACACACACACACACACACACACACACACACACACACACACACACACACACACACACACACACACACACACACACACACACACACACACACACACACACACACACACACACACACACACACACACACACACACACACACACACACACACACACACACACACACACACACACACACACACACACACACACACACACACACACACACACACACACACACACACACACACACACACACACACACACACACACACACACACACACACACACACACACACACACACACACACACACACACACACACACACACACACACACACACACACACACACACACACACACACACACACACACACACACACACACACACACACACACACACACACACACACACACACACACACACACACACACACACACACACACACACACACACACACACACACACACACACACACACACACACACACACACACACACACACACACACACACACACACACACACACACACACACACACACACACACACACACACACACACACACACACACACACACACACACACACACACACACACACACACACACACACACACACACACACACACACACACACACACACACACACACACACACACACACACACACACACACACACACACACACACACACACACACACACACACACACACACACACACACACACACACACACACACACACACACACACACACACACACACACACACACACACACACACACACACACACACACACACACACACACACACACACACACACACACACACACACACACACACACACACACACACACAGTGTTAGTTTTAGTTTAGAATGTTAAGTCTGCAATATCTTGAATTTAGTTAGTTTCTCTGGGAATTTAAACTGCATTTAAATTTTTTGTTTGTTGTTAAAACGACTTAAAGCTTCTTTAGACTATATATTGGGTATTTAAATCTGTATGGCTAGGTTTCCTTCCTCTTATCTAATTACCTTTCTGGTACCTAAGGTACTTAAGCTTTATTTATTTTTTAAAATTTATTTATCTTTTAATGCAACTTTAATTCTTATCTAATTTTATTGCTAGCTACCATATTGCAGAATGGTTCTTGGGTGTAGTGTTGAGATAGTATTATTATTATTATTTTTTTATCATTATTATTATTGTTATAATTAATATTATTTGATATGCAAATTACCATATCATACGGTAGTCTTAATGGTAATATATTATTATTATTATTATTATTATTATTATTATTATTATTATTATTATTATTATTATTATTATTAATAATAATAATAATAATAATAATAATAATAATTAATTAATTAATTTATTTATTTATTTATTAGTGAAATTTTAAGCTGAATTATTTCGACACTTGATTATTTTTATTTATTTATTTATTAGTGAAATTTTAAGCTGAATTATTTCGACACTTGATTATTGGGGAAATGGTAGTATAATCAGTACCATTGGAGAGCCATGAATATTATAACTGTCCTGTTTTTAAATCTCCGAAACAGTTACATGGTAAACAGCTGATGATCCTCGTGTTGATATTAGACGCTTAAGATCTCCTGTTTTTGTTTCACTGTTAGATACTTAACCCCCCTTTTTAAAAAAAATTTATTTATATATTTTTATATATTTTTTAATTTTTTATTTTTATTTATGAATTTTCCAACGAATGTTAAGTCTGCAATATCTTGGATTTAGTTAGTTTCTCTGGGAATTTAAACTGCATTTTACTTTTTCTTTTTTCTTTTTGTTTTTTGTTTTGTTAAAATGGCTTAAAGCTTCTTTAGACTATATATATATATATATATATATATATATATATATATATATATATATATATATATATATATATGTATATGTATATATATATATATATATATATATATATATATATATATACTCACAACTAACACTAAAATCATCCACAAAAATAATTGTACACGCAGACTCAAAATCCTCGAAGCCCTATACATTAAAAAAGTGCAACCCAACTTTAATAAAATATAATTTTATACTGGCACTAACGAACTATCCGTCTTCCATAATTCAAATGGAATCAAAAATTAAATAAGAAAAGGAAAGAAGAAGAAAAAAACACTCTAAAAATGATAACAGCACGAAGAGGAAACTCACAACTCCTGATGACGATCGCGAGATCGAAAGCGCTTGCGTGATGGCCGACGAAGCACCACTCGAAGTCATAATGTTCAAACTTCCACCCGAAACCAGAACACTCGCCTTCTCCACCGAGAAGATAACAAAAAGAGAAAACTCCGTAGTATTCAATGAAGCTTGCATAATATATATATAATATATGAATAAATATTAATTATTTTTACTTACAGACATCGATATTTCATGCTTACGCAAGCTTCAGTGTAAGGGATGTTTATTCACGTTGGTCAGAGGGCACGAACCCGGTTTTAAAAATAGCCACTAATTCGTAGCCGGGAGTCTTACCCTTCGGCCGGCATGAATTCGCATAACAATTAGGAGGGATTTGCATCTATAAACGCCAAATCGGCGGGCGCGTAGAGCGAGCAGATGAGAGAGTGATTCAACAACAACAACAAACGGGGTCGGAATCTCGCTTTTAAGCCATAGTATTACCGCTCGTTTATAAATTCTCTCAGAGAATCTCTCTCTCTCTCTCTCTCTCTCTCTCCTAATATATATATATATATATATATATATATATATATATATATATATATATATATATATATATATATATATATATATATATATATATATTATTATGTAATGTATCCATATAAAATGTTATAAGGAGATATAATCTTTTGTATCAATTTTCAGTATTTACTTCAACAGTGCTCAATACGTGAGTAGAGCTAGGTAGTAAGTTATGAAAATATATTTATATATATATATATATATTTACTATATATATATATATATATTTACTATATATATATATTTACTATATATATATATATATATTTACTATATATATATATATATATATATATATATATTTACTATATATATATGTATATATTTACTATATATATATATATATATTTACTATATATATATATATATATATATTTACTATATATATATGTATATATTTACTATATATATATATGTATATATTTACTATATATATATATTTACTATATATATATATATTTACTATATATATATATGAATATATTTACTATATATATATATTTACTATATATATATATATTTACTATATATATATATATATATTTACTATATATATATATATTTACTATATATATATATATTTACTATATATATATATATATATATTTACTATATATATATTTACTATATATATATATATATATATATTTACTATGTATATATTTACTATATATATATATATTTACTATATATATATATATATATATATTTACTATATATATATATATATATTTACTATATATATATATTTACTATATATATATATATATATATATATATTACTATTTCATGTATTCACATAAAAGTTTATAAGGAAATATCATTTTTTATGTATCAATTTTCAGTATTTATTTCAACAGTGCTCGATACGTAAGTAGAGCTAGGTAGTAAGCTATAAAAATATAATTATGGCAATTAAGCTACACAGAGGCTCCCACGTTTCATCCCCGGGGGGAAATTTTCAGGCTAAAATTTTATTTAGTGTAGCTTAATTGCCATAAATATATTTTCATAGCTCACTATATATATATATATATATATATATATATATATATATATATATATATATATATATATATATATATATATATATAAAACGAGAGTTGATCACATCTTTGAAAATTGTTTCGTAAAGTGTAAGATTTTTTTCCTTTTTAGAATTTAGAAACCACAAAAAATTAAATTTTTTCTTAAATTAATAAAATAAATTTAAATGAATAAAATTAATTTAAATGAATAAAATTCATTTAAATGAAAAAGAAAAACAAAGTTTTTTTGCCGAAAGTCTCAGCTTCTAAATAAATAAATTTATTTTAATTTTTTCAAATTTTTTTTGTGGTTTTTAATTTCTATAAAGAAAAAAAAACTTACACTTTACGAAACAATTTTCAAAGATGTGAGCATTTCCCGTTTTTCATACTGGCGCCACCACGCGTGTACACATCCAAAACACACCTTTTTTAAAACCTTGTGTGAGCAACATTAGACATATATTTTTTCTGTTATTACATGAAGGTCACCCCTTCATGGGGCTAATACTAGTAAATGAAAGAAAAAAAAAGAAGTCTAACTCTGTTGAAGGTAAGTGTTTTTGCCAAATGCCTCAGTTTCTAAATAAAGGAATTTTAAGTATTTTGTTACTTTGGGACCCGCGCTAAAAGTCCCTCGGCGTCGGTGCTTTCCGGCGGTTTACGGTAAACGCCGGAAAGCCCCGAAGCGAGACCAATAAGCAGATGACATCTAAGCAGTCAAACTGAATGAAACGCTGAACTACTTGCAAACTGGTTGAACAGCGATTGCAACAGGATTATTTTACATCTGTTGATACTCCCGACGGAACGATACATTTGGTCAGGACCATTAATTGATTGATTAATTGATTGATTAATTGATTGCTAAAGAAAACAAAAATGCAAAAAATGAGGAGATAAATGCAAGATCGTTAAGCGAACAAAACTCACGGATGAATACTTTTGGAAATGCCTTAACGCAAAACCCTAATTTCTAGCCCTAACCCTAACCCTAATTCCTAACCCTAACATAACCCTTATTCCTAAGCCGACTTCTCTAACCCTAATTCTTAACCCGACCGCCCTTACCCTAATTTCTAATCCTGCCATAACCCTATTCTCGAACCCGACTGCCCTACCCCTAATTTCTAACCCTGCCATAACCTTAATTCCGAACCTGACTGTCCTAACCCTAATTTCTAACCCTGCCATAACCCTAATTCCTAACACCTGCCATAACCCTATTCTCGAACCCGACTGCCCTACCCCTAATTTCTAACCCTGCCATAACCTTAATTCCGAACCTGACTGTCCTAACCCTAATTTCTAACCCTGCCATAACCCTAATTCTTACACCCTGCCATAACCCTATTTCCGAACCCGACTGTCCTAACCCTAAATTTCTAACCCTGCTATAACTCTCATTCTGAACCCGACTGTCTTAACCCTAATTCCTAACCCTGCCATAACCCTAATTCTTAAACCCTGCCATAACCCTATTTCCGAACCCGACTATCCTAACCCTAATTTCTAACCCTGCTATAACTCTAATTCCGAACCCGACTGCCGTAACCCTAATTCCTAACCTTGCCATAACCTTAATTCCGAATCCGACTGTCCTAACCCTAATTCCTAACCCTGCCATTACCCTAATTCTTAAACCCTGCCATAACCCTATTTTCGAACCCGACTGTCCTAACACTAATTCCTAACCCTGCCATAACCCTAATTCTTAAACCCTGCCATAACCCTATTTCCGAACCCGACTGTCCTAACCCTAATTTCTAAACCTGCTATAACTCTAATTCCGAACCCGACTGCCGTAACCTTAATTTCTAACCCTGCCATAACCCTATTTCCGAACCAGACTGTCCTAACCCTAATTCCTAACCCTGCCATAACCCTAATACCTAAACCCTGCCATAACCATATTTTCGAACTCGACTGCCGTAACCCTAATTCCTAACCCTGCCATAACCTTAATTCCGAACCCGACTGTCTTAACCTTAATTTCTAACCCTGCCATAACCCTATTTCCGAACCCGACTGTCCTAACCCTAATTCCTAACCCTGCCATAACCCTAATACCTAAACCCTGCCATAACCATATTTTCGAACTCGACTGCCGTAACCCTAATTTCTAACCCTGCCATAACCTTAATACCTAAACCCTACCATAACCATATTTTCGAACCCGACTGCCCTGCTCCTAATTTCTAACCCTGTCATAACCCTATTTCCGAACCCGACTGTCCTAACCCTAATTCCTAACCCTGCCATAACCCTAATTCTTAAATCCTGCACTAACCCTATTTCCGAACCCGACTGTCCTAACACTAATTTCTAACCCTGCTATAAGTCTAATTCCGAACCCGACTGCCGTAACCCTAATTCCTAACCTTGCCATAACCTTAATTCCGAACCCGACTGTCCTAACCCTAATTCCTAACCCTGCCATAACCATAATTCCTAAACACTGCCATAACCATATTTTCGAACCCGACTGCCCTACCCCTAATTTCTAACCCTGCCATAACCCTAATTCCGAACCCGACTGTTCTAACCCTAATTCCTAACCTTGCCATAACCCTAATTCTTAAACCCTTCCATAACCCTATTTCCGAACCCGAATGTCCTAACCCTAATTTCTAACACTGCTATAACTCTAATTCCGAACCCGACTGCCGTAACCCTAATTCCTAACCTTGCCATAACCTTAATTCCGAACCTGACTGTCCTAACCCTAATTCCTAACCCTGCCATAACCATAATTCCTACACCCTGCCATAACCCTAATTCCGAACCCTGCAATAACCCTAATTCCTAAACCCTGCTATAACCCTATTTCCGAACCCGACTGCCTTAGCCTTAATTTCTAACCATGCCATAACCCTAATTCCGAATCCGACTGTCCTAACCCTAATTTCTAACCCTGCTATAACCCTAATTTCGAACCCGACTGTCCTATCCCTAATTCCTAAACCCTGCCCTAACCCTAATTTCGAATCCGACTGCCCTAACCCTAATTCCTAACCCGACTGCCCTAGCCCTAACCCTGCATTAACCCTAATTCATAACCGTAACCCGACGGCCCTAACCCTGAATCGTAACTAAAAAAGCAAAAATAGTCATAAAAAGATAGACAAAAAAAATAATTTTCGCAAAAAAATGTAAAAAAAACCCACTTACTTGATTAACTGTTCAATGTTATAATCACTGTTTTTCTTCGTTTAAAAAAACAAAAACAAATGTTTAATAAGAAAAAAAATTAAAATATAAAATAATAACTTTTTAATTTAAACACTTAGTTGAAACTTTGTTAAAAAAATAAATTATAATTTCGAAAATGTTTTTCTTGTTTTGTCACACTTGTAAATCCAGCATCGTTTGTGCTTTCTTTTGAACGCAGGTAATTCAACGGCTTTTTCATTCGGCACTCTCCGGCGTTTAACGTAAACATCCGGAAAGCACCGACGCAGAGGGACTTTTAGCGCGGGTCCAAAAGTGACAAAAAAAAGATTAATTGCTTGTGATTTCTAATTTCTATTAAGAAAGCTGATGTTAGATCAACACTGCTGGGGAGCCATGCGATAAAATACTGTTTTTAAATCCATAAAACGGTTATTAATGGTAAACCACTGATAATTCCTACTATAATATTACGTCTAGCGTAAATTCTTGAAGCTAACTAATACATTGATCACAAGAGATTAATTGATTTACAAGCAAAGGCATTTTCCAACAAAGGACTTGGCACTAAAAAGTGTTCTTTTCCTGTCATATAGTTTTAAATGTTGTAACACTTTAAGACTATATATGTAGTAATTGAATTGTTGATGTCCTATGAAACTATATATATATATATATATATATATATATATATATATATATATATATATATATATATATATATATAAAGAAATACTGTTATGTTTTTAAAATCACGAAACAGTTTTCATGGTAAACAACTGACGATCCCTTATATAAAAAAACATATATAAAAATATATTTATATTAGAGTAAATTCTTGGAAGTTAACTAATATAGTGATTGCCATAGATTGATTGACTTACTAGACAAAAATCTTTCAACGAAAAAATTTTTTTTTTTTCAGTTTTGAAGATTAAAAAAACATCCGAGACTATATATATATATATATATATATATATATATAGCATCGAAGCATCTACTATAGTAGTCTGATAATATCTATCTATCTATCTATCTATCTATCTATCTATCTATCTATCTATCTATCGATCTTAAGTTTATTTATCTATATATCTATTACAGCTTTTTCATATCAATCTATTTATCTATCTATCTATATATCTATCTAATACAGGTTTTTCATATCTATCTATCTATCTATCTATCTATCTATCTATCTATCTATCTATCTATCTATCTATCTATCTATCTATCAAAACACTATTATAATATCTATCTATCTATCTATCTTAAGTTTATTTATCTATATATTACATGTCTTTTCATATCTATCTATATATCTATCTATCTATCTATCTATCTATCTATCTATCTATCTATCTATCTATCTATTACAGGTATTTTCACATCAATCTACCCCCCCTCTCTCTCTCTCTCTCTCTCTCTCTCTCTCTCTATATATATATATATATATATATATATATATATATATATATATATATATACTTTTTGTGACTTTACGAACACCGCTCATTTTTAATACTTATTCCCTTCGTATTCTCACCTTTCTTTTGCACTCTTTACTATTTTCGCTTCCACTTCCGCCATCTTTTTTCAGCTTTGATTTTTGTACCACACTTCCGGTGTCTTATTGTCTCAACACCCACCGCATAATTCGCTCTCCTTATTGTATCGATGCACTCAAGAATATTCCCGATTATCCTTTTTATTGATGGAAGGTCAAAGAAGCGAACTTAGAGCATAAATAAAACCTCTTCTATGAACTTAATTACTTTTCACCTTCAGTATTCGATTTGACGATTTTTGGTGCGAAAAAAAAAACGTTGACAAATATCTTCCCTACCGGAAGTGCCTTTACCTTGCGATTTGCTTCTTTAAGATTTCATGCATATTTTTATTATTATTTATTTATTTCACGTTTTGGTGGCTTTTGTTTGTTTCTGTATCCTTTTTTGTTTTACGGGCTCGGAAGTCTCTGATAAGTCTTCTATCCCATTCCAGTAAATCACTGTTGTGCAGTGTAACCTAGAAAAATAGTTAAATATAAAATTTGAAAGAGAAAAAAAACAAACATAATACTAAACAGCAATAAATCAATAAAAAGAGAAAAAAGATTTCAAATTATTATTACTTAAACAGCCCCTCCCCCCTCCTCCCCCAAATGATGGATACAGATTTTAAGGTTTTATACGCGTTGAGTTTTAGTAAAGCGAGTATTGCGCAATCCTGAGCCGAACCTCTTCTGAACCGCTATTGTTTGAGTGCAATAGCGACAAAATGTCCAGGAAGACTGGAAACAATGTCCGGATAAGCAAAGAAAGATTGGCATTATTTTGGGGTATTATTTCTCTTAGACTAGTTTTACAAAAAAAACAAAAAAACTTGAAAGTCCAGACTACCCTACTATTTAATTCACAGCTATATAGTAAATATATAGATTACTAATATTATTATTACTATTAGAAAAAAATCATGAACTAGTTACTGCCTGTGTACGTCTCATTAAGACATTACAACCCTAGAAGGGAGAGAGAGAGAGAGAGAGAGAGAGAGAGAGAGAGAGAGAGAGAGAGAGAGAGACAGGGGAGAACGAGAGAGAGATCACTTTAGCTGATTCAAATAATTCATATTTGGAAGACTGAATATAATGGCTGGATAAGCAGAGAAAGACTAGCATTATTTTGGAGTTTTCTTTCTCTTAGACTAGTTTCACAAAAAGGCCCGAGAGTCTAGACTACCCTACTATTTAATTCATAGCTCAATGGTGGACATATAGATTACTAATATTATTATTACTCTTAGAAAAAAATATTCATGAACTAGTTAATACTTGTGTACCTTCCATTAAGACTTTAAAACCACAGAGGAGAGGTTAGAACGAGAGAGAGAAATAGGGAAAGGGAGAGATAGAGAGAGCGAGAGAGAGAGAGAGAGCGAAAGAGTCAGAGAAAGAGAGAGAGAAAGAGACAGAGAGAGAGATAGAGATAGCGAAAGAGTCAGAGAAAGAGAGAGAGAGAGAGAGAGAGAGAGAGAGAGAGAGAGAGAGAGAGAGAGAGAGAGAGAGATCGCTTTAGCTGATTCCAATAATGCATATTTGTGAACTAATCTAATTTCTGTATGGAATCCCATTTTGTTTCAAATTTACGTAAACATCTTTGAGATTGCTGCTGCTGCTGCTGTGGCTAAGCGAGTTGGACCAGAATGCACTGTCGAACATGGAGCTGTTGATGCTTTTGATGGATGTCCCTTTCGAAGATTTGTAACACTTCATGTTTATGAATGATTTCATGTTACCCCCGACACCGAGGTCAGGTCAACAAGACAACTATTGCTTCAAGTCGTCGAGGAAAGTCGTCATCTGTAGTTAGTGAATGGCGGTTTCACATGCGTCAACATAGCGTTGTTATTCTCACTCTGCACTGCGGTAGATGACTGAAAGTTCTTGATTGTCGTAGGTTGTCTACAGACGCATTGACAAGAACGACCAGAGACCGTCGGTTCCTGGTGCAGACGTCGTTCGATTTCAGCAGATACTTTTTAACCGAGTTGCGGCCCTGATGCTGCTGTTGCCGATGATGATTATTATTTCTTACTCACTAGTTCCCACACCAGCTACTGACCTCTTGCTGGTACAAAAACAGATGGGTTTCCCTGAAATTTGAATGACAGCAAGTTTTCCCGGATTCCGATTCTTTCCATCACCATTCTAACTAATTTACTCTCGTAGAAACCGTTTGCCAGCAGCCGTTTTCCCTCCAATGTTAATAAATACTTGTCGAACCTTAACTCTAACCCTTACCCTAACTCTAACCCTTACCCTAACTCTAACCCTAATCCTAACCCTCAACCCTAACCCTAATCCTAACCCTAACCCGTTTTCCCTCCAATGTTAATAAATACTTGTAAAACCCTAACCCTAACCTTAAACCCTAACCCCTAACCCTAACCCTAAACCCTAACCCTAAACCTTAACCCTAATCTTAACCCTAACCCTAACCCTAAACCTAAACCTAACCCTAACCCTAACCCTAACCCTAACCCTTACTCTAACCCTAACTCTAACCCTAACCCTAACCCTAAACCTAACCCTAACCCTTACTCTAACCCTAACTCTAACCCTAATCCCTATCCTTAACCCTAACCCTAACCCTAACCCTAACTCTAACCCTAACCTTAAACCCTAACCCTAACCCTAACCTTCTTAAGTAATCAAATTTTGCCCTTACCGTCAATTCTTTTCAACCCTCTCATAGCCTAGTTCAACATCCAACTGACTATTTCATTAGTCTTTATCCTTGAGTGGATTTTGGCATTGGTAAGTTGTGATTCTTGAGTAGAAAATAACATTCCAAACCGATGTTTTTTCTATTGCGTTATTTTTGCGAAGTGCGAGGTTATAGTATATTTCTTATATAATCACTTCATAGACGCACCACATATTTTGAATTTTAATGTCTATGCTTTCTTCGAATACAAGAAAATTTTTTTATTTCCACGCCATAAACGTATCACGTATATATATATATATATATATATATATATATATATATATATATATATATATATATATATATATATATATATAGGGTTTTACGGAGCCCTCCCAAAAGGAGCGCGTTCCAGCAGCACGCTCCTTTTTGTTGAAGCGAAGGAGAGGAGGGCTCATTTTATATTCAGCGGGAGTGGAGCGGGAGCAACTCCATTTGGCCCTAAAGAGCGGTGATTTTATCGCTCCGCGCTCCTTGCTCCAAATTATTTGATTTTTTTTTAAACGTTAGTTTTTTTATTCAGCAATAAAAAGGGAAAGAAAAGATAGTCTCAGCTAACATCTTTGAGTTATTTTTTATGTATATTGTAAATGTATATGAGATAGGGAAAGAGAGAGAGAGAGGGGGAGAGAGGAAGGGAGAGAGAGAGGGAGAGAGAGGGAGAAAGAACGAGAGAGTTACACATGAAAAGAGAACATTTTAAGTTCTCTGTAAATTTTCACGTGGACATGCTACATTTTTGATAAGGCAGGAGATAATTTGGCGACACGTAGTCTATAGATGTCTTTGAAGTTATTTTCTTAAAGATTTGAACTTTTTGTATTTAGGATGTTTATTGCTGATTGAATTAATAAGCCAATTTTTCTTTTAATTTACAGACAATTTATTTTTGTACTAAATCTTACTGCTTTTCTTCTTTTTCTTTTTCTTCAAATAAAGTTATTAAAAATAAATCTTTAAGGGTAACAACAACTAAAGAAATTTTTGTTTCCATAAAATAGAACTGTGTTTTTGTCTGCTATTTAAAGTGTAGTATCTTCGCAAGTGTCACCTCTCCTGCTACACCGACGAAAATATTTTTTCGCCCGAAACTGTAAATTAACTAAAATTTCACAATACGTCTATTAACATCTTTTAAATGCCTATCCGTATATTGGTAAAGTGTATACTTTCGACGCCGTAAAATATTTTCAACTGATTTTTTATAAATTCATTATTTTGTGATGTGTTCTTCTTTACGATAAAACCGAGACTTTCTAAAAAATGCATTTCTTTGATTTGTTCTAACATTTATTTTTAATAAAGAAAACTTGGTATTACTGGATCATGTAGTTTAATCCATCGTATTTTAATTTTAGCGAAAAATAAAAAATGAGATTCTACCTTTTTTAGGCGATTACATGTAAACAGCCTGGGAAAATATCCGCAAAAAAGGAATAAAAAAAAAATATTTTAAACTTTAGTGTGGAGGATCACTTTCCTATATAAATTTAACATAAAATGATCAACCACTTCCGGACCAGATAGCGTAGGAAATAACGTGTAACCAATTTTTAATAATGAGAGTGCATTAAGATTAAATTTTTATATTATAAATCTTATCTTCTTTAAATATACACTTTTCGGGAATCTTTTACTATAATCATTAAAAAACAAATGTGCAACAAATAAAGCTAAGGCAAGTTAAGTTACTCATCTACCTGCCTGGATAATGTTATTAGTGTTTTAACTTATTTTAAAGGGTGGTTGTCTTGTTAAAAAAAGTCGGTGTTGATTGCTCGAAAAGAAATTAAAAATGGGGGCTCGTCCATAGCCAGGACTTGAAAATCGATTAAAAAATCGAAAACTAAACAATATACTGATAGAAACCGATAGAACATTACATTTTCGCATGATTGTTGACATTTATTGTATAATGCATTTGTGTTTTTAATCCTTTTTTCGTCTGTTGATTATAGTAAAAGATTCCCAACTTTCCTAATAGTATTCTTTAAAGTCCTCCTTCATGTTTATTTACATAAAAAATAACATTCATTTTTAACATAACATTCATTTTATTTTAAAATAACATTCATTTTTCTAGTTATGTGAAAATGATATTCTACATTCATTACAAGATTAACTTAACATTTTAAAATCTTCTTCATCTTTAAAGTCCTCCGGAATAATTTTAAATATTTAATTTTAATAAATGTATTTACAATTTTGTCTCACTTCATTAATAAAAAAAGCATATCAAAAGAGCGCTCGGTTAAAGTCCGCCGAAACGATTTAAAAATTAAATGTAAACTATGAATTTAGGAAAATTCGGTAATGGAAAATTCGGTAAATTTTACAAGGTAGGAAAATTCGGTAACTATTAAATGAATATCGATTGAAAATAGATTTTAGGACCGTTCTGGAGGGGTGATTTGGGGGCTAGGCCGACTCCCCTATATTTTTAATATTTGTTTGCTCAAAAGCAATAGAGTAAATACTTATTTATTTAAAAATGTTGAAAGTCCCCCCCACATCCGTTTCAATATTTTTTAAGTAAATATTTTTTAAATTAGTATTTACTCTATTGTTTTCAGCAAACAAAATCGATTTTTCTAAGTTAATTGTTCTTGTATCTTGTTTTTAAATTATTGTTTTAATTAAAAAAAGTAGTAAATAAATAAAGTTTTAGTTATAAATAAGCAAAAACTAGGTTCAATTGTAGGTGAGGGATCGTTGTAGTTTCTCGCTTATTTTGCTTGATGGTGGTATTCATCTACCTCCCACAGCGGTAAGATGTGACACAAGGTCGGAAAGTATATATTTGAAGTATTTCCAAACTGTTTTGGAAACGATCGTACGTCATAATAGACTTGATGTCCTAATTCTTAAGAACAAAAGTAATGTTTTCATTCATTAAATGTTTATATAAATATATATATATATATATTTATATTTATATATATATATATATATATATATATATATATATATATATATATATATAGTGTTTAGATAGTATTATTAATATTTTTTATTTTTTTATTATTGTCATAATTAATTTTATTTGATATGCAAATTACTATATCATACGGTAGTCTTAAGGGTAATATATTATTATTATTATTTTATCATTATTATTATTTTTTTATGTATATATTAGTGATATTTTAAGCTGAATTATTTCGACACTTGATTATTGGAGAAATGGTCGTATAATCAGTACCATTGGAGAGCCATGAATATTAAAACTGTCCTGTTTTTAAATCTCCGAAACAGTTACATGGTAAACAGCTGATGATCCCCGTGTTAATATTAGACGCTTAAGGTTTCCTGTTTTTGTTTCACTCTTAGATAATTAACCCCCCTTTTTTATTTTTATTTTTTTTTTATTTTTTTATTTTACTTATATTTTTTCATTTATTAACTTTCCAACAAATGTTAAGTCTGCAATATCTTGGATTTAGTTAGTTTGTCTGGGAATTTAAACTGCATTTTACTTTTTAAAATTTTTTATTTTTTTTATTTTTTAAATTTTTTTTAATGACTCAAAGCTTCTTTAGACTATATATATA
This sequence comes from Sepiola atlantica, assembly GCA_963556195.1. Lineage (NCBI taxonomy): Eukaryota > Metazoa > Mollusca > Cephalopoda > Sepiida > Sepiolidae > Sepiola > Sepiola atlantica. The sequence continues at coordinate 98,098,113 of OY744533.1, read as the reverse complement.
TATATATAAATATATATATATATATATTCTAGTTGAAATTGTTTAAAGTCATTCTATAATAATTTCAACAAGATTTGATAGTGTAAGGAATTTACACCCAACCTTTCATTGTAATCAGATCTAAGTTCAAAGAGCTATAATAATTAAATTTATTGTTTCAGAAAACAATCAAATTAAACAACAACAAAAAACAACAACTTTCAAATCACATATATTATTGTAATTATTATAATTATTATAATTATTATAATTATGCTGGCTACGAACGTTTCAGGAGGAGAGTATAAAGTAGAGCTTTGGTTTACTTCCGGTAGACTCGTAACTATCGCTTCGCTTATTTTGTCTTTAAGTCCTCATATTCCATGAGCAATGTTTCTGACAACGGGGGAATAATTGCTGTTTTCTGAGTCGGAATCTATACATATGACACTTATCGTTGGCTAGTTTTTGATCTTGAAGTAATATGTTTTTTAGCTCCTTACATAAAGTGGCTTAATGCTTTCTCTGAGTTGATTTCCATAAAATATAATAATGTTTCAGTTTGTTTAAAGAAAAATTCATAATACCAAAGTCAGATCTTCATCCGGTTTCAACATTGAGTAAGTTTCTTCTTCAGTCTTTGAGGTAATTCCGTAGGATCCAATCCCTTCGTAATTTATAGGACTAAACTTCCACGGTTGAACGAAGTAAAGGCCAAATACATCCGTGTTGAGACGACCCGACTTGAGTTTTATAAAGTATTGTTTTTGCATGGTCATCCCATCTCCAAACATAAAATTGATATTTCTGAACCGCTAATAATAAAGTAATATGTTTTCGAATTGATTAAAATTGATTTTTTGTAAAATAGCAAATATATATATATATATATATATATATATATATATATATATATATATATATATATATATATATATATATATATATATATATATATATTTATATTATAATAATAATAATAATAATAATAATAATAATAATAATAATAATAATAATAATAATAATGATAATCAATATAAAACATCCACAGGGTAGTAATCCAAAGAATTTCAACCGGATTTATAAAAAGTGCTCAATATCAAATAGAGCTTTTATATATACATACTTTTATCTATATTATAACATCGACATGCCAGTGCTGCAGATTTTGTACATGTCTGTGTAAATAAAAATTATATATATATATATATATATATATATTGACTATTATTCAGATTTCGCATGAACTAACTCGAACGTCAAAACAAAAAATAAACGCTGCACGCTTTTGAAAGTTCCAGTTTTTTCAACGGTTTCGATTTTCTTCATTTTCTCCATTTCGTATCGTTATTTGACAAAGAGCGGAGAACTGCTCGAAATATCAGAATAAAATATAATAATTACAAAAACAGCAACATCGTTTTTATGCTTCATACATCACTAATCATCTTTAAAACACTTCTCAAGAAGCATACGGTGGAATAACAAACAAATATATATATATATATATATATATATATATATATATATATATATATATATATATATATATATATATATATATATATATATACATATATATATATATATAATGTTTAGAGGTACTAAACTTATAAATACATTTACAAAGAATGCGTGGAAATCTCTCAACTATCATCTCGTCAGGAGAAAATCGATAGTTTTATAATCAATAATATCGTCGAAAGAAAGAGCAAACGGGAAATTGAATGTGCCAAAATTAACGATGAAGCAGATAAAAGAAGTGAATTTACTGATATATATATATATATATATATATATATAGATAGAGAGAGAGAGAGAGAAAGAGAGAGAGAGAGAGAGAGAGAGAGAGAAAAGAGAAGGTAATGCAGTATTAGTGCAGTTCCAACGAGAGAAATGTATATATGTAAAGGAGTAAGGCTACCAACATTTGTAAAAAGTGTTTTTCAACATTTATTTATTATTTTGTTATTTTATCATTTTATATGTAAGTAGGTGTAATCTTGGCTTTGGAAAATTGGTATTATTTTAAATTTTCCTCCGCTGCATGAGTGCACATCCTTTACACACACACACACACACACACACACACACACACACACACACACACACACACACACACATATATATACATATATATATGCATACATATATGCATACATATATATATATATGTGTATATATATATGTATACATATATATATATATATATGTATATGTATATATATATATGTATAATATTTATATGTATATATATGTATATATATATGCATACATATATATATATAGTCATCTATAGACAGACTGTTTTACTGTATCACAGTTCTTTGGTGCGGTAGACTAGCAGCCATCCCAAGTCAGAGATCGAACCTTCAAACATCTAGTTGATAGTCGGCAGCTCTCACCACTAAGCTACGGGATAAGCGCTCGTAAAGGACATCTACAAACATTGACCATCACTTTTACAATGCTCTATTTTTTTAATTTACAAAGCGCTTTGCATTGCACACACACACACTATATATATATATATATATATATATATACTTGAAATTATGTGTCTATGTGTTTTTTTATTTTTTATTGTTATTCACTTTGAACTTCTATTATTTACACCGTTGTGTCTATTTAATTCATTCAATTTGAATAGCCTATTCAATTTATATATCCAAAATCGTGATTCACCGAGTGAATTATATGACTAATTAACAATCATTTCAATCTCATCTTGATGAATAAATTACTTGCAATAATGAGTTTCAATAGTTTGTTTTTATTTTGATACATTTTATAAATAATTTCGTGGATATATCCTAAAGGAAATCACGCCTGCCAATCAACCGACTGGGCAGATTGTCGTCCAGCCAGCTCGCACAAGCGCAGCATAATACTCTGGTGCTCCGACTTGCTGAAAGTACGGCCCCTCTGCATTATCCTGCTGTTGTAATAACGAAAAAAAAAATGCTATTCTTCTGTTATATATAGTTATTTATGTCGACCCCTGTATATGTATAAGTCTGCGTCAAAGTAGTTCTTGTGAGTTTTTTTTAAATCCAATATGTGTACGTCTATGTTTATGTATGTCCGTGTGTGTGTGGGTCTGTATGTGTCTCTGTTGATATTAGAATGATTTTACAGATGTCTTATCCAAAATATTTTCGGCAGTATTTTATTCACAATCTGTGTGTGTATTTGTGTAAGCGTGTGTGTATATGTGTGTGTCTGTGTGTAAGTATGTGCGTGCATATATCATAATGGTTTCGGCGGCGTTTTATCCCTCGCATTTTTGTATTTTCACACCGATCGAATGGGAACTTCCGGTATTACTCGAGTGAGAATAAATATCTCCAATCGAGTACATACATCGAGTACATGTATTCATGTATGTAAGTATTTATACATGTATGTATGTATGTATGTATGTATGTATGTATGTATGTATGTATGTATGTATGTATGTATGCATGTAAATATGTATGCATGTAAAGATGTTTGTCCTGGGTATGATCTTTAACTGCATCTGGTGAGGAGGCTTCATCTGAAACAGAGCCAGAGCTCTGAGGATTACCTCACACTGGAGCTACCCCTCAGTCACCACTGCGCCCAGGTTCACTCTGACCCGGAATGGTATCACCTGTCTATCGCCCCACCTATGGGTTAAATATAACTTTCCATCCCTGCTACCTTGTAAGGTATGCCTCTTTACGCAAAGGCAAGGAGTAGAAAAACTACGAAATTAAACCAGACAAGACCCCAACGACGGAGCTACTCAGCGTCGGCGGAAGAGGGCAACGCCTGTCGGGCAGGCGACAAGGCGGGGCTTGATGGATCAAGCATCCGGCAGCACGATGAAAGACCACCCCTCACACGATGTTGTTCTGCAGTTCCAACTTGTTACTGGCTATCTTGCTTTCGCTTGTTGTTAGACTCAACGAGAGAGGGATCTAGCTGTCGTACAAAGCTAGATCTCTTTATTTGCAATCTAAGCACAGACACTCCTTCAGACAATGACACTTTTCTGAATGAAGGAGTGCCACTTGTCTTACAAGGCGTTGCGGTCATCATGTAAGGATGTATGTATGTATATATGTATTCATGTTTGTATGTATTATGTACGCACGTGCGATTGCATGCATGTATGTATGTATCTATGTAAGTATGTATAAATATGGGTTGTAGATGCCATTACTTATTACGAACACTTGATGATTACTGTTAAGGAGGTAAGGATGAAATCAGCAACGATGTTTTTGTCGATACCAAAACGGGGATGTAGTTTAGTGGGGAGACTGCACAGAACTTACGTTAAACAACTAACAGAGTACTTACAGTACATATATGAATACCTAAATGGTGTAATGGGAGATAGAGCGAGAGGGTCAAGAAGATCCGTGACACAAGCACGACTGGATTATTACGAACAATATGGAAGGAACGAGTCACATAAAAGAGATATGTAGAGCGAGGAAGTTGATGGTAAAAGGTGACGCCCGAAATAAAAAATCACTATCCTTTCTGCAATCTAACTATATCTACTATTTTATTTATTTTCTCTCCATGCCATATGCCTGCGCTTTCAACCTAGTTTCAGTCAGGAATGTCGTCGTTCAATGATAAGATGGGACACTTTGGTGATCGTCTCATCAGTAGAAGATGTGATTCTTTTCTTTAGGGTTATCTCAAAGATTATATTTATCAAATGAATCATCAGATTATTCATAAACTGAATAGGAGCATCGCAATCAAAGTCAGGGCAGTGCCGAAAGAGGAGTGTGTCAGATTCATTGATAAATGTACACGTCGCATACAGACGTGTTCATCATTGAACAGCGATAAGACTGTTGGACATTCTTTGCTGTAACTTAGTGGACAAGTCAAACATTTATTTGTACTGAATATTGTTGTATTGCAAAAAAGGATTACGAATGTTATTACAGATTTCATTAATGCCATTTTCGTGGGTAGGTAGGTCTCTCTGTAACATGTCGGTATGATCACCTTCCTGTGCGTATTGTAATGAGAACAGTCACTAATCGAGGGTTCATATCGCGTATCTATTTTGCTGCCGAGACTTTTAGATAAATTTAAGTGTAAAGAGATTGCCCCTGGGGGTGGTGTAGGAGGTGGTGATGTTAATTGTTACGAACGGTAAGCTGGACAGGAATTCGGTTAAGAGTGGAATAAGTTAAGAATAACACAAATTAGTTTTAGTATCCGGTGGCGCTGGCTGTGTGTTTGAGTTGCCATCTAACTCCGGTGTGTCTTCGCTAACCGAGTTGTAATCTCAAGTCAGCTTTTCTTTTATATGGGCTGAACTACATACGCTGAATCGTTTTTGTTTTGATTTTTTTTACCTCCGATTCTTTGGGTAACACATTTATTTCTTGAAATTCTGGTTCATTTCCGAATTCAAACTCCCATGATTCAATAACGTTGATTTCCTCTAATATCGGTCATGCATGTTGTTCGCCTTCTTTCTCGTGGGCTAGTGTGGCGGTATTTTTCTATTTCCTTTCTAGAACCGGCACCTGGAACTTTTACATATACAAAAGAGACGCTGCCAATTTAATATTACTATTCACTTTATTTAACTTTGGGAATTCATGTTTCCTTAGCTAAGAGTTGATTCTATCAATCTTCAGAGAGGGTCATTAGGAGTATAAAGCCCAACCGAGCAGGGTCTGACATTAGACATCGTAAAAAGAAAGAATGACAAAGTCTATCCATACCAATTTTTTTATTGACAACTTTGTTAAGACAATGAAAGATAAAGAGTTTATTAAGACGTGAGAGTTCAAAGAGTCCACTGACCTTCTGGTGAAAGAAAGATTTTTGACTGTGAGGAAAAGTTAAGTATGCCTTTTCATTTCAGTTAAAGCCGTGTGAGTTTACGTGTGCCTAAATGAGATAAGCATGACGATGGTTGTTTATATTAGCGTGCGTGTTTTTAGTGAGAGAGTATAGACAAGAGAGTCTAGTTAACAGTGTGTATATTGCTGACGCTGCGTTTAATAGTTCGTGAAAGTCGGTCGTTGCGTCTGTTACTATGCCCTCGGCATAAAGGCCGTCATCACATACGTTGACTGTTAACGAACACTAGAAAAGAGAAAGAGAAACGTTGTGTTTGGGTTTTTATATTACACGCGATATTTGAGACTGGATATTTCTTGTGTTGTGTTTTGTTGAAAGAAACGGCTGCTTGGAGATTTTGTGTAATCTAGATTCGATACATGAACACAACATTCACTACCGCTGCTACTTCAAATAGCAGGATCTTTAACTCTTATGTTTCCTTGATAACGTTTTAACTTTAACTGATCTCACCTTTATTAGCTAAATTAACCAATCCAATATCTTCCATGCTATCGGACAACCTGGGGGTACATCTTGTCAAACATAAAAAAAAATAGTAAAAAAAAAGACCAGATATGTGTATCAAACATTAATATTATATAATTATATTTTAATTATATAATTATATTTTAATTATATAATTATATCTTAATTATATAATTATATTTTAATTATATAATTATATTTTGATTATATAATTATATTTTGATTATATAATTATATTTTAATTATATAATTATATTTTAATTATATAATTATATTTTGATTATATAATTATATTTTAATTATATAATTATATTTTGATTATATAATTATATTTTGATTATATATTTATATTTTAATTATATAATTATATTTTAATTATATAATTATATTTTGATTATATAATTATATTTTAATTATATAATTATATTTTAATTATATAATTATATTTTAATTATATAATTATATTTTAATTATATAATTATATTTCAATTATGTAATTATATTTTAATTATATAAATATATTTTAATTATATAATTATATTTTAATTATATAATTATATTTTAATTATATAGTCTGGAGAAGAAAAAAAAACTATCAATAACAAAGCTCAAGAAATAGACCGGCCTCATTTTATTATATAGAACGAATATTAAAGAAGATGAAAAAAACTTTGTACTAAACTTTCAGCTACGAGACGGTAATCTGGGAATGAATCCTTTGTTCTTAATTGGTTAATTATATTAAGAAAGCGGGTCAGATGGCTTTTGGTTGCAACTAAAGAAATAGCCTCGGCCCTTGGAGGAAGATAACACACACGCACACATGACAACATAGTACGAATATAAAGATGATTAAAATATAAATGATTAAATGACTTTTGGGAACAAAATTATTACAAAAGGTTATCGTGATGACACCTCTATTACTATATAGTGATAAAGCTAAAAGAAATATCTGTCGGTTATTATAGATGTCTAATATACTTCTTTTATTTTCATGCAGCAGCTTTGTATATACATTTTATGAAAAAGGCATTAAGTAGAACTAACTAACTAAGCATTTCATATGCATTCACAAAGTATTCAATATTTGCATCGGGAAGACATAAATGTCTGTTAGTATTCGTAATAGACAACATATAGATTCTTCAAAATTTATATTGATTTTGAAGAGTCACCGGATCAAATAGCAGAAGAATGCAGACAATTAGCCTAGAATGAAGTATACTATTTCTTCGCACGCACACATACATACTTATCACTGCTGTATCGAATTCTAAAATTTGTTCACTGTTCCATTTTATTTATTTTATTAACCATGTGATTAATCGAAGTTTCTTTTCCCTTTCCTTATTTTGTCATTAAAATTGTATGAGTCAGCAAAATATTCTATTATACGTTCCAGAAATTTTTCATTTCCTCGTAATTCGAATCATTTTGAAAATGATGAGTAGAGAAGGTAAGCGAGAAGGTAAGCGAGAGAGAGAGAGGGAGAGAGGGCGAAGGAAAAGGGGAGAGAAGGGGGAGAGACGAATGAAAAGAAAGAGAGAGGAAGTTAGTTGAAAAAGTAGAAGAAAAAGAGAAGGTGATGTGAGTGGAAAGTTAGAGGAAAAGGGAGATGGTTATAAAAGGGGGAGAACTATGAAAGAAAGTGGAGAGAAAGAGAAAGAAAGAGACAGGGAGGAAATGAAGTGTGTGTGTGAGAGAGAGAGAGAGAAGGCGGTAATGATAGAATAAAAGAGAGAGATTGATAGTAAATAGAATATATAAAAGCAAATATATAAGTAGAGAGGAAGAGAACGAAAGAAAGAGGGGGAAAAGGAAGGGGAAGAGGGAGGTGCGAGAGAAAGATGAAAAAGAGAGGGTGAGGAAATAGGAGAAGTAGAGGAAAAGAGAGAGAAATATAAAATGGAAATATATAAGTAGAGAGGAAGATAAATACGGGAGAGAGAGAGAGAGAGAGAAAGGAAGAGAAAGGGAGAAAGAAATAGAGATAAATAGAGAGTAAGGAAAGGAAATATAGAGAAAAGACCAGTTAATAGTATAATTAGAAAGATAAAACATTAGAGATATGAAAAGAGAGAAAGGGGATAGATAAATAGAGGAGAGAGAAACGAATATATATATATATATATATATATATATATATATATATATATATATATATATATATATATATATATATATGTGCCTTCCAAAATAAAATTATTTCCAAATATTTACTTTTTCTGAAGACGTTCGCCAACACAAACGAAACCTGTAAAATCTTTTGTTTTTGTTTTTCTCCTGCACTTTAACCTGTTTTCCGTTTGTCATTTTTCACACACACCCACACACACACACACACACACACTCACACACATACACACATATATATTATTTCATGTATCCACATAGAATGTTAGAAGGTGATATATTTTTCCATGTATCAATTTTCAGTATTTACTTAAACAATGATACGTGATTAGAGCTAGCTAGTAAGTTATGAAAATATATTAATGACAATTAAGCTACACAGAGGCTTCCGGGTTAACTAGCTAGACGTGTATATAAAAGAACCCGGCAAAACTAACTCCATGCATTTTATGCAGAGATAGAGAGAGATAGATATATAGATAGAGAGAGAGAGAAAGAGAGAGTAAGAGAGAGAGAGAGAGAGAGAGAGAGAGAGAGATCGGGAATGGGAGAAACAATTAAAGAGAGGACATAATGGAATATATATATATATATATATATATATATATATAGAGAGAGAGAGAGAGAGAGAAAGAGAGAGGGAGAGAGGAAGACAAACAGACAGATCGATATATATATATATATATATATATAGAGAGAGAGAGAGGTAGATAGATAGATAGATAGAGAGAGAGAGGTAGATAGATAGATAGATAGATAGAGAGAGAGAGAAGCACAGAGAGGTAGAGAGAGAGGTAGAAAGAGAGAGAGAGAGAGAGAAAGGGAAAGAGAATTTGAGATGTAGGCATGAGGGGAGAAGGAGAATGAGAGAGAGAGGGGGGTAGAGAGAGAGAGGTAGAGATAGGTACGTAGAGAGAGAGAGAGAGAGGGAGAGAGAGGGAGAGAGAGAGAGAGAGAGAGAGAGAATTTTAAGGTTAATTTGTTTACATAAACATCGTTGTATCTTCGGGTTTACATTTTGAATCAATAATATCGATTTTATTAAATTATCATTCTTATTTAAACGCATTTATATTGATCAGCTGTATAAGTTCAAGGTGTATTTTCTTTAGTGGGGGCCATTATGTTAAATATTTGTTAATTGAATACAAAAGACAAACTAAATCGAGACCTGGAAAAGATATTGGATCGTTCTAAATCTGAGTATTGTTGCAAAGAGTCAAATAAGATGGATTACTGCCGCCACATTTGGGGAGGTGCCACTCAAAGCATCATTTCTTACCTTGACAAAGTTCAAAATCGACTTCCTACTCTAGTGTGGATGCTCTATTCTGTTCGCCACAACCTCTTTAACGTCCATTTTACATGCTGGCATGCGTTGGACGGTTTTACTAAATTGACTTCCATAGTAAGCTATCTCTATCCAGGTCTTTATGTATCCCTCTTTCCCTCAGATCCATTTTTATCACTTCCTCCCATGTTTTCCTTGGATTTCCCTTGTGAACTGAACCTGCTATGTCAACTGTTCTACATCTACTAACTCAATAACCCTCATCCATTATTTCAACGAAAGAAACTTATTAAAAGATATGTCTCTTAGTAAGCAAATTGCAGCTTATTAGAACAATTAAAATGGAACTTTTTCGAACATAACTCAATCCCAAAACTGAAGAACATTTTAGCATGTATTTCTCACAGAAAATACGTTGCTAGCCCTTTTTCCACTATGTCGCTATTTCTAAGAAAGGTGCCCGACTGAGCTTCAATTACTGATTCTCCTACCACAACTGCAAATAACTTTTATTTCTTTCTCTGTGAATCTAAACTCAAACTGAATTTCCATGAACAGAGTTTCCTTCCAAGACTTTCTATCTGTGAAAGAGCACACACACACACACGCACACATATATTATAGTTGGATTCAAATGACCATAGAGACAATCCATAACCATAACTTTCATCTGTTCTTTCAATTTCTTTATCTTCATATATCGTCGAACAAGAATAACCATCACTTTCATCATTCCATAGACATGAGAAAGGAAGACGGGAAAAGGAAGATGGGAAAAGGAAGATGGGAACAGACGTCCTTGAAATGATGCGTTTTTCCTATTATTATTGAATGAATAATTTTTATGTTGGTCAATATGAAGATTATGTATTTCTCTGTGAAACGCGCGTAAGATGTAGAAAAAGTATTGAATTTGGTAAAAAATTACGATGAAAAAAATATAAACATATGAAAACATTGTTTGTGAGACAAAGAGGAATTACAGGTGTTCGTCGTTATATGAAAATTAAGAAATTGAAAGAGCAGATAAAAGTTATGGTTATGAATTGATTATTCCTATGGTAATTGGAAT
>OY744533.1:98069796-98082296 GCA_963556195.1 Sepiola atlantica | reverse complement strand
AAAGCCAAATCAAAATTCAATTCAAAAGTTCAAAGCAAGGTATATTCCGCAAAAAGGCAATTTATTCAAGTTAAATTTTCCTTAAGCCAGGCTTTTCAAAGATCAAAATCTTATCATCAGAGGAAGTCGCTGGGATAGATAAGTTGGCAATGGTCAAGATTAAAAATTTGAAAAAATGAAATAAAATAAAAGTTGTAGGGAAAGAAACGTAGGGCAAAACTGTGCCAGGGTGCAAGCAAATGTCCGATTGCCAAAAAGTCCGGTGTCGAAGAGTCCAGCGGAGAGAATAAGATGTAGATAGGTAGGTCGTTAGAGGCACGAGAAGTAATGAGAGAGGCTTCAAAGTTAAATTCCAAGAAGCCACAACTTCAGGTACGGCGAAAATAGAAAATCCAAAAAGGGTAAAAAGTCCAATAAGAGGTACATTCGATGATGCAGGCAGGCCTCAGAGGAGATTAAGAAGTAAAATATTCGCCATTAAAGATACTTCCCGGGCAGAGATGACAAAGGAAAGTGTTTTAAAGTGGGAAAAAGGGGCAGTGAGAATATTTAAAGCCTGCCCAGTTGAGAAAGCTGGCTTCATTTCTACCTGCTCTATCGTGGATATTGAGCTGTATACTCTTCACAATAGGGTTTTACCTTTCCTAAAAGTTCGCTTTTAGTACACCTCTTTATATATATATATATATATATATATATATATATATATATATATATAGGATGTTGCGATTTAATTTTACACTTGTCGGAAAAGAAAAAAAACACTTAACATCTTGACCCACTTGGTCTTTTGGGCTCAGATCATAGTGCCGTATCTGTTCCGATGGATGCTATACTCTATAGACCGGTACCGTCTTAGCCTTCGGGCCTTGATTCCTGTGCAGTTGTAGGAGTTTCACATTCCCAGGCTTTTCCTTCTCACCCTTTCAGAAGGGGTTAGTTTTTTGAATCGCCTGAGACCCCCCCCCACCCACCGTGGAATGCAGACGGGGCTCCCCAGGCGTTTTTGTAGGCTAGAGCGCGCTAATCATAGTGCGATGGCTAACCAGAAAGGAGGTAAATATAAATACTTTGCCCTTGTGTCAAACCTCCTGCTATGGAGGTAAATAACTTGACTGATAATTGATGTGCATCGATTAGAGTATGTTTTGATTAATGTAGTTAACTCAAAATAGCTTCCACCAGAAGGTGGGACTGCAATCCGGAGAATATGGTCTTCACGGTGTCGTTCGAAAGACGCCTGAACACCAGTTTATCATGGAAATCTACTCATTCTGTTGTGTTGATGACGGCACGTTTGGTCTTATTTACTCCTCCCCAGGAGTTAGGCACAAGGCCAGTTTTATCTTACTCCCACAAGTAAGATGTGACCCAAGATCGGGTCGAGAAAGTGGGGTTTGAAAAGCCAACGCTCGAGAGGTGAGCACTCTGGCCATTTAAAAATTGCCTGGGCAGCCCCGTCGGCATTCCCCGGTAGGGGTGCCTCAGACTATAAGCAATAAACTTACTCCTCCCCAAAGAGGGGAGGCAAAGCCTGGGAGGGTGGACCTCCTAGAACTGCACAGGACAGGCGTGCAGTATCCATCGGAACACGTTTGGTCTCTCTCTAACTTCGCTCCACACATTATATCAATGGGTTTGCAATCGAACGAGTTGGAGGTTCAGATGTTGGAATTAGTAAAATCGTTTAAGTTCCCAGACAGCAAATAGTGTTTTTCACGGGGGTGTGAAACGAAACTGAGTCCTGCTGGCACGTTTTTGGAAACAACCCAGTTCACACACCGCTTGACAAAATTTGATAACAACTCAATATAGCCATCTGAATTGAGTCTGACTCGCTTTTCGAAGATGTGGTGGGGCATAACGTGGCCTTCGCTAGAAACGCTCACAAATACTATAAAGTATACTTTTAGTTTCATATTTTATTTTATGTATATATATATATATATATATATATATATATATATATATATATATATATATATATATATATATATATATATATATATATAATGGATGGACTCTCCCGTCGATTTTGACGTATGAGTGCCCCACCTATGGCTGCTCGCACGGGAATTTTTAATTGCAAGGGTTGCGCAATCCCCAACAACCGCTCTCCTGAGTCGGCATTGCTTGATTCCAATGGCAAGTAGTAGTACAAGACGACTTGAAACAATGCCGAGATAAGCAGAGAGCACATACAGCACCTGGTATTCCTAAATGGTCACCCGTTTAGTACTGGCCAGGCTCGACGCCTCTTCACTAAGGTGTGTCAACGTGATTGTGCAGTATATATATATATATATATATATATATATATATATATATATATATATATATATATATATATATATATATATATATATATCGACTCCTATATATATTACTAGAAGGGTTACCGCGTATCAAATCTAAAAGCCACTCGAGGATAGGAGTTAATGAGATAAGATGAAACGATTTTCAGTTGAGATATGACGAACATATTTATTCTAATAAAAGGTATGAAACTGATTCATGAAATGAACCGAGTTCGAATACACATTGGCGCGTTACATGACATGAATCTGTTGATATTTGATTTGAAGACAACCACGTTGTAATCTGCAGGAAATAAGTACAGTAGAAATGTGTTCCACAGAGGGAAAACCTTTGCGAAGAAGCAGAGTTTTTGAAAATCCAGCCTGTTGCTAGGCATAAGGAGGAAGAAAGGATAGTATTTTTTCGTTATGGTAGGAAGACGAGTTCGTGCTGTGAATGTCTTATATGGATGAACCAGGAAATTGTGAGCGATATCGAGCACTTTCCATGGACATAACCATGAACTAGAAAATTACTAGTAAGGGTTCTTCAGTAATAAAACGGTCTGTGATTAAAGGAAGTGATTATCTGCCACTAGATTTCGAAGTCACTTTTGAATTCGTAACGGCGGCCCCTCAGAAAACGCCTATTCTATACATACGTTCATTAAATTCGCGATAAAAATGTTATTTTTAATTTAACTGTGACAGACTAAAAACATGTTATTTCGAACTGAAGCCTAACAGACCGACTGAAATGATTTTCTATAGATTCCTGGACGTATTCTTTTCACATCTGGGCTGGTGTACCAACCACTAGCCTCTCCATCTTCGACAGGGTACAAAATAGATTCTTTAACGTAATAGGTCCCGCACCGTCTACCAAGCTCCAGCCCCTGCTCTATCGCCACAATGTTGAACCCTTATGCTTTTATACAAGTACTTCCACGGAATGTGCTCCGACGAACTTACTGCCCTTGTATCTCTTGAACGTAAATACCCCAGACAAACCCGACTAGTAGCAAAATCACACCCCTTCACTGTAGAGGTTCTCAGCTAGCAGAAAACCTTTTCTCTAATAGCTTCTTTCCTCGAACCGGTTGCTTTTGGAATCCCCTCCCGGCTCCCTGTTTCCCCGATTGTACCAACATGCAGAAATGTTAATGTAATGTTAATAAAAATCTTGCTGCACAACTCCCCACTTAGAATGCCCTCTATAAATCTGGCCCCTTATTATAGTAGCCTCTAACGACTAAGTGACAACACACCTTGTTTGGAGTGAAAGAAAAAAATCAATCAATTAAATCTATATATTTACCGATAAAATGCTATTTTAGATTGAAACATGACATATTAACGGACAAAGCTTCTTATACATTGCATGGTCGCATCTAAAATTAATCATCTGTATGTGTTGAATATCAGCGCTTCTAGTTAAGGGCTTCAGTTTAGCCATGAGTTTAACCCCGATCATTTTCTGTTTTTAAGATCCGGGAGTTTTTAAAAAATAAATTAATTTTCAAAAATCATATTGCGGATAAGGATAAAAGTGAATTAGCTAAATCCCCAAATTCTAATCTGCCATATTGAAGGCTTCACAATTTACAAGAATAATTGCGTTTTAATTTCAGCTGACCACTAACCAGTCGAGCCACCAAAGTGATATGTGTTGCCTTACGGACGGTGTTCGTAATTTAACTTGAAGATACGCCTCTGCGCTAAAAGATAGAATATACTATCATCTGTATTACGGCAGGCAGTTGACTTCGAACGCATAATAACAATGTAGCTATGTGAAATATTAAAGTATGTCAAAAAATAATCACTTAAGGATTTGTGTACGCCGAGAGAGCGTTGTTGAGTAAGGCAGGATGTAAGAGTCGGCATCAGGCCAATCCGTTGACCTTTTGGGCATCGTCCTCGAGGAAAACTATAAATAAAGGAAATAACATAACGCGATATAGGCTAGGCTCGTATAAACGAGATTAGAAGCCGATGCTATCACACGTGATAAGAAATGACTTAAGAATCAACGATAAACGAAGTAAATTCAAGGTCTACAAAACCTGCAACACTAATCTTAATTTATGGGAATTATGGTCCCTTTATATCTTTTTAAATAACATGCACCTATCCTATCTTTTTATATTTCTAATAATTCATCATCGGCTATCATTATTAATCTAACTATTCGTAAAATTAAAGTATATATTTTTATTGACCGTAATAAATTCCATCTCTCTCTTTCTCTCTCTCTCTCTATCTCTCTCTCTCTCTCTCTCTCTCTCTCTCTCTCTCTCTCTCTCTCTCTCTCTATATATATATATATATATATATATATATATAAACAGCTGATGATCCCCGTTTTAATATTTCTCGCTCAAGTTAAGGTCCTCTGTTTTTGTTTCACTGTTAGATATTTGAATGCCCTTTTTTATTTATGAATTTTCCAACGGTTAGTCGGCCTATGTAAGTGCTGATATCTTGGATTTAGTTAGTTTCTCTGTGAATTTAAACTGGACTTCCTTTTCTTGTTTAAAATGACTCAAAGCTTCTTTAGACCATATATATATATATATATATATATATATATATATATATATATATATATATATATATATATATATATATATATATATATATATGGAATTATTTTTATTGCTATATTAATATAATTTTATATTTACTTTGTAACTATCAAAGCGAACAATATATTCTAAATTGTTATATATATATATATATATATATATATATATATATATATATATATATATATATATATATTGTCATTTTTTATTATCTATGCGTATACGTTTCGTCCTTTTTAAATCGGGACTCATCAGCATAGAGATATGACTATTCACTACCGGTCATGCGATTCGAAAGCCCGGACTACAAGTATTTTTCAACTCAAATCCGACGTCTTTAACCGCTCGGCTAATTTTAAACAGCGAATAAACGATGATAATTTTAACACTTTATCGGCGGCTTAACGTCTAAGCATTCTACTTCTTTTAAGGAAAGGAACGATGAATTATAAAGCAAGTGACGTCATGCTGTGTTTATACTACCATTACAGTGCTCTACTTATATATATATATATATTGTTTGTTATCTATTTTTAGTTTTTACTTTTTTAGCGCCCAAGAAATAAACGTATTCCTGAAAATAAATGCCGCAACACCCTTCCATCGGCCATGTTTTTCTTCCTATCAGTAATAACGTGAATTACAAGATCAAGGGAAAGAAAGAAAGAAAATATGAAAGGAATAAAAACGAAGACAGTTTATTTCGGCAGTAATTTTCTAAATTGTTTGTGAAATTTGTCGTTCTTTTGTGCTCGTCTGGAAATTACTTTTTACCGCCAAAATATGTCGCCATCTTTATTCTAGTTGTATCATTTATATCCTATGTACTCACTTAGTAAAAGCAACGATGGAATTTTATTTAAATTCGTGAGAGTGTCCACACCTAATATATATATATATATATATATATATATATATATATATATAGAGAGAGAGAGAGAGGGGGGTAGAGAGAGAGAAGCACAGAGAGGTAGAGGGAGATGTAGAGAGAGAGAGAGAGAGAGAGAGAGAGAGAGAGAGAGTGAGAGAAAGGGAGGGAAAGAGAATTTGAGATGTAGGCGTGAGGGGAGAAGGAGAATGAGAGAGAGAGGGGGGTAGAGAGAGAGAGAGAGAGAGAGAGAGAGAGAGAGAGGTAGAGATAGGGAGAGAGAGAGAGAGAGAGAGAGAGAGAATTTGAGATGTAGGCGTGAGGGGAGAAGGAAAATGAGAGAGAGAGAGTGAGACAGAGAGCGAAAGAGAAAGAAATAACTATAGACCGGATTACATAAGAGGTAATATAAATCTCAAATAGTAACTTTTAACTGAAGACGGCCAATCTCTCGTTTGTTTTTATTTATTTTTATTTTCCCTGTATTCAATTATTTTTTCCATTCTGTCTTTCATACATTCTGTCTCCTCTGACATTTCATTTTATGAGACATCGTGTATTTTATCTTCTAATATTGATATCTACCAAACAAAGCTTTCGGCATTTAGTAATGCTCATCATTGTGATTTCACTTACTCTCAGCAGCAGCCAGATTGTGGTCAAGTGGTTAGAAGCGCCGACTGTCATCTAGACCGTCGAGTTTCGATCCCAGCCGATGCAGTTGCTTATCTATTGGTGAATTAACATATAAAATCAATCGTTTCCAGACCTACATGGGTGCTGTTTTTTTTCACTATTTACACATATACTACATAGTCCTGTTATTCCGTCGACTTTCCAAACACCCTATATATATATATATATATATATATATATATATATATATATATATATATATATATATGGTTATGTATATGTATCTATAATTAGGTGGCAATTATATATATATAGTCATTTACACACAATACACACACATATACATATATATATAGCTGTCATTGTTGACGCCATTCCCTGTCGGGCGTGACTACAATCGTTTCAGCTTGCCGATGATTCCACTGGGCACGGTCATTTACTAAAGATGTCTAAATCTGCTCTTTTGGATGAAACCGCGGTACATTGCTGAATTATGTAATATACAGTGTCTAAATAAATTATATTAGCTCTCTAATATGATCGAGCACTTTATTTGATTTCTTTTCATATACAACCTGACACACTAATATATATATATATATATATATATATATATATATATATATATATATATACGTAATGCAAGTATATATACAGAATGCATAGATGTGCATTGTTTGTAGTGACATGCATTGTGCGTATATATATATATATATGTATATATATATTGTGTGTATGTATATATATTTGTATATATATACAAACATATATATATTTATATATATATACGTATATGTATATATATAAACATATATATATATATATACGTATATGTATATATATACACATATATATATTTATATATATACGTATATATATATATTTATATATATATATGTATATGTATATATATATTTATATACGTATATATATATATATTTATATATATATACGTATATATATATATATATATATATATATATATATATATATATATATATTTATATATATATATGTATGTGTGTTTTTGTGTAAATTTATGTTGTGTATATCATACCTAGGGGGTTTCAATCCTTTCACTGTAATCGTTGGCTCTTTTGCAATCGGCTTGGAATCATTTTCATCTTTTTCAAAGACACTCCGGTTCCTTTTGGGCGGGGACATTCCAAGAATTAAAGAACTTCCGAAGGATAATTCCGATTTTGTGACGACCAAAGATCGACGGTGATATCAATTTCCGAAATTATGTCATCAAATAGAAACAAGCGTTCAACCCGCCAGGAATCATGCGAAATTGTTACGATAGGCGTTGGGTGGGGGTGGTTAGACCGGGATGTGAGAGAGGATGAGGAGGAGAGGAAGGAGGAAGAGGACTGAGGCTTTTCGGCTGCTTTGTTAGGGTTAGGGGTTGGTCTGGTGCGGTTGCGATGAGACCCGGGAAAGAGAGGACGATTTGAAGGCGTTTTTTTTGTTGTTGTTTCTGAAATTCTAAAACGGAAGAAAAACGGAATAGAATTGAACACATTGTAAAAAAATAGAATCACAATAAACACGATCAAATAAGCTGATATGGAAACAAAAACGACTATTTTTGCGTGATGATAAACAGAAATACAATTTAAAAATTAAGAGTGACAGACAGACAGACAGCCATACGGACGGACGGGGTAAAAGAGTACCCGGCCCGGCAAAAATGAACGCAGAAAATGTTATATTTTCCTCACTACAGGTGACACTAACAACGAATAAAATACAAATTACTTAAGACTCTTACCTGGCCATGGCTGACTGAACGAGAACAATCTACTTTCGCGGATAAATAAAGGGGGTACTGATATCGATCCTGACCCAGTTTTCGTGAGGTTCGACTCGGAAGCGTTCGACTGTCCTACGCAAACGCCCGAGTGTTGACGAGCCGAATGGTACCAGACGACAATTTTTATACGGTGCTGCGTCCTGTGATTGTAAGTTATATTTTCAAGAAATTTTCTAAAAGAAACACCAAAAACAAATAAAACAAGCAAAACATAGCGAAGTTACTGTTATCAAATAAATATTTTTTGTTATTTTGATACGTTGCTGCGTCCTATAATTTTTAGTTGTAGTTGGAAGAAATTTTTTAAACAACAAAACAAATAAAACAAGCAAAACAGAGCGAAATTACTGTTATCAAATACATATTTTAACCCTTACCCTAACCCTAAACCCTAACCCTAAACCCTAACCCTAAACCCTAACACTAACCCTAAAAAAAACAAAACAAGCAAAACATTATTATCATAGGAAGCAGCACCGTATAAAAATTGTCGTCTGGTACAAATCGGCTCGTTAACTCTCGGGCGTTTGCGTATGACAGCCGAACGCTTCCGAGTCGAACCTCACGAAAACTGGGTACAGGGTCGATATCAGTACCATAAAGGGTCCCGTTAGAAATTCCGTATCAGTTCTTCAGGGCGACACCAATATTTCGTAATTCAAAAAGATTCACATGATAAAGGTTGGTGGTTACATCAACCGAAAAATACCCATGGCAAGTGAGCTATATCTTTGTGTTTCATTCCCGAAAGAATTATATAGACTAAATGCTCGAAAAATGTTATATTTTGAAACAAATTAACGAAGCATTGAAAAAGTAGGTAACTGTTTTGGCCTTGTAGGCCGGTAATAATGAAGACAAACACAGTTGTATAATTACCAAATGTGTATTAACAGAAGTGTGGTACAAGAGTACGCATGTCATGCGCTTGTGGCCATAACTGCCACACTTCGTTGCCGAGGACGATTAGATGTTACTGTAGTTATTGTGTCTGGGTAAGCCCATTTATTCCGGAAGTAGGTAGATCAGCTTACCCAATAACAGTAACATTTTTGTATCATGTTTACATCCAAACAATAAACTATTTTGTATTACTTGGATTATTCGGACTATTGTTCTTATTTTTGGATGTTATTCTCACAACGTTTCGGCCGATGTAAACACCGACCTTTTTTCAGGTGCGTCTTGTCGAACTCGGGAATCTTCATGTCGACCCCGGGACTGTACAGAATTTCGATCTGAACCCTTTATTTTATCCACGGCGCTAGATTGTTCTCGTTCCGTCAGCCATTACTGGATAGAAGTCTTAAGTAATTTTGATTTTATTCTTAGTTGGTAGCGCCTGTACCTAGGATCGAACCTTCAACCCTTCACTTAGAAATGATCATTACTTAACAACTTGCTTCGTTGCGGCATGGGCCCATATGAACGTTCTAGTATGAACTTTAGAAGCCTTAAACCTAATCTTGTTTTAGATATGCACACTTTCTTTTTTCATTCATAATTTCAGTGTCATGTCGCAATCAAACACATCTGAAGGATATGAACGCCGAAAGAAATACTTACTACTACTACTACTACTACTACTAGTAATAATGGAATAAGTCTCGCCTGATACCACACACAATAGTCGTGAAGAGTCAACGAGGATAGAAAGACCATAGTGACATTATTTAATTAGTGTAAATATGCGTAAAAATGTGACGTATCGAATTGATAAGCTAGTTTTAAAAGACAAATACACAAATAAGCATGCCCCAAAAGTTCTAATTCAACCTCTATCTTACTCTGATGACGTCTTTTGATCAATAAAGACGAGGTATGAGCGGCACGCACGCGCTTTATTTGGTTTCTTAGTACGTGTGCATTTATTCACCTTTTCCCACTAATTCTCTCAACATTTACGTCGGATTTAATCCGAATTATTTCCTTCATATTCAAGTACAGCAGATTAAAACAAGGCAACCGTCACAAAATGTTACAGTAGAATTACTAAAGTATTTTGTTCACTAATAAATAAATATTTAGCAGAAATTTATTTTTGTCAACATCTTAATTAAATATAACTAATTAAATGTATTATTATTATTATTATTATTATTATTATTATTATTATTATTATTATTATTATTATCGTTATTATTATTATTATTATTATTATTATTATTATTATTATTATTATTATCATTATTCTTCTTCTTCTTTTTATTATCATTATTATTATTATTATTATTATTATTATTATTATTATTATTATTATTATCATTCTTCTTCTTCTTCTTTTTATTATCATTATTATTATTATTAATATCGTTATTATTATTATTATTATCGTTATTATTATTATTATCATTATTATTATTATTATTATTATTATCGTTATTATTATTATTATTATCGTTATTATTATTTACTCACTAGGATATATCACACTGGTCATCGTCAGTGGTCACCCACTGCCGACAACCTGTGGTATTCCCTGGAGTCTGAGTGACAACAAGTCTCCTCAGGCCTCCAGTATGCTCCACCTCTTTTCGTTCATCACCGCTGATGACCTTGCGGTAATCGCAACAGCCACCTACCAACGATTTCCCGCTGATAAGGGCCATCGGTCCCCTCTGGGGCCCGAGTGGCAACAAGCCTTCCCAAGGTCCCAGAGCTGTCCGCGCTCTTCCAGTGGAGGTCTGGTTTTGCGCTTTCCCTCCTCGACCCTCTGTCCATAATTTTCGTGGCGTCAGCCTATGCTTGCGCCTCTCTCATGCGGTTGTATTTTCCCCGGTTCTGTTGTTTTGTGCTTCCATGTGTTTGTTCTCCATTCGTTGCTTATGTGGGTTGGTTTCCGCATTCGAGGACATTTCTCAGGATTGTAGCTGTTTTGATCATTACTGTCCTTTGTATGGTCTCAGTTATCCCTTTGATTCCTATTTCTCCTAGTCTTTTCTCCATGTTTTTGGGGACTGTTCCTAGTGCTCCTATGATTATTGGTGTTATACTGACTTTCTTCATGTTCCATATTCCTTTCAATTCTCTGGCAAGTTCAGTATATTTGCTTCTCTTTTCCGTCTCTTTGATCTTCACTCTGTGGTCTGCTGGAACGGCAAAGTCCACGATTTTGCAGGATTTTTCTTTCTTGTTGATTATTATCATATCCGGTCTCCTTGCTGTTATGGGTTTGTCTGTTTGTACATTCATATCCCATATGATTTTGTGTTTTTCGTTTTCTAGTACAGTTTCTGGTTTGTGTTTGTACCGTTTTCTTGCATATTCGAAATTCAGTTGTTTGCACATTTCCCGGTGTACTTCTTTCCCCATGCTGTCATGTCTGTTCTTGTATTCCCTTTGTGCTAGCTTGCTGCATTCACTTATTATATGATTTATCGTTTCGTCTCTTTGTCCACACAATCTGCATTTGCTGTTTTCCTGGGTTTTATCTATCTTTGCTTTAATAAAGTTTGTCCTAATCGCATTGTTCTGTGCGGCCGTCAGCAGAGATTCCGTTTCTCTGTTCAGGTTTCCTTTTCTTAGCCATGCCCAGCTGTTTTCATTGGCTTCATCGCTTGTGAGTCTTATAAAGCGTCCATGTAGTTGTTTTTCTTCCCACTTTTCCTTTCTTGTCTTTTTGTTTCTGGGTTCAGTGCTTCCGGGGTTGTTTGTTGGGCTGGTGTCTCTTGCTGTGGCGATCAGTCTTTCCGTGTTCTGGGTTACATATTTCTCCAGCTCTTTTTTGGTGTCTTCCACACAGTCTTCTATACTTACCAGTCCTCTACCTCCTTCATTTCTTTTCACGTAGAGTCTGTCCGTGTCGTCTTTTGGGTGCAGTGCATTGTGCATAGTCATTAGTTTTCTAGTTCTTTGGTCAAGGTGCCTGAGTTCTTCTTTGGTCCAGCCTATGAATGGTCCAGAGTATCTTATTAGTGATACAGCCCATGTGTTTATCCCTTTTACTAGGTTTCTGCTATATAGTTTAGTTTCTAAGAGTTTCCTTGTTCTTCGTAGATATTCTTTTCCAATCTTCTCTTTCATTTCTGTATATTTGATTGTGTCTGCTTCCAGAACTCCCAGGTATTTGTAACTGTCTTGTTCTCCTAGCGCCCTCATCTCCTCTTGGTTGGGGAGTTCTATACCTTCTGTCTTTTCCAGTTTTCCTCTTTTGATCTCTAGCAGTGCACATTTTTCTATTCCAAACTCCATTTGGATATCCTGGCTGAATATCCTGGTTGTGTTTATCAGCTTTTCCAGTTCTTTTTTGTTTTTTGCAAACAGTTTAAGGTCATCCATGTACATCAGGTGGTTTA